>JAVJAQ010004832.1:0-544947 GCA_032362365.1 Zygogramma bicolorata | reverse complement strand
GTTGACGTTCGTCAGCTGGTTAACGGAACGAACAACAACAAAAGTGAGAAGATGGTGGGTTCCCATTAGACTGAAAACATCTCTGTACGGGTACATAAGATCTAATTTCTTGTTTAGTCGTTTCACATTATATATCATAGTACAATTTTCCTTCTGAATTTTAAGCTTCATGCTCCATGTCACTGTGCTCAGTTGTCAATGTCAACCTGTCATAAACTTAAAAATTTCATTTCACGCCACAACGTTTCAATGGACTCCATTGATAACATTTTCATTATCAAGAACAATCCTGTTCAGAATTGAATATTTTAATGTATCAATACGTCCAAGTTGTATTGAATAGATCTATGTTCCTTGGAAACATTTTTATCTATGTTTTTTTTTCATTTTGACGCCCATCCAAAAATCGTACCTACATATCGCACCGACAATCATATTTGCCAGGCAGAAAAATCGATTCGAAAAATATACCACGGCTTTTTTTGGTATAAAATCAATGAAATTTAGATTTCAGTACTTATTCATGCACGTGCGTCAGAGCGCCAGTTAAAGATTCTCTATATTTAAAGTATTTTTATGGAAATTAAAGAGACCTTTTACCCATACTACAATGAACGAAAATTAAAGAAATATCGGAATCACTCAACTGGCAACTTGGTCAAAACAATTAATATTTATCTCGTTTTGTTTTCTTAATAACCTGAATTGAACGAAAATGGCGCCCACTGATTAAACATCAATCACTCCCGAATCATGTGCATCATATCGTTATTCGTAAAATAAAACGGACTTTCAGCATGTGCCAGACAAATAACCATTAAGATTATTTGCATTCAAAATTACATTCTCCAATGGTTCAGCATACGTCATAGGTATACATCTGATTCTGAATAGAGAACAGAACAGGTCATTTCACGAATCAAAACAATTCAATTTACAGTCAACAATTTATCATTGTGGTGTTGAAATCAGATTCTACATTTTCAGTATAGATAGACCGTCTGGAATAACCATGGCCATTCAAAAATATGCGAACGGAAGTATTCCTTGAAATCCCAATTTTTTCTCTGGGCGAAACAAGCTTGTCTGAGTTTGTTGATGGAATGTTATCCGGATATATGAATTTCCTTGAAAACTACTTTCGATTTGTATATGAATGGTATCTGTTTGATAAAAGTTTCGAGTGATTGGTACACAAATTGAGCAAGAAAAGATGACTTCTATAAGATCCAGCGCTCGCTGCGCAATATAGACATGGAATTAGCTGTTTCAGAATGACTTTCATGAATGATTTGCACATATCAACAGAGTGTTAGCTGAATATTTGATGTGAGAAAAAAAAGAAGTAATTCTTTCATAGAAGTTCAATATTCTTTTTGATTGACTTGAAGAAGAAAAAGTCAAAAATCACTTCCTTCAAATATCTTAAAGCGTTTGTAGTTGATTTTCCACAGTATGATTCAATTTGAAATATTTTCATTTATTAAAATGTTCTTTCTGAATGACGATTTGCATATCTTTCATCGATGTGATCCCAGAAAAAGGGCATAGTTAATGAGTTTCTTATTGACGAAAAATAACCCTCTGAACTTGATTATGCCTATGCAAAGTAATCCCGAAGACGACAAATTCAGAAAATGAAAGGAACGATAGATATCAAACCAACACAGTAACTATCACCCCAAGTAGTCATCTCACATTTCAAAATATTTGAAACATATTAATAGTTTTTCAGGCATTATCATGATTTTCAACGTGCGCTTGAACTCATTGTTGTTTTTAGTCTGCCATATTCATATTGAATTGATTTTTTATTTGGTGTCATTTCCGATAAAATAAGAATAATTCACTTCTTTCGTAATGTAATCATGCTAATTGAGAACACTTACACTTCGGCAAGGATCTATCTCATTCCAGTCGAACTATCATGACTGAATTCACAAGAGAATCAAAGACACTGAAATATTATCACTCCACAGACATCATGCTTTGCTTTTTGTCAATGTTGTTTTTATTTCGTATCAGCTGGGAAAATCAATGAATGAGAATAAAGTATGTACTGAGTGTTCGATGTTGGAATGAATTTCAAAATATTGTTTCAATCATTCTGATAAGATTTGATTTTTAATTTTTCATCTGAACAGAATTTAAAAGAGCGTCAACTATCGAAGGGATTGAAGTACTAATGAACTTGTTAGGTTGAACACGAAATAGAACAGCTCGGCTTGGAGTCCTAATTGAGTAACAATAGTTCTCTATGAAAAAAGCAGTTTGAATCATAATATGGTCCTCGACAAGTATTCGAACCGCCGGTAAAGACTACGAACCAATGAATTACGATTTTCATTAGAAATTGATTTTATTCACAATCACTCGAAAATGTGCTCATGTCAAACCTGTTTCGGATTCTAATCTAAATTGGTTTCGTGGAGTTTTTTGGATTGGAGACAATGAATTTTTCGTTAAAATTACTGTTTTTTTTTATCATCCATAAAATTTGTATATGCGGAATTTTGTCCGAATTTATTTATTGAAAGCAATTCAAACAGGTTCATTGAACCTAATAACATGAATTGACTACATCATTTTTTGTGCCTACTTAGAATAAGTCGTTTTCCTATATATCTGAATCAACTTAAACTTAAAATTAGTTCTCAGAGTTTCAAATTATATTTTAACAGATACTGATATCAGTGAATAATAATGTTGAGAGAGAGAAAGAACAATGGAATTAAAAGCATTCACACTTTCAATCATCTGATCAAACGAGAAAAAAAAATAGAATGAAACCCTGACCAAAAGATAATATATTCATTTGAGAAAATGGCTGAAACATGGAAAAAGTATGTGGAGTAACTGAGTTGTCAAGTAACAGACCGAAATAAAAATAAAATAATTATAGAAGTTCAATTTTTTTGTGCGAGATCGAAAAATATTGTAATTAGTATCGAATATATCAATTTGAACTTCATGAGCAAATTTGTTAAAGGTTGCACACATGAGGTCAATATGAAAAAGAATATTTCTAGGGCGAACCATAACAGGTGGTACATGCATTTTTTTTTTACGGAAAGAAGGTACGAGTTGACCACTCTTTCTGATAATACTTTGAAAACAAATATGATTTTTTGCACTATACGCCTCTCTGTTAATCTTTCAATTTCGAATTATTTCTTGTATGGTTCATAGGATGACTGTCCTGGGCTTTTTCGATATTTTTTAAAATACAGGTAAGAAATGAACTTATTTTCCACAGTTTCTATTGATCGTTGTTTTTATCAGATGCAGATGGGTCCCAAATGATAGATGCATATTCTAGACGTGACCGGACTGTGAATGTGTATAAAAGCTTAATTGTCTTTACATTTTTAAACGCCTGTGTCATGCGTTCTAGAAAACCTAACAGTTTCTGGGCATTGTCAGCAATGGAGGTGTTTGTCAAATTTCAAAGTACTCTTAAAAGTTATTCCCAGGTTTACAGTCTCTGTGAGTCTGATGATAAAACTTGAATTACCAATACTATAACTGTACTCAGCTATATTTTTTGACTTACTATAGGACATTATTGGTAACTTACTCAGATTCAGAGGTAATTTGTTTTCAATTGTCCATTCATACAGTATTTTCAGATCTTCATTCAACTGTTCGAACCCAAGGGTGTTATTTACATTATTGTAAATTTTACAATCATCCGCACACATGAGACACTTTGCTCCAATTGTCTTGGGAAGGTCATTTATAAAAATGATAATAGAAGTGGTCCAAGGTTAGACCCCTGCGGGACTCCAGACCTCGCCAAAAACCATTTTGAGTTTTCACCGAAATTTAACTGTCTGATACCTTCCTTGAACGTAACTAGTCATAAGGTTCAGTAAATTGTCACTAAAGCCATATGTTGCTAATTTATCAATAATAACATCGTGGTTTACCTTATCAAATGCTTTAACGAAATCCAGGTACAAGCAATCCACCTGATTTCCACTCTTCATCATATCCGCAACGTTGCAGGTGAAAGTAACTAAGATAGATTCCACTGACCTGTTCCTCATAAAACCATGCTGTGTTTCTGACAAGATGTTTTTCATGTGCCAATACATTTTTTCGTGTAAAATGCAATCAAACAACTTTGCAATGCCATTCAAGATAGCTATTGGCCTATAATTCGATATATCATTTTTGTCGTTATTTTTATGTATTGGTGTGAGTTTTGTGAGTATGAAAAGATCAGGAAATAATTCATGATCTAAACATCTTCGAAATATCAATAGTAATGGATATAATAAACAATTTCTACATGCTTTGAGCGTTTAGGTTCGAGTTTCTTGAAAACCATATCCATGTCTACAACCGATATATGAGTGAATTTTAATATCCCGAAATTACCAGTATTTTGTGCGATATTCCTCCTTCCATATGTAGATTTCTCACCATATACTGACGCGAAATAATCTGCAAAAGCATTTGATATTCTCTTCGGATCATCAGTGTTTTCCCCTTTTATAATAATATAATAAAGCTATTATTTGTAATGTTTTTACTTTTTTTAGAATTTATGAAATTTCAAAACACATTAGGCGAATCAATAATCGACTTTTCAATATTTCGAATATAACGAGTATGGGCTTTTTTATATCTTCCTTCAGCTCAGCTCTCAATCTTAATTCATTGAAAATTAATGGCTAGTGAAATTATTTTTTCAACTAGCTTGTATTCAGAACTGAAACATTTGATATTATGGCTCCAAAGTGGGAACCGAAACGCCGACAGAAGAGCGATTCCAGACGTGTCAGTCTTCACTTTGTCAAGATGAGAGCTCTCTCTTTATATATATGAACATACATACATATATATATATATATATAAATATATATATATATATATAAATATATATAAATATATATATATATATATATATATAAATATATATATATATATATATATATATATATAAATATATATATATATATATATATATATATATATATATATATATATATATATATATATTATATACAGAACGATGCAAATGTATGGAATAAATTCGATATTTAAAAATTGGGCGTCTTTTGGAAGAAATCCAAAAACATGCCAACTTTTATTTTTGGCGGCCCATCTTATGATGTACATATGAAAAACATTTCGTCACAGGTGTTGGCGTGACAACTTTTTCAAATGCAAACAGGGATCATGTGACAGCTCATTCAAAAGGTCTATTGATTGTCTATTCAACGTTTCAATTATTTCAATATGAATGAATACAGGGACAAATGAAATAATGTATTTAGAAGAATGGAATTACAAATTATAGTAATTTGTTGAACCAAATTATGCTAAGCACCGCCACTGAGAATAAACCATCGTAGTGTCTTCTATTGTTTTTGTTGATTAGAAAAAAGATGTGCATTGATTGATGAAAGTTCTACACTCTACTTGAAATTAGTCGATGTCATTGAAGCGCTTGACATTATTTTCACAAAAATATTCTAAATCACTCATAATCTGGCAATGGAACTTACAGAAACCGAACGAATGCAAATTTCAATTATAATTGACTGTGGACCTAAAGTAAAGACTCAGGCAGCAAGTCGTGATTTATTCAATGCTAAAAATACCCCAACCGAGAACCCGTTTCTCAATCAACAATTAGTAAAATTGAAAGTTCCGAGAAACGAGCCATGTTGAATATCTTCCTGAGAGTGGTAGAAAATCAATTTTGAAAGCCCAAAAACTTGATGTGGTACTTGCGTTCCAAGAAAACCCCCATACCAGCTCGAGGCAAGTCGCACTGGATAATAATTTACACCAATCGACTATTGTTAGAGTGTTAAAAAAAATGTGACATCCGTTCATCTGGTCCAAGAACGGTTAAACGATGACTTTGACAGAAGTGTCGAATTCTGCGAAATCATGAAACCATCAGACATATCAATACTGCGCAAAAGAAAGTTCACATTGGATGGAGGAGCATATCACACAATATCCACAAAAAGAGAATGTTTGGGGCGGAATTTTGAAAAACCTGATAATAAGGCCATACTTTTTTGAGCAAATCGTAACTGGTGCTCGGTATCTATACTCTCTTCGGGGATATCTGATGCCACAACTGAATCAGCTATTTCCAAATAGGTTGTGGTTTCAGCAGGATGGGGCGCCCCCACCCTACGCCGTTGATGTACGAACCTACCTGAATACTGTTTTCCGAGGTAAGTGGATAGGAAGAAAAGGGCCGAGTGAATGGCCACCAAGGTCTCCGGATTTGACCCCGTTAGACTTTTTTCATGGACATAATTGAAGAGGAAAGTTTACCAAAATCGACCAAATGATTTAGAAGAGTTGAAGGAATGCATCACAGCGGAGATTGCGCAAATAACCCCCGAAGTTCTCGAAAACTTAAGGAAGGAATTCAGTGCCGGCTTTCACATTGCATCATAGCTGAAGGTCATCAATTTGAACATTTTTGGTTCACCTTGTATAAATAAATATTGGAATAATTACACCGTTAAATAGACGATTAACCTGTTTGCATTTGAAAAAATTTTGGATTACGTCATCACGCCAACACCGGTGTCGAAACGTCTTTCATATTTATATGTCATGAGATGGGCTGTAAAAAAATTTAGTTGGCATGTTTTTGGCTATCTTCCAAAAGATGCTAATTTTTTGAGAATCAAACTTATTCCATACACTAGCATCGTACTTATATACTTCTCAGAAGGTTACAACAAATGATGCACGTGATTCAAAAGTTATAAAAAGAATATGAATAGAACTCATTTGAAAAGTAATGATAAATGTTCCTATTTATAATAATACAGTGGCTAAATTACTGAAAAAAACTTTATTTCCAAAACCAAAAATGTTTTTAAAAATATTTCGAACAGGTCGATTTTATTTTCAATTGGGACATTGAGGTGATATTCAAATCGAACGAAGAATATTTTGAAATATTTGGCTAAAGATTATCCAGCGATTTCTGGTTTGATGAGATCATATCAAATTTTTACAAAGATATATCTTCAGGGCTTTTGATAATCTGTAACCAAATATAGAAGAATATACTGGAAATTTGATGTCGTTATCGACACAGTACAAAATAAAAATACACTATCAGAGGATTATTTCGACATTTTTTCATATAATAATTAAAGAAATCCATATTAATTATAATATAAAAATATTCACCATAAACATACTACTTATAACAAAATCAATAATATAATAAAGTGACATCTCATTAACACAAATAATTGTAATAATTATAAAAATACATCAATGGAAACAAAAAGGGATATGAAAACTGAAAATCAACCAATGGTAGGTAGTTAACACCATAGAGGCAGTCTTGTCATGAATGGAGGTAATCTAATTCAAAAAAACAATTTTTTATACATATATCTAATAAAAAAAGGTCTAGCATAACATAGAGATAGATAAACCTTAGGGGGTATAAGTAATAATGTTTTTCCATTTTTTCATTCTTTTCATTATAATAATGAAAATAATAGATGAAATATTCTGCTACAATAAGGAGAAACTACCACATTAGTTATAATATAAGCAAATCAGTACAATAATGATTTGGATTAAAAAATTTGTAATGATAATTTTCAAGGAGCGAGGCTAGGAAGACTTCCATCCCAGGTAGGTTTCCTAATAATGACTTCTACAAGAATGAAAATGAGCAATATCTGAATAAATGCAGGCAAAAATGAACAATAATAATATTCATAAAAAGAAATGGAAAAAATAGAACAAGACTCATAAAAAGTGACAACTAGCTTTTTATTTATGAAAAAAAAATGGTACTAATAAATAACAACAATAATTATTATTGGGAGATAAACGGGACAACTGTCTCAAGTTCAATATTATTATCAATTTCACATCTCAAATACATATGTTTTTACTGTATGCGGCTTCAAGTCAACTGACGTTACTGAAAGTTATATGCGGATGTGAGTAATTATTGCTGTTTTCCCCTTTGTCCTTCAACTCATTATAATAATATGTTGGGGGAAATGATAAATGGTGTTTGCAGATTTTTCGAAATCTCATTTCCTCAACAATAATGACAATGAAGATAAATTATGCTACTTCACAGATAAACATCAAGTTTTATATTAAATGTCAATAATAAATAAAATAATATCAGTAATAATTTACCCAATTCCTTGAAATATGTTACCTACAAGTGAAAAAGAATTCATTATATAAATGGAAACAGTGTTTGAAATATAACATAGCAAAGAAATTTCAATAAAATATGTCGATAAAAGCTGCTGATTGATAATTACATTGGGCAAATTAAATATACTATAATAAATTACTGAATGAAATGTGAAGTACTTACAATGAATCCTCAGTGGCTGAATTAGAAATATCCCTCGGCGTCGGCATTTCTCACAATATATCCCTTGGCGTCAGCATATCCGTCGATGTGTCCCTCGGAGTTGGTGAATCCTTCGATGAGTCCCTCGGCGTCAACAATCAACATTGAAATATTTCTTTTTTTATGTCATAACAGAAGTCGTGTCTGATTTACTCTAACTTTCACTGTCCTCGGGGGAACTTAGTCGTCCTTTTGTTTTAATACTTTCTGTGTTTCCTACTCCTTTTGAATGATTGATTTTTTGGTGGTATATAATATTGACGGTCTGTGTTTCTGTGTACCTTTTGATCTTCGAAAAACCTGTTTATTAACTTGAATTCCAACATCAACGGTCTTTTCCTGTGTACTTGTTTCATCAGATGCTTGGATTTTCAGCGATAACTTCGTTACAAGTATTAAACGAAATTTGTTTTTACTTTTTTTGGACAAACGGTCGAGCTTTAGATGTATTGGCGTCGGTCTATCATTTTGGCAATCGAATATATGCAGAAATACGCCTGGTTTCAATATATTTTTCCCACTTTCATGATATGTAATAAGTCTTTTCAACCTAGAATTTGAAGTAGATCTTAGAGTGAACTATATTTTTCGTTACTCATTATCTTTCCTCCTTACATTCAATTGATCATCGCATCAAAAATGAGTCCGCTTTGGCAGATACAAAGTCGGTACTTGGCATAGCGCGCTGCCATAACTTTCGTGATTTTAAGTTAATTAGCAGTGAAATAAAAATTTTGTCTGGTGCAGCTACGACAAATTTTTCTACTTAGGAACGATGCAATACTTGTAACGTACTTTTCCATCATTATTCATATTCACGCAGATTTCTAGATGACACAATGCAATAAATAACACAACTTGATTTCTATGGCTTTAGCACACGTATTCCGCTTATCCGCCAGCATTCTCTTGTCGAAGAGTCGACTGATGTGACGTCACGCTTGACCAAGACCCGTTTCGGTGAACACCACATTCTACTATTAATTTGAGGGAGAAGATAAAGAGTGAACATTCAGATTTTTTGCAGATGTACTATTCAAAATATAAACTTTCAAATAATGTAATAACAAAAAATTGTTAAATGAGCCCATTGTGGAATAGATCATATACGAGTCGCGGATTGGGTGCGCGACATATGTCATCACAGATCGCTGCTTAGGGTAGAACATATTAGCGGGATCGCACTTCAACTTCCCGAATCGTTAACCATCAATATGATATTTACCTCGTTATTTTGGACGATGTCGTGCTTTGACAATCATATGAAGAGTTACCTCACGCACTGTTTTTCAATAACTCACCAAGAATATATGATAATTCATCCGGCATCATAAAAGATACTTCATTACTACGGTAAGTTTTTCAATAAAAAAATGTAAGTATGACTTCAAAAAGTCAATCCTTATATACGGCACTATCCAAAATAATGCTAGTGTCAGGAACATAGGTATTGATTGTTGTTGTTGTCAATCCATTTTGGAGACGTCATCTTTAATTCGAAATTTCACAAAAAAAATTATTGATACAAAAAACTCTGTATACCAATTTGAAGAGAATCGCACTATAAATCACAAAATTCGTTCTCCATATGGAAGACAACGTAATGATAACAAAGCGCGTGGTGGGATATGCTTTTCTTCCGAACTTCGAGTTGCCAAAACGAAAAGAAAGAACACGGATTCGTGTTAAGCGACTCATTATATATGAGTTGGGACTAAATTTTTCTCGGGCCAAACTTCACATTACCCTTCATCGAATTGGGGGTCGTGACCATATTGCATAATAACTCCCATATACCGGAGGGGCATGGTTCATTTTTTATGATATTTTTCATTTCACATGTTGGGTCTGTGAGGAAAATTTCTTTCGTGATTTCTTAAATTAATTGGAATACGTGATGTCTGGGGGGCAAGTACCAGTTTTGCTATGGAAATCACACTCTTTTGAAAAAACCACACGAAAGTTTCTGGGAGGCAGATGCCGCCGTTTTGGTTCATTTCGTCATTTGACAAGATGTTGACAAGTATCTGTAATCCCTAATCATGTTAGGTTAGGTTGGTTTAGGCTAAGTTAGGTTTGGTCAGATTAACTAAGGTTAGTCGATTAGTTAGCTAAGGTTCGCAAGGTTAGTTTTCGGAAGGTTAGGGTAGGTTGGTTGAGGTTTGGTTAGGTTAGTTAGGTTAGGTTGGATTAGGTCGTAAATTTTTTGAAACATCATTTGAACTTTCATAATTGAAATTCGTTTAGGCTGATAGGTTAGGTTAGTTAGGTTGAGTTAGATTAGGTCGCAAATTTTTTCAAACATCATTTGAACTTTTATAATTGAAATTCGTTTAGGCTGATAGGTTAGTGAGGTTGGTTTGAGCTAATATAGGTTAGGTTATGTTGAGTTAGGATGGTTTAGGTTAGGATAGTCGCATTAGGTTGGCATGGTTAGCTACGTTAGGTTGGTTAGATTAGTTAGGTTGGGTTAGATTGGGTCGCATATATTTTCAAACATCAGGAACATCAGTCGAACTCTTATAATTGGAGAAAAACAATTTCCCATACTCAACATGTAAAATAGAAAAAAAAACATGAAAAATGTACCACGTTCCTCTGTTAGGTGGGACCTGGTAGGTATTGTTCTTCGTGGTCTGAGCTTTACATGCAATATGGACACGACCCTCAATTCGATGTGGGATAAGGTAAAGTCTTACCTTTTTTTCAAAAATATAGGTGCTGTGCGGTAAACGAATATTTACCGGATTGAATTCCTAGAGATAATTTCCACAAAGCAGCATACCTACGGGAGGTTTGGCAATGTTAGGTTGAAAAATTATTGATATCAGGTGCGTAAATACTTCTGAATAATATTAGAAACAAATATTCCATATTTACTCAGTATTCATGAAATTGAAGAAAATTGTCAACGTCGCATTATGATCGTAACCCGTTATCATTCCCGTCATTCCATTTCATGTTTGACATTCAACATTTTTAAAGATGTCAGAGTGAGGAATTTTCGATTAATGAAATTGAAATTTATATATCATTATTCTGTGTATATTTGTGAACGAATCGCTTTTTGTATGGATCTGGATTACTATTTTCTATGTACTGACGTATGCTGAAGATGAATAAGTGTGAGACAGTCCAATTTATTTACCCAAGTTTGTGTACACTGTCAGATATTTTTTCAAAAAAAAGGGACTTTTCAGGTATTTCCGCAGGAAATTTTTATGTTTTTTATCGTTTTTAGGGTGTTTTCAATCATCTGTGCAAATTTAAAAAAAATCGATGGGGTTACCGTATTCGCTACTTTTTCCCAAGTGTGGAATATATTCTGAAAAAGTGCGTTTATTTTGATCTTCTGGATTTGCTACTGAAAGTTGTAGGCACAACCCAGCTGTTCTTCGAAGCTCTGTTCAACAGCCCCTCAGTCTCGATTCTGCACATGTTAGTTGAATTCATAGTATCAGGAACGGCCGTTTCACAGCAAAATGAAAACGTATTTTAATTCTCTATTGACTGATTTACTACTTGGTACAGTCAATAGAGTATTAAAATACGTTTTTATTTTGCTGTGAAACGGCCGTTCCTGATACTATGAATTCAACTAACATGTGCAGAATAGAAACCCTCAACAAGGAGAATAACTATACCTGGAAAATGCAAATGGAGGCATTACTTATTAAGAATGATGCATGGGTTTACGTGAGTGGCGAATTACCGAAGCCATCCTTGGTTCAAGAGGACACAACATCTGCGAGCAGTGTACAAAATTGAATAAAAAAATGACAACAAGGCGAAATCTGATATCATTTTGTCAATCAGTCCATCCGAGTTGAAACGAGTAAAAGGATGTACAACTTCTCGTCAAGTATGGCTGAAACTGGAGAATATATATCAACCGAAAGGACCAGCGCAAAAAGCAACTTTATTGAAGAAGCTAACATTGCAAAAAATGAATGATGGTGATGATGTTCATGGCCATTTGAATACATTCTTTGACGCTGTTGATAAATTGAACGAGATAGAGGTCGAAATAAATCGAGACCTGCTATCTATCATGCTATTGTATAGCTTTCCCCTCAGTTTCGAAAACTTCAGATGTGCTATCGAGTCAAGAGATGAATTACCAGCTCCAGATCAACTTCGTGTGAAAATCATTTAGGAAAACGATGCCCGCAAGAACGAAGCAAGAAACTCAGTACAGAACGCGATGTTTGCGAATAAGAAATATCCCCAGAGAATGTTTGATAAAAAGTTCCAAGAACATGATAGAAGTTCTAAGCTTGAAGTCAATAAAAAAATCACAAATTTCAAATTCCGTTGCCATAAATGTAGAAAATTGGGACACAAGGCATCAGAATGCAGATCCAATCGTAAAAACGATGAACCTTCTGCAAAATGTGCGGAAAACGTTTGTTTTTGTGCCCTATCATTACAAGTTGGTGAAGAGAATACTCAAGAGAAATGGTGCTTGGATAGTGGAGCAACATCTCATTTGTGCAAGGAAAGGAATAATTTTACTGAAATAAATCAATTAGCAAACGAAAGTGGTTGCTAACAACCAATCCACAGAAAATACAGCCAAAAGTACAGTATCGTTCACAACTAATATCTATGACGAACAAAAGACTATAATTCTCAGCAATACTTTGCATGTCCCAGACTTGCGTACTAACGTGATGTCGGTGGGAAGGATTGCTGATAAAAATTTCGATGTCATATTCAAAAAAGATATTGCTTTTGTGATTGACACCGACGGCGATATAAATGGTTGCAGATCGTATCGGAGGATTATATTACGTACGCAATTGTCAGAACGCAGCTTTTCATTCACAAACAAATCCAAATAATATCCATTCATGGCATCGTCGGTTGGGTCATCTGAGCATAAAAGATCTTCTGGAAGCCGAACGAAATGGAATGATAAAGGGTGTGAAGTTTGATGAATGTCAAGAGAACATCGAATGCGACGTATGCTTTCACGGAAAAATGTCAAAAACTACTTTCTCGAAAAAGTCTCTCCGAAATAGTTCATTACTAGATCTGATACATACTGATGTATGTGGACCAATGAGAGTGGAGTCTTTAGCGAAATCAAGATATTTCATTGAATTTATCGACGATCATTCACGCTGATGTGAAGTCAGATTTATGCGTTCGAAAAGTGAAGTACTTGAAATCACCAAGAATTTCATAGCATTGATAGAAAACCAGAAACGTAGAAGAATCAAGTGTATTCGGTCAGATAATGGAACAGAATACACGAACAAAAATTTTGACGATTTCTTGAAAAGTCAAGGAATACTTAGACGCTTGACTTGTCCATACAATCCAGAGTCTGGTTTGCCACCTTCATTTTGGGCCGAGGCCGTGAATACAGCTAATTACATTCGAAACCGATGTCCAACCAGAAGTTTGAATGGAAAAACGCCCTACGAAATTTGGTATGGAACGAAACCAGATGTATCGCATTTGAGAGAATTTGGTTGTAAAGTATTTTGTCTGAACAACGATCCAGGAAGAGAAAAATTCGATTCACGCTGTGAGGAAGGTGTATTTTTGGGTTATTCTGAACAATCGAAAGGCTACAGAAGACAAAAAAATCCAAATGACGAGAGATGTCAAATTTTTCGAGACAAATCAATATAAAATTGATGAGTTTCAAGAATTTTCACCAGTCAATGAAATCATGATGACTCCTCGAATAGTTGAAATTGAAATTCAAAATGTTTCATCCGACACTGACTTCGAAGAGGAGCATGAACCAAACAGCATTGTTCAAGAAGAGGATGAAGAACCCAAAACAGATAAAGAATTGCCCATTGAAATGAATAGAGGACCTGGCAGGCCAAGAATTTTACGCTCCGGATCAAGGGGAAGACCTCGAAAAGTTTATAGTATGATGGAGACTATTCAAAATGAAGAGGGAAATTTTGCATTTATTTCTGAAATTCCAATGAAACAGGCAATGTCCGGACCTGACAACAGTGAGTGGTACAATGCTATGGCAGAAGAAATAATTTCTATCATAAAGAATGATACCTGGACTATCACGAATCGCCCGGAAAATCAAACAATAATTGGAAGTCGTATGGTTTTGGGAAATAAGTAAAAAGCAGATGGAACACTCGATAGAAGGAAAGCCCGACTTGTAGCACAAGGCTTTAGTCAAGAACCTGGCATACATTTCAACCAAACTTTCGCTCCGGTTGCTCGTTTAAGCTCAATTCGACTGACAACTTCACTTGCATCTAAGTTTGGAATGTCATTCCGACAGTTCGATGTCACTTGTGCATACCTGAATGGCGAAATCGAGGAAGAAATTTCCATGGAACCCCCAAAATCACTACATGAAATCTTACAACATTATCAAGAAAGCAAATGAAATGTTGAACCAACTTCGCCAAGGAAACAAAGTTTGTAAATTAAACAAATCATTGTATGGTCTTCGTCAAGCAGGAAGAAATTGGTACAATAAATTAAACCAAGTGGTACAATAAATTAAACCAAGTTTTGATATCTTTTGGAGCTGAAACATCGAAATCCGACCCATGTGTCTATCTCATAAATAAAGGGGAAGATATGAGCATAATTATTATTTATGTTGATGACATTTTGGTAGTTTCAAAATATCCAAACATGGGTGATAATATTTTACGAAAACTATCACAGCATTTCGAAGTCAAGGATATTGGTGAAGTTGGATATTGCCATGGAATTGATGTTACGACAGAAAATGGTAAAATAGCACTGCATCAAAGAGGATATATTCGAGAAATACTGAAACGTTTTGGAATGACAGAATCAAACCCCGTGTCAACTCCATTGGATCCAAATGTAAAATTGAAGTCTGAAGAACCTTTGAACGAAAATGAGGCGAAATCAACGTATCGTGAACTAGTAGGTGCTCTCACTTATCTTAGTACAACAACTAGACCAGATATTAGTTTCGCTGTCAGTTACCTCGGTCAATTCAATAACTGCCACGGAAAAATACACTGGACTGCAGCTAAACGTGTCCTGCGCTATCTGTAAGGAACTATCGATTTGGGACTCGTTTACTCTCCGGATGACGATCGTTTGAAAGGATTCGTAGATGCAGACTGGGGATCTTGTCTGGATGACAGAAAATCCTATACAGGATATGCTTTCATTCTATGAGGAAGCCCAATTTCATGGGATTCCAAGAAGCAACGCACCGTCGCACTCTCATCCACTGAAGCTGAATATATGGGGATGTCTGAAGCAGCCAAAGAAGCGATTTATCTCCGAAATTTTATGAAGAACTTGGGTCTTGAACGATTGAGTGATATTACATTGTTCATTGATAACCTCAGCGCTCTCAAATTGGCGGAAAAGCCAACATTTTACGCTAGAAGCAAACATATTGATTTGAGGTATCATTTCATCAGAGATTCGATAAGAAACAAAGAGTTCGAAGTGGAACATATATCGACGGATAGCATGACAGCTGATATTTTCGCGAAAGGCCTACCTAGAATCAAACATAACGCCTGCGTGAAGATGTTAGGGTTGGGCCCATCTTTGAAGACACCAGCAATGTCTTGAGGGGAAGTGTTGGAATGGAATCAAGCCATGCTGTTATGGAAATGAAATAGTTGTTTGATACATTGATTTGTCAATCTGAATAGAAAAGTTTAGTTGTTAATTTGTACACAAGTTTGAAATATATTCTAAAAAAGTGCGTTTATTTTGATCTTCTGGATTTGCTACTGGAAGTTGTAGGCACAACCCAGCTGTCCTTCGAAGCTCTGTTCAACAATTATAAAAAAAAAATTCTGAAAAATAAACTTATATTTGAATGCACTATAAGGGAAAAATAATTTTATTTATGGTTTTCCAAAAATGATGAGTATGAGTAAAGGGTAGAGCGCCAGGAAACTATACATTTCGAAATGATGGTTGAGCGCTCCACGTTTTTACTCATACTCTTCATTTTTGAATCACCAGATATGAAATATTTTTAGTGCATTCGAGTGTGTGTTTCAAACAGTTTTTTCATAATATTAATTTTCTACTTTTTAGTCTTGACATATCTCGTAATCGATTTTGAACATATTTTGTAAATTGTACAAATTTCTCAAAACCGCCATTTAGAATTTTTCAATTTTGACTGAAGAATCATAATCTTCGACCAAGAAAATGCCCAGATACCAATTTTGATAAGAATCGGATGATAATTACAAAACATGTCCGCTCGTGGAGTTTCCATTTGAATTTTTCAATTTTGACAAAAGAATAATATAATTTCGAATAGAATCGCATCATAATCACAGAACTCGTCCGCTAATTTGAATTTTTTTATTGTGAAGAAATAATCATAATTTCCGACACAGAAAACCCCCAGATACCAATTTTGAATCGAATTGGATAATAAATAAAAAACTTGTCTGCAATATTGGAGCCGTTATTTTGTTTTTTTTTATCTCACAAAAATCTCATAATGCATTGTCACCAGAATTAAGAACACCTGCCAAATCTCAGATCATTGAAACGTTTAGAAGTGGATGAAAATTGATGTCAAAGATTTCATTACCTTTCACCTATTCACTTGAACATAAACAAGTGTTGTTTTGAATTCAACTCTCTTTGTTTTTCTCATTCTTAACCCATGAGGAGATATTGATGGATCTACTATTTCTATAGTGGATAAATATAAAATATATGCGTTATAGACTATTTATCGTTATGAGCATAAACACCTACCAGAAATTCATTTCGAAATAAAAGACTGAAATAAGGAAAGTTTTTGTCTCGGATTATACTTTCCAGCCGTCATGTGGTTTCTGCCGCGCATGTCCGCACATATACGTCATTAATTCCGTGACAACATGAAATGGATAATGGATAAGGATATACATTTTTTGATTCTTGTCCTCGTAGTTTTTGAGTTTTGACCTAATACAATCAGAAAAAACATCCAGAAATAATATTGAAATCGTTTCAATGTGTTGTTTGGATAAACGGTATTATAAGATAAAAGAAATGCAACAGTGTTCTACACGACCATTCATCGATTGAAACTGCCTTTTGTTGTCAGTTTAGGGTCACCCTATCAATGGTTAATGGGATGATTAAGCAGGTCACCTGATTATCGCTTGATAATGAGATTGTTTTACTCGCCGCATGTTGCTAATTAACAGATGTGGAAAAATTGTATAATTCTGTGAATCATGGGTGGTATTGGTTCGGACTTCTAGTGTCTAAATTAGTAACTCTATTGAAACGTGTTGGTAAGGAAAAAATTAAAAAAGGGAAAGAACTCATGAAAAATTACAAATCGAATAATAAATCAATTCAATGCAAACAAAAAAGGTTGAAATGGATTTTCGGTCAAACAAAAAATTTGAAGGTATCCGAAAGGTACAACCCAAAGACGATTGCGGATACCAGCGATCGAAAAGTCGTGAGTACACTAAACTTGACACTTGGTTTCAACATTTGTTAACATTACTTCATATTTCTTCATTTAACTCTGCTATATCATATTCAATATCTCATTTTTTTGTCACAACTTTGTTTTCTTTGATCAATCGTAACTTCAATTTTATTTTTCGACCAAAAAAATCTATTTCAACTTTTTTGCTTGGATTTGATTGCTTTATCATTCGATTTGTAATTTCATAAGTTTCTCTTTTCTTTGTAGCAACAGGTTTCAATAGAGCTAATAATATAGACAATGGAAGTCCGAACCAATAGCAAGGAACATTGTCAACCACATTCCAGCAATCTCAGAATCGTCTAATGACTCAAGGGGATTCACGCATTGGAAGACATATGTTCCAGAAACTTTTGTACAGATCAATTACCCTAACACCAAACTGATATATTATTTGTACTCGACGAGCGTTTCGCTAACAATGGTAGCATCTTCAGGAGGACTGGGGTTATTTATATACCATTAAAGGTGGTGCATGAACTACCTGCGAAGGTTTTCTTGGTCCGATATAGACTTCGTCTGTTAGCTACTAATTATTCTAATCAATTTCTCAACAATAAACTGAATGACGGGCTTGTCACTTCTTCTACATTTTGCTATTTCTAGACCCTCGAATGCATCGAGTAGCCTTGTGTCATGTGCATCCTTAATCAGTCTCAGGTTGCTCTTTGACCGTTGTCTATAGTGAAATTTTCGAAAAAATGTCTGCTTTTATTTAATGCGTTCAGTAACCCGAACTAACGAATTTTTACTGCCTTTCTGCCATTATCACCTACACATATTTTTCCGAAAGTTTCAGTTCGATATTAAAGAGTAACTTAATATCTTTTTACTCTCAAATGGTGATCCTGAAATGTGAAATTGTCTAGGTACGAAGTCAACTACAAATATTGATCCTGAACTTGAACCGTGTGGAAGAATCTGTTCTTAATATGAGGGTGGAAAGGCAGAAAAATTTGGTGATTTCAGTTTATTGAACCTTTTCTCGAGCTGAGAGTAGCTATAAAAAAATTCATTCTAATAATGCATGTTTTTCAATGCATGGGTACCTTTAATCAAGAGCGCCATTATTTTGATCGTACGACGATCCGATAGCTTTTTGATTGGTCTAGATTTGAATTTAGGATAGGATAGGCAGTTGATTTTATCCCTGCATCGATAAACAAACCGTAAGAAATATAGATCCGAGGTACTGGTACCGTGTGAAGAAAATTGAAGACCCTGAGTTATTTTATTTGTATTCATGGCTCATTGTTATTATTGAAAAAAGAATGTTGTTAGCTTTGTCAATATAGATTTTGAAAGTATTCTGAATCGATCATCGAATTATTTTTTATTATTTTGCGTTATCTGTTTTGGTCATTACTGAAAGTAATCAATACACCGGTTGGGTGATTCTGAAGAATTATCATTTGTCGACCGCGACAGGACCCCATCAGATCATGGATAAGGTTGAAAAGGCGTTAGAAGTTCACCAAAATTATTTCAATAGATTGTAAGATGCATTGTTGGATTTAATGACTAAGCCAGTCGTAGATCTGATTGAAAATAGACACCATCACAGACATTTGTCTGGAATATCTTTTGGCATCCGACAAAGATTCAAATTCGATTAATACCGAAACGGCTTTAGCTGATGAATACTGCACCAGATATCATAAACTGAAATGGGGGGCTGAAACGTTGATATGCCAAGAAGATCACAAAAGTTTTCGATCTGAGGCATTAAGGGAGCGTTTCTCGGGATTTTTTATTACTCCTGAATCTCCGCAACTTTTGCCTTGCTTCAATGTTCGTTGCATATAGTAGTTTTCACAATAAATGGTATTGACTGGAGGATTATAATAAAACCAATAAGACCCTTGAGTTGTAAAATCCGAGATGCACATCATAAATGTAAAAGGACCGGATTCAGGTAATTTTGTTTCTCAGGGAGGGATTGTAGGGGATTACAGCTTACACTTCTTGTTCATTTTAGTCTTTGTATTTCATTGGAAGTGTTCACTTGTGTTACGGAGTGCAATAATTTTATAACATTTATTTGTTATTACAGACATTAATAGCAAAGATTTTATACCCCAACGTACAGAATAGGCAGTATGTGGCGTCCGTGGATAAAAAGTAATAGTGCTTCTTCCAGTGGTTCGTTAAAGAAGAATCACTTATCTTGTGACGCGAAAATCATTATGAAAAATGTGTATAGTTCCTTACTTCAGCAAGGATATAACGCGGGTGCTGCAGCAAAAGTAACCAGTAATTTGACGAAGGTGCCTCTTACTTCAGTTAGACGAATTGTTGAAAATTCCATGGAATCAAGAAAAAAGCGTGAAGATTCCGGTGTCACAAAAAGTCTAGACGACTGGGAAAAAGATTTGATAAGGCGAAAAATCTACACTATGTACGATGAGCAGCATGTCCCTACAATCAAAAGTCTGGAACAGCGGCTCATCAATGACGAAACACACATCAACTGTAGCCTCACTACTCTTTGGCGAGCTCTGTCTGCAATGGGCTTTAAATATCGCAAAATTGACAAGAGACAAGTAATAATGGAATTCACACGTTTAATAAACTGGCGTTCTGAATATATAACGTCAATAAGAAAATACCGGTCTGAAAATCGGCCAATACTCTACCTCGACGAGACGTGGTTTGACACGCATGACACCCCTTCCAAAGGATGGTCTGATTCCTCTGATAAGTGTAAAACAAAAGCACCATCGAATAAAGGGAAGAGAATCACAATATTACACGCAGGATCAGAAAATGGTTGGATCCCAAACGCTATGTGGCTTTCTGCCAAAAATATTGAGGACTCTTGTGTTGAATATCACGAAGATACGACAGCAGAGCTTTTTGAAGATTGGTTTGAAAATTGTCTGTTACCCAACATTCTGCCAAACAGCGTTATAGTAATGGACAACGCAAACTATCTTAGTCGACAATTGCAAAAAATTCCTGGCTCAAAGAATACGAAATTGGAGATTCAAAACTTCATGGCTGCAAATGACATATATTTTCGAGGAAAATTATACAAAAAAAGAACTTTTACAAGTGCTGCAGTCATTTTCTTAAAAAAAAACGTATGTTTGTGATACAATTGCAGAAGAATTGGGACATACAGTGTTACGACTACCTCCCTACTACTGCGTGTTCAATCCCATAGAGCTTATGTGGCATCAACTTAAATCGAGCGTGCGCGGAAAAAATACTTCTCCGACTTTAAGTGGTAGTGTGGTAGAATTAATTAGGAACTGTATGAATGACATTCCTACCGAGAGTTGGAAAAGTTCTGTTAGTCATGTTATAAATGTTGAAAACTCGTACCTTTCTGTAAAATCAATTGCGCCAATTATAATTAATTTAGATGAGGATAGCGATAGCGACACTGAACTAAATATAGAATAGAATTGTAACATTTGAATAAATTACTTGTATATCTCCTACATTATGCAAAATTCAAATTTCTTAAGTTCGACCCTGTAGCACATTTGCACCTTTTACCAGATGATTTTCTACACAATGGGATTAAATCGGGTAGTTTATTGCAGTTGATAAGCCAATACCATTAACTGTGAAAAATACTATACCTCCAAGGAAAATGTATTTGGATTCACCATAACAGGTCAGAATAGGCGTGGCTTACTCCCCTAGGCAATATTGTTCTAAAACATATGTAAAATGGCATGTTTTCTGAAGAAAAATATAAATCAAGGATGTTTTATATCGCATGGAAATCCAAGAAAAATGTAATAGTAATATTAATGGTGCCACACTCTACCCAATATTGGTTCAATATTACGGAAACAATATAAAGATATATATATCGTTATGCCTGGTAAATAAAAGGATTACTTACCTGAAAAACACTGACTGTTGCGGGGCTTGAACTCACGAAGTACCTATCTCGGTTTGCTAAGCCTAAATAACTAATTGTCCCATATGCACATTACGCCAAAGGTGACGATTTGTATAGTTCATGGTATAGATATGTAATGATTTAGAGTTATAATTCAGGCAACATCTCGTTGTAAGTGAAAAATCTTCATTCTCTATGTATGGAAAGAACTTGATGAAACTTTGGTTGGAATGAGAATCTATTCGGGAAAATACTATAGGATTACTTTTTATGTGAAGGCGGATTTTTATGTGAAACTCCGTTTGCAAAAAGCTTAGTACCTATTGCGCGACTTTCTGAAATTGAAATTCAGTTAATTTTAATATTTTTGTTTTTGATCTCTCAATTTTTCGATCAGTATTCAAATACTGTATTACCAAGATTGATATGTCTGTTTGAAAACGATATGTTATCACTGTTGAAATTAATTACAATACCACTCGTAGGTTGTGATTCTAAAACCACTTATTATCAATATTGTAATCTACTCTCCCAAACAATATTGGCCAGATATTGAAATTCCAATATTAAAAATCGAATTCGAAAAGATATGCAATTTCGTGTTGAACAGATATTGTTCACTATAACCTGATTAATTTTGCACCTTACAATGTGAAGTTAGAATTGAAATCATCACTACTGAACCAATATTTATTATGAAATATTGTTCTTATCTGCGATGATGAAAAACACATGTCTTGTGCCTTCCATTGCACCGACTCACAAGATGAATCATTCCTTTGTGAAATGGAGCACCTTCACCCTACTTTCTTATTGAATCTGTTTTATATGTTTTGAGAAAAATATAACAGTTAATGCTGTGGGAGCTATTGTATAGTGAAACGCGCGTCGCGGTTTTGCAAACCCATTGCCAGTGAGAATCATACAGAAAACGGTGATATTTTTGTTAATATGCATGTTCATCAAGTATCGGCCAGTTCAATTCAATATATGTTTCAATCTTTAGTTTCATGAATTTGGATAACGAACGATTGTTTTCAGGGAACAATAAGTGCATATTAGCGTACTATAGATAGAATAAGTGAAGGATAAATTGATAATTTTCATAAAAATCTATGCATATTCGACCTCATGGGAGATTTTTAATACTGAACTGTTTTTTTTCGGAAATGACATCAACGTTTAACTTTCAAATAAAACTAGATGTGTTCATTACATTTTTTGGATTAACATAATTTCCTGAATCTTGATACCCATAGTCGATATTTTATTAATACATAACACTTTGTTCTGTCGACTGGTCTTGCAAGATTTCCCGACTTAACTTACCTAAGACGTCTTCTAATAGGTCCTTGCGTATTTTCAAGGACTTTGTTATGAAACAAAAAACCGGTGAAAAAACAGTTTCTGGCGTTTCGATGAAGTGTTACTGTTTGTTACTGAATACATTATTGGGGATCGTATTGATTCCAGAAATAAATTGAAAATTCCGAAAGGTAATAACGGAAAAGAGGAAGTGGATATGCAGCTACAGAAAATGTCGGCAAATAGCAGTTAGTGAGCACTGGTTGTACTCCAGAAATTACTTCTAGCGTCCTTAGGTGTTAAGTCGGATGACCTTGCAGGCCATCTGACGGAACCATGTATTACATTCCATTATTCAAATATCATGTATGGATTGTTATTGGATAAAGAGAAATATCAGTGGAGCGCCGTGAGATTGATACCTCGGAAACCAGAACTGGTCAATGGATCTTCATAAAAGCTGTTGGACTGCGTTAAAAAAGTTATGAAACAAAAAATGAGCGATCTCGAAAACACCAATTTTTAACAAAAATTTACTAAAAAATGAGGAAAAGGGTAAAAAATGTTTGAAGCAAAGATCTATACCTAGTGAATAATATTTGTATAGTCAATTTAATGTTGATTTATTCACATTTTGCAGAAAAAAACGAGTTAGAGTAAAAAGTGGCTTCCTTTAATGTCCTCTCCCTTATATTTTTTCTAATGGTCATATCAAAAAACTGAAAGTTGGGATGATGATATCGAAGCCTGAATACTAATTTTGAACTGGAATTGAGAGATGAAAATCTCAAGATGGCGACTTTGCGTCATCAGGGAAAAAATAAACGGAAAGGGGGTCTGCTGACGAATACTGTACAACCCCAAAATATTGAGTCAATATCTTCATCTACCACAAAATGGCAAACATTTAATGATTGCCTTAATATATCGACCTTCAATTCCATGAATTAGATGAAGAAATATCGACGTTCCTGTGTTCAAAAAGGTACGGCGTGAATTATCGAATAGGCTGTTCATATATGCACATTAGTTCAAGGCAACCATTTCGAGCATCTTCTGAACTGAACTCAGCTTATCTCCTCAAATTATTGAATTGGCAAGTCACTGGCACTAAGTGTTATCCGCCTTCAAATGTTTAATAGTAATAGGTGAAAATTCTTCTCTGAATAAGCGATTGGAGAAGTTTATCATGGCCATTTCTAGTTTTTTTATGGCCATCCACACTTGAATGAGAATTGCCAGGAAGCTCAAAGGTGGACATTGTCTTATCGTAAGAATAAGCTGGTAGAGAGGGGATGCTGTTATATATGCCTAAAGTTTAGAGATATTGCCAAAAAATGCATAGTCCCTGTTAAATGTTCCAGCTGTAATGGGCGACACTCAACCATGATGTGCCAGAAATCCTATTCGACCGAGAAAGATGATACTAGAGTGGAAAATTCCCTTTCGAACTATACTTTCACTGGAGTTTTTCTTCAAACTTTGGGAGTGAAACTGGTGGACACAACAAAGTTCGATATGCTAGATTGTTGTTTGATACTGGTTCCCATAAATCATATATAACAAAGTCTGCTGTAGGTGAAATGCAATATATTCCACAGAGAGCAGAAACAATGGTCCATGCATTGTTTGGACTTGAAGTATAGATGAAAATTACGCTTGTAGTTTCAATGTTTAAGACCATCCCATAATCTGCAAAAACATCGCTTGTGTGAAACCAGGTCCCTGGATAGGTGAACTCAATCAATTCAATATCCAGATTCCAGATATAGAAGATGGTACTATCGATATTCTCATAGGGGCAGATATGTGGGGCAAGTTACTCACTGGTAGACGTCAAGAGTTGAGTTGTGGTTTTATGGCTTTTGAAACACTTCTTGGCTGGACTCTGTCAGAGCAATTCTTACGAATTGTAATGTTTTCAAAACACCTTAGTGTCGACATTGTTTTGCAACGATAACAAAATTGCTGATATATGGACTCTTGACGCATTGGGAACTACTGACCCGGCTGAAAGTAAATCCAGAAAATACGTGGAAGTCATCCTCCATTACCTGAAAATTCAATGCTGGCTCGCAAAAGACTCGAAATCCTCAAGAAAAAATTTGCGAAGTGGTGGTTATCATGAAGATAATGATTCAGTGTTCAGAAATTGGCTCGAGGAGAATATAATTCAGGACTGATGAACTATCAAACTTTGAACATTACTTTCCTCATCGTCACGTCGTGAAACTGAACAGTGAGACCACTAGCTATCTCCCAATCAAAGTTTGGAAAACGGTTGCCTTTTTACAAATTTTCCTATGTCAAAGTGACGAAGATTTTCTACGATTGTTTATCGACATAACAGAGTTGTTTTTGGTTTAACATACAGTCCGTTCCTTCTGGGTACCGTTATTGATTATCATTTGAGAGGGGTACTAGAAAAGCCAGAATCTAAGTACTCCAAGTCAACTATCGTCAGACTCATGAATAGTTTTCACATCGATAACTGTGTAACAAGTGTGAATAACGTTTAAGAGTTACAACAATTCATCGAAGAATCGACACAAATATAATGGCTGATGCAAAATTTGACTTGAGGGGGTGAGAGCACTCAATTATCGAAAGCTCTTACTTGAATCCGACTAACTTGGTAGCAGTTCTGGGACTCAGATGGAATAAAGATCTAGACACTCTTCAAGAATGTTCAAATTGGTGCGAAGCTATACAAACAGAATCGATAACAACACGTACTATTTTATCTGCAGCTCACAAGTTATTTGACCCCATAGATTTTTCGTCTCCTGTTTCTTTACCACCAGAACCATTATTGCAGAAATCTTGGAAAACTGAAGCTGGCTGGGACAAAGCAGTTGAAAATGATGTGAAAGTGCAGTTTTTGAAATGGCTTGAAGCACTACCGCAACTTTTTGATCTGAAAATTCCAAGATGGTCGAGAATTCCATGAGATGAAACATGTAGTCTGCATATTTTTTCTAGTGCCAGCAAAGATGCATAGGCAACTGTTATTTATATCCGAACTGAAGCAGATGAAATCGTGGTACAAAAACTACAGTCAAAATGTAGAGTTTCCCCATTGAAGAGTTTGAGCATTCCTCGTTTGGAATTACTAGCTGCAACCATAGGAGTTCGATTATCAAAGACAGTTTTAGAGAATATTGATTTTGATTTGCCAGTGTTTTATTGGTCCGATTCAACAACGGTACTATCAGGGATAAACAGAGAAAACCAATAGGAAACCTTCGTTTGGAACCGTGTTGCAGAAATTAGAATACTCACACAGAAAAAAGCTTGGCATTACGTCCCGAGTGAGTTGAATCTTGCCGATGTTCCCTTCAGAGGTTGTTCGACGTAACAGCTTATCAAATCAAAATGGTGAAAGGGTTGAAATAAGCTCCATATAAAGAAGCTCCATATATGTGGCCATCACAACATTTCATCTGTAACGAAGGAATTATCATTACCGAAAAACAAAAAGAAATAACATCTTCCTTCGTTTATGCTGAGAGGGATGCGAGTTGGTACCACAGTGTTTCGTCAGACTACGGCAAAATCGTAAGCGTGCTGTGTTGGATCAAAAGATTAATTTCGAACCGCCGAAAAACGAATTCTCACATTGAAATCAAATCGCCGTTTTTGTCAGCAGCTGAACTTGTCACGACTGACAAACTGCCCCCAGATTCTATTTCACGAATTCGATTGTCGAGTAGCTGAGACTGTGACTGTAGCATGCGCTGTACCGAAAATATACGCATATTCTAAACAATTCGATCGTCAAGTTTATCCAAAACCTCCTCAGCTGATTACGAGAACGTTACTGGATTATCAACGGAAGAAAAGAAGTCAGGTCAGTCGTTTCAAGATGCCGGTTCGATGCTAGAGTGCGTGAAGCTTCTGTTTTCGAAGTCACTGGAATAGATAAGGCTGATCCCCTTTTTGCCAGATCCTGTGTGAAATGTTGGATTTGTTCGTTCACTTGTGCTATTTTTCGAGCAGTGCATTTTGAATTATTTCCATCCCTGTCTACTGATGCCTATCTACAAGATTTTCGACGATTCATTTCAAGACGAGATTCTACACAGAGAATCGATTGGAATTCCATTCCACCAACGGCACCATGGTGGGGCGGCTGGTGGGAAGTAATGATCAAATTGGTGAAAAATGCCCTAAGAAAAGTTCTTGTAAAATGTTCAATGACATTCGAGGAACTATCAACCGTATTATGTGATAGTGAATCCATCATTAATTCTCGACCTTTGCCTCGTCTCAGAGGAGATAGTAACGATTTAGTTGCTTTAACTCCCGCAATATTTCTACAAGAAATCAAAGAATCAAGAGTCCCTGATATAGATGCCGTAGACTCTCAAACCTTAACGAAACATTACCGATGATACAAATTGACTCTGAAGGAAGATTTACGTTGACGTTTCAGAAGTGAATATTTGGGGCAATTGATTTTGCAAAATCGAAAGAAAAATGGCGAAGTGAAGGTAGGAGATATTGTTCTGGTTGGACATGACAACAAAAGGTGGATTGGTCGGCCTCGAGCTTGTGTTTTGGAAACTATTTCTGGCCGAGATGGTGAGATAAGACTAGTTTGTTTGAAAACAACTAATGGTAATTTACCAAGTCCCATTCAGGAAATATACCTCTAGAATTGAGCTGTAGCGAGGTACAATTGAAAACAATTTCAACCATCACCGCAGATACCAAATGAAGAAGCTCCTGAAACTTTCACAAGATATAGGCGCAGAGTGAAATTACCCCATCGTTTCGAATCGTGAAGATTCATGGTGGGAGTATGAGGAAAATTAAAGACCCTGAGTTATTTCATTCGTATTCATGGCTTCTGTTGTTATTAAAAAAAAAGAAAGCTGTTAGTTTTGTCAATATAGATTTTGAAAGTATTCTGGATCTATCATCGAATTATTTTGAATTATTTTGCCGTATTTGGCAAAGTGTATTGTCTCCAATTCAGGTGCAAGAACTTGTCGCGAAAAGTCCCATGCAATATCAAAATGAAACTATGTTTCAGTATCCTAAAGACAAAAGTGGACGTAAATTCTCCGATATAAATATTTTACTCGAATTTTGTTAAATGGTGAAAAGGTTCAGCGTCATTGCTTGCTATATTCTAATGAAAAAATGCAGTTTTCTGCTTCTGCTGTGAAATATTCAATGCCCCCAACAATCCATTGACTTTTGAAAACACTAAATTAAGTAACCTAGACGGTTTCAATGATTGGCATCATTTGAGCAAACATTTGAAAATCCGCGAAAAAGTAAATCTCATTTTCAGAATTCAAGTGTCTGGTCAGATTTACTAGAAAGATTAAAAACTTATCGAATCGTTGATTCGGAAAGGCAAAATTTATTAAAAAATGAAACCAAACATTGGCGCAGTGTCATTAAAAGAATAATTTATACTATTCTATTTCTTCCTGAACAAAACTTGGGTTTCCGTGGTCCTAGTAACAAATTATTCGAAAGAAATAATGGTAATTTTTTAAAATATATAGAAATGATAGCAAAATTTGATCCAGTCATGTTTGCACATATTAATAGATCTCAAAAAAATATTCCAATTTGCTTTGGGGATAAAATTCAAAACAAAACCGTCAAATTGATAGGTGAAAATATAAGAAATAATCTTTAAAACGAAGTTAAAGAGGCGAAGTATTTTTCTATATTACTTGATTGTACTCCGGATGTGAGCCGCCAGGAGCAGATTTCTGTTTTCTTAAGATACGCTAGTAATAGTTCAAATATGAAGGGTAAACATCAAGGTGAACAAAAAAGAATTTTAAACATGATTCCAAGAGCAATGTTTGTATCTTGTTGTAACCACAGTTTGAAAATACTTGGCGCGTCCCTGTTTGTTATTTTGGATTTTTCTCGCGAGAAACAACTACCGTACATTGAGATAATGCTTATGAAGAATATTTGTATAAATTTTCAGGGATATACCTGGTGTTCCTGAAGAGTTTAAATTGTTCCTTAGGACTTTTCTTTTAGTATATGTTTGTTAGTTTTCCAAACGTAGTTTATTTGCAGTTACCCCCTTGAAACATAACGGAAATTCAATGGGTATGATAGATAGGCTTGCGACAGCATTTATCAAAACTGAAGAGCTATTTGTGAATTATTTTAACATCTACGTAGGCAAATGACATTTAAAAAGAACGATATTATTGACATTTGTGGGACCGTCATGAAATGTATTTATGTGCAATGCTTACTTGAAGCATCAAATGGCAAAGAGAAGACTGTCAAGATGGGAGATGGGGGTCAGAAAGACTCAGATCACGGCACCAAATGCAAAGAAGTCTTGATAATGGCTCCAAAGTGGGAGCCGAAACAAGAATTTTGTTTTCATTTTCTTCTAGCTTTATTTTCAAAGGGAATGTTGAACAAATAGCACTTTGAGATGGACACTTTTTAAGGACTACACGATAACGTAAGCGACGTTTCGTCTTTCAGAGAACATCATCAACTTTGTATTTTTATATGGGCCGAAACTAAGGTATACGCTGTATACAGCAACGTATCACACAATATGATTTCATAGCCATTTCTCGCCCAGAATGAAAAGTGATTACTTAACCTGCTTTTCTTCAATTTTATATAGTAGGCACTGGAAAAAATGTCTCATTTAACTTACCACTTGCCGGAGTTTTTGCGTTGTTGAATGAGTCGCAATAAGTTTAGTTTATAAATGTAATTTTAATGTAATAACAAGGAGCTAATACATATCACAGGAAATAAACAGAAACTTATCAAGTGTTCAAATAACTCGCCATTATTTTCTAAGCACAAGTACGCTCGTCTCACAGACGAATTCAAAACCTAAGTTAACATATTCGGAACAATATTGTTAAAGGATGCAGTAACTAATCTTAGCAAATCTTCTTCATTTTGAAATTATGAGAGTACACTTGATTCTTGATATATCCCCCAAAGGGAAGAGTCTAGTGTGGTTAGGTCGGGCAACCTTGCAGGCCAGGATGTGTCATCACTGAGTACCAATCCACTGTCCTGGAAAGCGAAATCCTTTATTCATATGGATGGAATTTTTTTTTTATGAATTGAGCGGTGGATTTGGCTTCTCCTGTATTATGCTCTATGATGCAAGTGGACATTTGAGGATTTTCAACAACGGCCTGTAACACATCACGCAGGTTCAATTTTTCATAACGATAAATCGTAATTAATTGTTCTTCTATATATATATATATATATATATATATATATATATATATATATATTATAGGTGTTCTTTTATTCTCTGTACATGAATTCAGTGCGCTGTGTTGTGAAATAAAAAAAAAAGATGTTACTATCTCTTGTTATAACGCAGCATCTTGACGGAAAATTTTGAAAACTGACTTGAAATACCCATTTCTAGCTTCTACAATCTATCTTGTAGTGAATATCAAACTTGGTTGATTGTCTTCATTTGTCGTCAATCGCCTTTTATTCAGCGGTAAAACTGGTGTCATATATCACACCAAGTTCTTGTAGACTGTTGATTGGATCTCCGTAGCTTCTATTAACTATACCAATGTCGTCTTCTTGGAACCATGTTCTCATTTCATTCAAATGATTTTGTAATTCGCGGTTCAGAACACTCGCATCATCATCTCTAGCATCTGCGAAGTACGGCCTATTTACTGCCAAGATATATCCATCTGTGGCAACTATGATCTCTGGAAACTATATGGTTGTCTGAAAATCTGAAAGGTACTGATCTTTTTTATCTTATTATAGGTATACTATATGTAAACTATTGCTTTGGAAATGTCTGGTGCGGGATAATACGGTTGATTCGTATGAGGAAATACATGACCATATATAATTTTCTCTTGTTACTGAATTTAATCCAATATTGTTGGGCAAGAACCTTTGTAAGAGGGCTAATCACAAATTGGAAATAATGAGGCTTGCTGCTTGTCGGGAAGGAAAACTGAAAAACAATTTTCAAAAACTCATCTGGAACTTCACGTTTCATTTTTATCAGAAATGTGAACATATATGTCCTTTCGATATTTCTTGCCTTTGAAATTGATGTGAGGGCCTCAAACTTTATTCAGTTCTTCTTCAGGAACGCTATAATGAAGCATGAATTCAGATACAAAATGCGGAATACAGTGGATCTACTCACGAAATGTTGCGATTATATAGAATTGATGCGGCTAAAACGTTGTTTTTTCATCATAATGGTAAATAAAGGAAAAACTTATATGTATACAATAAACAGGTAAATGTTTTTCACGTTGAAATCAATAATATAAATATAGATAAAAAATTTTTTGTGACATTAATAAATTATGACTGACACTGATTTGATGTATATTGATTTGAGTATTAGAAACTAGTTTATCCACAGTAAGAAACTATAATCGAGGTCATATCATTAATTTGTACATATTTTTTCTCTCTAATCATTGGATGGTTTGAAATGTGTTTTTTATATAAATGTAGCAGGTAGGTATATATGACGTTTAGATTATCTATATCTTTCTTTGAGTTGATGCAATCAGAATCTTTATAGATATTTATCATTTCTAAAAATGGCCTCTTTTGTGTGTTATTTACAGAATCTGACATTGTTACATTATCAAATTGAATTTATGATCAAAATCATTAGTATGTTTTGCTAGTGTGCAAAAATTTTTATTCAATCTTATGTCACTTTTGTGAGCTGTAATTCTATCTTTTAGTAGTCTGCTGGTCTGCCCAATATAATTTCCATTACAACTACCACAAGGAATACAGTAAACTATATTGTTTTTATATAAAACTGGATATTTGTCTTTGAGTTGACTGAAGGTTTTTTTAATCGTCAATGTATTTCTGAGTGAAATTTGGATATTAGGAATTTATCATTTGATCACAAATTATACACGCACGGCTGGATACGCCGGACAACACATTGATGTCAATCATATTACAATTGAAACATTTTTTCGTGTCATTCTGAATATCAGTAGGTAGATTTCCCCCAGTTTGTTTTCGATATGTATTAATTTGCAACACATCAATATTATCTTCTCTTTTCGAACGCATTGAGAGTCTTTGAATAACATTTCTGCCACAAACATAGCAACTCACTTTATTTTAGTAGGTCATATTGTTCAGCTAAGTAACAACACACCGAAAATCACATAAACTCGAACGTAAAAATTTAATCTCTAATAATCAATCCAAAAATAGTTCTTGACCTTCAAAATTATGATAGATAAGATAAGATAACCACTATTGACATTTGCAGTTCGTTGACTGATTGTTCTCTGTCTACTAGTAACAGGAACCATTATATTGAGTTATGCTGTATAGGATTCGAAAATAATTCAGATAATGTTTCGAATACAAAAAATATAAGAAAGAACGTTCTCCAACGATTGATACTTAAAACATACGATTTGAAGATACAAAAACATGATTGTAAAATTCAATATTTCCTATATAGGCGAATATCACACTGAAAATGTGATTCGATGCGTTTTGGGGGGGAAAGCTAATTATTGGTGGCAATGTTGAGTTAGGTGTCAGAAACAACTCATTTAAATTCCTACCCTCCAAACCTTGTGCTTTTTTTGTGGCACGTTTTAGCCCCCAAAATCAATTTTGCCCATAGGAAAGCAAAGGCTCATCCAGAATTGTTCCTCATGAAATTCTACATGGGATGTACTACTCGAACGTTAGTCTAGGTCTAATCTTTGGCTAACAAACTTTGTGTGAGATGTTTCGTAGTTTCGGCATATATCTCGGAGTTGAAGACCTGTAGGAATAAATTGCGTTGGTTTCACTCATAAGAGTTATATACGAGTATCCAAGTGGTTGATATAATATGAGCATACGTAGGTAACCAACAATTTGCATTACATTATACAGAGTGGGGTACCGAAAAAGAAAAAATCTAACATCTTCCTATCATATCTACAACCGTCATACCTCTTCCCCACCGCTTGGTCACTATCATCCAAACAATTTGAATGGGGGAGAGTAGTTGGTGTACACATCATTAAAAATGTAATTCCATAAGAAAATCAGCCATATCAATTCACACTACCTAGCTTTTTATTTTGTCGTCTTCTTTCGGAAAGACAACTTTTTATTATTCGGAAAGACAACTTTTTATTATTCGCAATCATGATAGGTACTTCATTTGCATTCTAATTTGACATAAATTCAGTGACAATGCATATATGTGGTCCAATTCGATTCAAAATTGATATGTTGTGGTTTTAAGGGTCGGAATTATGATTTGTTTGACAATGCAAAAAATAAAATAATGGCTCCAAGTTGGAGGTCAAAATTGGTAATCATGGTCCGATTCGAATCAAAATTAGTATGAGGGGATTTTCAGGTTCGCAAATTATGATTTTTTTTGTCAATGCAATAAACCAAGATGACCAACGAAATTTGTAATTGTGGTTCGATTTGATTCAAAATTGGCATTTGGGGGTTTGACAAGTTTCGAATATGACTAAAAATAATCAATTAAAGTTATAAAAAAAGAATTTTTTACATATGCGATGAAAAGGAAAAAAAATATTTCTTTGATGTGTGACGTAGGCTGTTCTGTGCGATACAGATGCAAAAGCTTGCCTCGGGAACAAAATGGGTATTCTTGTGCAGTAAATCTTTGATTCTGTTACGCACAGAATAACCTACATCACACACCTGAAAAAATTATTATGAAAAAATCATAATCTCCGACCCTGACAATCCCTACGTACTAACCAATACTAATGTTCTGAAGATAGTCGATCTGTTTCGTTTTCGGTGCCCCACCTTGTGTAATGTAATGCAAATTGTTGGTTATGTGTGAAACAAACGCTCAACAATGTTTTCATCCTATGCAAGAAGTCATAATGTAATGATCAACCACTTTCATAGCACACAATTTCTTCCTACAGGTCTTCAATTCCGAGATATATCTCAACATCTAGGAAACTGCTCATCTCTAACTTTCAAGTAGCTCAACCTATGAGGAATTTCTCTAGAAACAATTATGGATCAGAATTTACTGAAACTCTATACAACTTTGACTCTCCACTAAGTTCCACTAAGCTCTTAATTCTTCAATATCAATACTACAAGCTCTCTCTACTAGAAAACTACCATTCCGATGAATGACCTTCCTATTTATACTCTGTGCATGACTATAAAGATTCTTCTAGACTTATCCATCCATGCCTCGACTATGGAGATTCTTCTGGACTTATCCATTCATGCCTCGACGACGGGTATCGAAACTTCTGCGCGATTCAGGACTCGATCACAGGTAAAATTCTTTCTTCGACCCCTCATATTACTTTTCGTTTTACGACCTAGAGGGGCGGCTCTAAGAGATTTCGTAACAATACTTTAGGAGAATGGAACAAGTATATTATGATTTCTGAGGGACAAAAGCATGAATAAATTACTTATCCATTCTCTATTATGTTGATTCGTCGAGTCAGTGTTTTTTAATTCATAGGGACACGGTACGGTATCGTTCGGTTTTATAACTGATCAGTATTTTATTGAAAAATCATAATCTCAAGTGAAAGAGGTCTAATGAGGATAAATAAAATAGGGCAAATCCACCGAGAACTGGAATGAAAATATACCAATGAGGAAATGTATAGATATCTGCTTTTTTCTCATATATGAAACACCTGTCATTGGATTCCAATTGAATGAAAGGGCCAGCAGGCCTGAGTGTCGCCGGAGGCAACACTCAGACAGGCCTAAAAGGGGGTGGACGTTTTAGTGAAGGTTCATAACCTCCCTATCAAATGATATCTCCAGCCCCACCTAAAAAACAATCCACTGAAGTCTAGTGGTCATTTGAAAATATGTGAAAAATATTTGAATTTTTGTCACTAGTTGTTCGCCTTGCATTTGAAACACCCACTATGAGACTCCGACGAAAATTTTGTACGATATGAATGGAAGTATTTCGAGTTCTTCCATAACTATACTTTTTCGGGCTCCCTTGTGACATGTAGGGTGATGAAGGTTTTTATTTATTATAGAATACTAATTTTGTGGAATCAACAGCATTCCACTCTGTATACCATGGAACACATCATTCAAAACCCTTCACGAGAATTTTGTCTTTTTTGGTGAGTTCGTTACTACAAATAGTTCAATAAAAAGGATTGCAAAGATGGCAACACGCCCAAATTAATGTGGAAGGGTATAAAATCTTTCCTAAATATTCGTCTTCTTATAATACAACAATCAAAAGTTTGGATAGATAACAACAAAATTGATTATCCAGTTTATATATGAGAATAACATGCATTTTGTTACCATCGCTAATAAATTATCAAATGCTATTCCATATACACCTGAGATATCTGATAGCCTTCCGAGTGATTTATATATGAATTTGGAACCTACTTATATAAAAATATCTGAAACAGAAGTTAAAATTGATCAGTTGAGTTTGAAAAAAGCCTCTGGTTTTGATGAAATCGCCTTACGAATTGTAAAAGCAGTCAAAATTGAACTTTTCCAATATCTTCCTCATTATCTCAAAATCTTTCCAAGCTGGTATAACACCTGACGGAATGAAAATTGCAAAGATTGATAGAAGAAAATGATATATCTCTTGTCTTTACATTGGTGCAAGGCCTTTGAAATGGTTGAACATAACATATTGAAAAGAAAATATTTAAGAGTGGAATCAGGAGTCAACTCTTCAAAGGGTTTGAAAATCACTTGTGCGATAGAAAATAATTTGTTTAAATAGAAAATTCCTCTCAAAATACAACGTGTAGGTTAACACCGCACTGATAGTACTTGCACTCGACGCGCGTTTTGCTAACAAGGTAGCATCCTCAGGGGAAGAATATTGACATGTTAGAAATCTCAATTTGGTCACAGAAGAAAGAAACTCTCAAATCTGTGGTTTGATTTTAGGGTAATTGATCGCTAGAAAAAGTCTTTACAGGATCCGAATACTTTTCCTTGTTTATATCTCTACCAAATTCAACATGAAATGTAATAATCAAATTGTTTGACGATGATACCATTGGTATATATTAGATAGTAACGAGACAATTGAATACGATATGAAAAGTAATCAGGATAAAATTCTCATTAGGCTTGATAAACAAATTAACTCTCAATAAGTCATTATATATAATATGTATATTTCTATTTACAAATGATCAATCAACATTCCTACTAGCCATAATATTCAATAATGAATCGATGAAATACACAGAAACATGTTAAACTTTAGGTTTGTTCATCGATAAGAAATTATAAAGGAATAAACAAATTGAAAGAATTAAAATAAAGATGTCTCCACTTATGGAAATATTATACGAAATCAGAAACGATGTATCCTTTAAATCTGGGAATCAGCTTGCTGAAATGAAGGTTTTTCACGGACGCTGGAATATAGAAAATAGTTGTTTCGGCTATTAATCCGTATGCAGAATGTTGAATATTGCAGTTTCAATTTGACCCGTCCTCTCTTCTCGATTTTCAACTTGTCATTAGAAATCGGGTTTTTTCCTGATAATTGGAAAATGAGTGTCATCACACCTATATTCAAATCAGGTAAAGCATGTTCCGTCACTAACTATAGACCAATAAGTATCTTAAGCTCCATTCCAAAAGTTTTTGAATCTCTTGTCTGTGACTTTTTGAAGTCATCAATAAATGGCACACTAATAGATCAGCAATTTGGATTTCAACCCCACAAATCAACAAAGTTGAATTTACTAACATATGATAATTTTACATCAAATGCTTTAGATCAGGGAATACAAGTCTACTCCATTTATAACAATTTTGCCAAGGCTTTCTACAGGGTAAACCACGAAATTCTTAAATACAAACTAGAGAAATTTGGTATTTTCGGACCACTTTTACAATGGATTTATAGCTACCTGTCGAATAGGAAACAAATTGTTAGGGTTTGTGGTTTCATGTCCAGGGAAGTGAATGTGCCCTCAGGCGTTCCGCAAGGGTCACACCTCGGGCCTATTTTGTTTAATATATTCATCAATGACATTCATGAATCCTTTCACAGCTCAAAATTCCTTTTATTTGCCGATGATCTCAAGCTTTACACTACTGTCGTCGATGAACGGAACTGCATATCTCTCCAACGTGACTTGTCAAACTTGAACGACTGGTGCACCAGAAATCATATGGACTTGAATATCAAAAAGTGCTTTAGCATTACGTTCAGTCGCTCCAGATCTCCATTAACTTACACCTATCAATTAAACGGTACCAATTTACAAAGGGTATCTAATATAAAAGATCTGGGTGTAACTCTGAAATCCGACCTCAATTATAACTTACATATCTCTAATATAACATCGAAAGCCCTGAAAATGCTTGGTTTTGTCAAAAGGTGCTCTCAACATTTCACGGACATAAATTCCATCAGGTTACTTTACTGCTCCTTGGTCAGACCTCATCTGGAGTTTGCAGCATGTGTATGGTGTCCTGGCTATAGCACTTACAGACAGAAAATCGAAAAAATTCAGCAAGCTTTTCTAAGATACATAGCGTTTAAAAAACACTACACTACTTATAATTATGAGAATCTCGAAATTGAGTTGAACTTGAACAGTTTGAACTCTCGTCGCCAAATAAGTGACCTCAGGATGTTGTTCGACCTAATAAACTCCATACATTGCGCTCCTGAGCTAAATAGCTACATTAGTTTGCACGTTCCGTCCAGATCCACTCGTTCAAACTTCTCCTTCTATATTCCACCATTCAGAACCAATATAGCCGGTAACTCATTTGTTATCAGATCATCTAGGCTAGCCTGGACTTTTTTATGGGTTCTGCACAATTTGAGTATGCCCTGAGAAAGTGTGTCTAACATTAGCTTTGTTATTTGTCTTCCTCAGTTTTATTGTTACTCTAATAATAACGATGTCTCTTAAGCATCAGATATTTTATATATTTTAATGTCACTTATAAGTATTTCATTTGTATTTTTAAGTAATGCGATGTCAACCTTATAAATTTTGTAGTAATGAGCAATGCTCGTAAATGAATAAATGAATAAATATTCTATAGCAGGAAGGCGAGGGATCTGATCGAGCAATACCGTTTGACCAATGGAACTGTGAGTAGTTTTATCAGTTGTCGAACCAAATTGTGAGGGAAATATTCATATACCAGTGGCCTGAAGGCGAAACAGGCTATCGAAGTTAGTATTGTGATTTGGCTGGTCAATCTGTAGGGCGTTTATTGCTAAGATTGCGTAATTGATAGAGATATGTCTATAATTTCTTGATGAGGACTCGAGCATGAGAGTCGAAACGTAGCATATGCAAATGTGGAAATACATATTTGAGGCAGAGCGTTTATGAAATGAATAAGCTAAAATAAGAAATGAGCAGTAAGCTAAACTTGGTTAACTTTCTGTTTTATCTCATTTCTTGAATATTTGACCTATGAATTATATTTCTGAATACTTTTATTGTTGAAAAAAAAATGTTGAAGAACAAAATTTACGGGGTTGACGCTAATGCTCTCAACCACAGTGGCATTAGTGTCTTCAAGAAAAAAAAGGAAGCAGAGATGTTACAAAGTACGCCCTATTAACAGGCAGGTTTGATAAGCAAGTCATTATCCATCATTTTGCTGAAACACTGCTGGGGCACTTCGTGGTCACACAAATTTGAATTGAAAAATATAAACCCACCAATATGACATTCAGTCAGTGAGGTTCCAACATATTAATATCCTGGAAATCTCAAAATTCCTTCGATATGATTGGTCGGAAAATATTTTTTAGTTTCCATTTTCCTTTTTTATAAACGGGTACATTGTTATTTTATTTCTTGCTTCATTCCATTTCGTTTCTTATTTTATCTTACTTTTTTATAAGCCCGCCTTATTTTCTATAAGTCATCATGTTCAATTCACCATTGCATATATCTATAAACAAGTGAATCGAATATCAAGCGAACTTTATGAAACAATCAAATCTATTTATGAATTACCATATCTAGGATCAAAAATTTACAAGCCGAACGGTTTATTGGACTTGGATTTCCTACATAAACATAGATTCAACTGTTTCATCCATTCTAGTAAAAATAATATCGAGAAGTCAATTATAATTTTAACTGAAATTGCTGATGTTCATAGTTAGTGCACGTGACAAAAAAATTATTCGCAGGAAATGAAATACAACCAGCTTTCGAATGTCAATTTATAATGATGGTATCATGATATATAACTCAATTCCAGAAAATCTAAAAGAATATCGGTCAACGATTGTATTGAAACAACTATTTTCAATTATCTGTGTAACATATTGAGGTACTCGTATAACTTTAAATAGCAAAGCACTGTTTAGAATAATACTTTAATATTCGCAAGAATTACATCTTATCAACTAGCCCTTTTTTAGCGCCTAAAAAACAAGCGTCCCTCTCTTCTTCTCTTTTTTGAGGTCCCGTTACATTGGAACCTTCAGCCAGGTTCTTATACATTGAGTAGACATCACAATCTGAATAACAATATATCTCACATGTGTTCATCATTCATCTATGTGTCTGAATTTTTCTATTGGTGTTCCGATAGCTATACCATTTTGATTGCTTATAAGTATTAAATTTTGTTACGGGTGTGCTTTCTTTCCTCAGAAGTTATTTTTATCGATTATGCAGTTATTTGCTAATAACATCCAATGTCGAAGTTCAGGAATAATGGGATGGCAAGGGTTTAAAAAGATGACCACCTCAATTCCGGTTCGATACGTGGGCACACCATGCCCAAGATTGTACATGAAAAATAGACCCCAATTAATATATTGTTCACCCAATAGGAAACCACTCACATTTTCTGATGATCGAGGAGATTGCTACGAGGGATACATACTAATTTCCAGAAAATCGTTCATTAAAAATACAAAAATTGGTATCTTCTTCATTTTTGTGATAAAATTGGCTAAATTATTTACCAACACATCAATCGTTGCTGGCGAAGCAATTCAAAAGACGGTTCAAGTCAAATTTTTCCTTACAGTTATTCCTTTTCTTTCGAAAATCTTGTTAGGAATGTCAATATTTCCAATCGATTTGCGGGAAATATGGCAACCACTACAACCACCAGAACACAACGTATCCTTTGTGCACTTCATTTTCAAGTTAGATCAGATCTGCATTATGATCGTATGAATACAAAATCAGGTATACCTTTTAATGTAAACATCTTAATGTAAACATCAGACATCAAGAAATGATTTAAATCAGAGGAGTGATTTCTGTTTGTGCGGTTGCAGTCAATTTTGAAGATGCCAAAGGATATGAATGAAACTCTTTGGTATTATGTCAAGCTTTCGTTAATGTTTATTTCATTCTTCAGGACTTTATATCATGAGTTTTTTCTGAAGCTAATCGCTTCATAACAATAGAACCGGATTTCATTCCATTTTGACAACAATATTCAAAATTTAACTTTTTTTGGCCGAAAAGCATGGCCAAACCGAAATTCTTTTTTCAACTATCAGTCACGATAAACCAACGTTTCACATATATATATATATATATATATATATATATTAAAAGAAACACTGTATATTGCCGGGAGTTATGACAAACATGGCATCTAAAAATGTATTCGAACTCAAAGCCAAGAAAGATGTTTCTGTAAATGAAAGGATCTGCTCTGTTACATCTCAACCTTTCGAATATCTGTGATTTGCAGATCGTGTCAATGCACCAATGACTGTTATGTAGTCATATCACCAGGTTCCCTTCTGATTACTGGTCAAGGATTTGAAAATGAGTGAATAAATAAAAATTAACAGGACAAGAATGTCTTCAAGGCTTAGTCGATGAGTGTACTCGAAGAACTGTCGATCATCAAATCAACTTTGACCATTACATCAAAACTAGTCTAAACTACCAACACAATGAATTCATGAGCTGACACCTGCCAGACAACAAGAACTCCCCTGTTAAATACCACGAAGGACATTGAATTCCACCCGCAAAGATCGTAGTTATTGGCAAAACGAATTCCTGATGATTTGGTGATACAAGCGCCGGAATTGATTTTCGACCATAGAGATGGGCACACTCGCAGACCGGTTTCGGGCTTATTGGAGTCTTGTCAGGGCAAGGTCCCAACCAACAACTCGAAAGAGGTGGGTTTCCCATAATTCTAAATTTATTCATCCCGAGTTACTATCATTCCTCAGGAACACAATAAATCAAAATTAATTCCGACATTTGAAAGATCAAAAACATAAGCATTAATGTCCTTGATACGATATAAGTGGTTGTGTTCTGATGCATGTTGGCCCATCAATCTAGAGTACCTGTGACTGATTTGAATGTATCGTATTCAAAGTTGATTCAATCAATAATTACATGAATGATCCGGAATGATCCTTACTAATAATGGATTATTTCTGAATTGTGATGACTATTTATGATTATTTCCAAAAATTTTTTTTTCGATTAAACATGATGAACTGATTATTGAATAAATTCCTGGAATATAACATGGTAAGTTAGGATTATTCCTTGAATAAGTATCATACACAAACACTTCAGATTCAACCTAACAAATTGTTGTTTTTTTTTATATGGTTCTATATCGAGTAGTTTTCACTGTCGTCACCCCGTAAGGTTTCCTTTCGATATTATTGGTCCTTTGGGATGATCTGATTCACTGACCAACTCCATGGGAATTACGGTTGAAGGGTAGGAGCATTCATTCTTCTGCATATCTGGCCGGTTAGAGCTTCACGATTCACCACAGGCATCCATTTGGGGTTGAGAAGGATCTCGGGTACAGTTTTCAAATGATCACAAACATAGTGCACGTTTTCTTGGTAATTATGCTATCTATACCAAGCCTCAATGAATGGAAGACCTTGTGGACAAGACAACTGTGAACTTCAGCGAAACGTATGCCAGAGTCTCTATATTGGTGGCAACACACTTTGATTGAAACATTTTAAATTATTTTTCATTCGTGAATTATATTTATCGTCGAGAATTGGTATTACGCCAATTTATTAACGTAATCAGTGCACTGTAGCGTGGTGTGGAATACAGTATAGCTCCAATTTTATGTAGCCAAAACCTTTTTGTGGACAAATTGAACGATAAACATTCTATCCTCATTCGATGCTGATCCAGCAAGACCTTAAAACTAGGAAATATCTATAGAATATTTAATAATTCCTATTCAGCCAAATTTAAGTTCTTTGATTTTTCAAAGAATAGTGTAAATCGCAATGGAAATGATATCTAGTGAGAAAACCAGCACCTAAGCAATATCCATATACATATTTCGAGAAAAAGAATTAGCTTTTTAATCAAATTTTATATCTTATCTGATATGTTTTAAGTCCTCATTGTATACCTATCTCTTATCAAAGTGAATGTTTCATTCATGTTTTGTTGTTTACTTGTGATTATATACCTACGCCTACGATCATTCACGAATTTGTGACAGGCTGGACACGATCAGATTCAATTAAACAAAAATTTGTATATTTATCTACACCCGTACTTTAATAATACACTTATATGCCCACAACCCGTTTTATAATGAAATCTATTACGATACAGATTTTCATTACGATACAGATTTTCAACCAATAGAAACCCATTATTTTTCAATCAAGCATGATGTGCAAGCTTTGCATTTTGACGTTTGTCAAGTCAAAATCAGTAGGTATGGAATTTTTGAAGAATTTACTCAATTTTCGATAATCGAATGAAAATGTCTTATAGCAGTGATATAGAAGAATTACCAGCGACTCCTCCACAGATGTCTCAGACAAGAAAAAAATACAATAGAAAGGATTCTATTTTTCATTTGACAAATGCAAGACATATGTTTTTATTTTCAAACCAATCGCATGAGCTCTAATGGCCGAGTGGTCAACCGCGAGGGTGGTGATCAGAATCGTCCGGGTTCAAATCCTGAACTCGGCAGAGATTTTTTTTCATTTTTTTTTCTTTTCATTTCTCATTGTTGTATTTTCCGTGGTTATACCATTGTTTACAGTTTTGTAGAATTTTTCAAAGAAATACGATTGATTACCTACTATTATTGTGTTCAATATGAATACCTAATAATATAATATTTTTAGTTCCTAATTATTTATTGGGTGTAGATAAAATAGCGTATGCAACTCTCATGTAATGGTTATTAATACACTCACATAAACCATACGAAACTCACCTTCGGCTCGTTTCGTATCCCGGTTTATGCTCATGTATTAATAACCATCATTACACGATCGTTGCATAATATACTATAAAGGTAAGCGTCCATAGGTACGCATCGTACGTATCGTACGGATCGTACGAAACGGATTTTAGAATTATTAGTATAGTAAGTTATACATATGCGTCCACTGACCGGCAGCGGACGGATCGCACGTATCGGTCCGTCGGTAATGCCGATGAAATTTATCGAAGGGGCAACTTTTCCGACTGGTGCGAATGACGTTATGCGGATTGCCGATAAGTGGACGCATGTCACAATAGGTAGTCACTGGTCGCCTCACAGATCATTTGAATTTTGTTACATTTCGACACTAAGTACACACACGTGCTTTAATTATATTTGTTATTACGCATATCATGGAGCAAATCAGTGAATAGTGTATGATATTCTCCAAATTGTGATCTTTTTTTGAATATGTCATGTATCCACAATCTATGTCTTCTCTTATTTTCCCCTCCTTTCTTCTTCATCTAATAACAAAGCAATAATGACAAGTTCTTCATCACTTTCCATGATCGGAAACATTACACACTGTAATGTTTCCGATCGTCCACTCACTACGAAAATGCGAATGTTACTTAAAAGCCGACCGTCGCATCGGCAATCCGATCGCTACGGATACAGTGGACGCACTACCACAAATCGATCCGTTTTATACGATCCGTACGATACGTACGATGCGTACCTATGGACGCTTACCTTAAAGGTACGCGTCCATAGGTATGCATCGTACGTATCGTACGGATCGTATAAAACGGATCGATTTGTGGTAGTGCGTCCACTGTATCCGTAGCGATCGGATTGCCGATGCGACGGTCGGCTTTTAAGTAACATTCGCATTTTCGTAGTGAGTGGACGATCGGAAACATTACAGTGTGTAATGTTTCCGATCATGGAAAGTGATGAAGAACTTGTCATTATTGCTTTGTTATTAGATGAAGAAGAAAGGAGGGGAAATAAGAGAAGACATAGATTGTGGATACATGACATATTCAAAAAAAGATCACAATTTGGAGAATATCATACACTATTCACTGATTTGCTCCATGATATGCGTAATAACAAATATAATTAAAGCACGTGTGTGTACTTAGTGTCGAAATGTAACAAAATTCAAATGATCTGTGAGGCGACCAGTGACTACCTATTGTGACATGCGTCCACTTATCGGCAATCCGCATGTTGTCATCCGCACCAGTCGGAAAAGTTGCCCCTTCGATAAATTTCATCGGCATTACCGACGGACCGATACGTGCGATCCGTCCGCTGCCGGTCAGTGGACGCATATGTATAACTTACTATACTAATAATTCTAGAATCCGTTTCGTACGATCCGTACAATACGTACGATGCGTACCTATGGACGCTTACCTTTATAGTTTGCAGTAATGTCTATAACCTACTGGATTAACGAATAATATAAAGTCACAAAAAAAACAAAGCTATATGATAAAGCTCACGTGAGATTCAAATGAAATCGAATCATAAAAATTGAAATAATTGAACTAATCGAATTCAGCTCTATTCATCAATACAAATTTCATCAATTTACAGTGAGGTCGTAAAAGGTGTTTTCGAAGTATTATATTTTAGAAAACGGACAATTTGCTTCATCGACAGCCCTCCACTCAGTGAGTGGATCAATACATAAATGTACAACACAGGAAGGGACTTTAACTAGAACTATACAAAATCGCTCACAGAAGCAAATTCCATAATGAATCAATTCGAGGTGAATGTGTACTTTCATAATTATATATCAATGCTATCCTTATTGGACAAATTTGTTGCTAGGGTTCCTAATATTAGTTGACGAACTAACAAACCGACAAGATTTTTCTTTACATTGAATTAGTTTGAAGCTTACAGTCATTTCATTTTCAAAAGAATGTTATCCTATAAATTCAACGAATAGATAAAAATCAACTTTTGCATCAACCAAGTCAATATAATCTATGAAATAATATGAATACCGAAGGATATTAACTGAAAATTCACTGAAAAATTTAAATAGATTCAAGTGGTTTCTAACTCAGAGATTACACAGAGAGCGTCAAAAAAAGTTTTTCTCCAACGTCCTGAGTGATGTATTTCAAGTTAGCGAGACATTTCTAGAAATATAAAAAACTTATGACACCCTAATTCGGTGATAATTTGTTGCTAATAAGTTCAGGAGGCAAATATTATTTTCCTCAAAAAAATTGAGGCTTATTTGACGTCAAGTTAACAATACAACTTTTTTATTATTGAGTTCTTCATAATTTTGACTACATCATCAGATTCCTTTGAATGTTCGCTAATTAGTTGAGGAGGAAAATCATTCCTTTTCTTTCAATTTGAAAAAATACTCAATGTAATCTAAAATATTTTTTCCGAATTATTCCTAATACTATATTATTCCTCAAATTGTTCGCTAATGAGTTGGGGAGGGGGATAATTCATTTCATTTGTTGAAACTTGGGTATTTTTTACAAACTCATGATGTCTCGCTGAGTTGAAGACAAGTTAGCAGAATAACTTTTTTATTGAATTCTTCTGCGAATGAGTTGCGAAGGGAAATTCAAAATCAGCGCCCGAAACTTCATTCTCCTCCAATAATAATTCACTCATAATTTGAAGAGATAAAAAGATTTTTTTTTTGGTTTAAAATATATCAAGATGCATTGATAACTTGACGTCAAGTTAGTATTAATCCAACTATTTCATGCTGGCAAAAATATTTTGTTGGTTTGAAAATGATACCTTGTGTATCGTTTACTAGACGTCAAGTCAGCGATACAACACTTGAGTCACTTTTCACTTCACTACAGCTTACCGCTACTTTTTCTACCACTTACCATCAAAACCGGCCAAATCTGGTCAGACCAATCGGTTCTATGGGAAAAATCACACAGAAAACAGTATCTCTATTCCGAATTAATATAATAATAGAAATATCAAATGAACAAATTGTTCGACTGCATGTATTCGCGCTGTATATTCCTACTGCGAGCGCCTATTCAGCATATCGTTAACATGATTTTTTCAATGTTATTTTTATTTTGCTATATACAAATCACTCCTGTATTAATGACGCATAATCAAATGAATTCTGATGACTGTTTTGCGGACGACAGATACAAAAAGATATACAAGAGAACCCTGTCGATCTACAACTACAAAATTTGGTACAGCACGATTTACAATTGCAATTTCGTAGAAGTTCATCTATGGATGGGTATAATATTACCTACCATTTTCGTTAGAAGTAAATAATCATCTTCTGGAACATAACCAAATTGCAAGGGATTCAGTTTTATGCAATCAGCTTGGATTAAATTAATTTGTTGGTGGGTAACGTGAAAGCTCTCAGTATATGCAGTTGAATCGATTTGCTTGTAGGAGGAAGATCTTGCTCTGAAACTGCATTTCCATAGTGGTATGTGTGATAGAGTAGTTGATCGAAACTTTTTTTTAAACTTGAACCAGATATTTTTATGCATTCTCAATGGAATTTTCAATGTCAAGATCTTCAGCACCAGGAATATGCACAACTAATCGAGTAATTCATAGACAACAAAGGTGTTTTCCCACATTATTGATTCAAATTATACCTCGTCCGAATGTCACAATATTATTACGATTATATTCGTCTCTTCGTCTGACAACGAATCTCATCCGTTGCAATGCAAACTATTTCTACTCTTAGCCAATTTTTTATTAAATGAAAAACTTCTGTTGAAAACTGAATCTTGCCAGTTGAGAAATTGAAAAATAAATGTTATTCAATCTGCGACAAACTAACGAAGTTGACATCTATGTAAAACAGTCAGCTTTTGTTGCATATGCGTTTGCCCTTTTTTTCATACTTATTGTTTGGAAATCATGTTGATACATTAATAATAATAGTTGAAATAATGAAAATAATCATGTTTTCGATGAGCTGGGTATGCGTGAACTTCAAGCACTCGCGGGAGGTATACAGGGCTTTTCATGATGAGCGTTGATTAGCCGTTTCTAGCAAACTATTCAACGGATCAACCTGAAAATTTCACAGTATGCATAAATCAATATGACCTACACGCCTGAAATATTTTAAACAATGCGGCGTTGTCGCTTCTACTATAAAGTAGCGGCTTCTTTGATTTTTCAAATGGAACACCCTGTATATAATATCATATTATGATTCATTATCACTTTGTCAAAAAAATTCATATTTATGCTATTTCCCTACGCCTATCTATTACCGTTTGGAAGATATAAATTAATTTCGATATTTTTTTTACCAAACACGAACTTTTATAAATGCTGATAATCTTGAACTCTCTTGCACTAAAAGGATCAAATTTGAAATGGAGTAGAGTGATACTATGAGGATCTTCACTCCGAGTCATATTTTCATTTGCCTCATACTGGGTCTTCAAAAAATGCAGATACTTTGATCTCATGAGTGGAACTCGATTTTTTCAAATGGAACACCCTGTATATTTCAACATTTTCGAGCTCTACATTCAATTTTAGATTGAATTTGTTCAGATAATACTATTTAGATTTCGAACCGTTTTCGAGATAAACTGTTTCAAACGGAAATTGACATGGTTTCCTTGTTCATCACTCATTTTTGTGAAACAGATTTCGTTTGATGTTTCTCAATCAGTCACAGATGATACAATGAAAAGATAATTATTAAAATACTCTTCTACCATCGATTGAAACTTCTCTTCAAACAATAGTTTTATTAACGCTGAAACACGAACTGAAAATAATAAACCCATAAATTAATGAGTTAATTTAATCGTCAGTGTATTTCGGAATATATTAAAACACATCTCCACCTCTACTTAAACAAACATGTGATCTCTTCAAAAGATTGTCATGTGTAGCGCTTCTGATCAAGTCTGGAATCAAACTATTGAAAGCAGTTGTAACTCTCGATTTCATATCTTCCATTGTTGTTATTGGAGTAGAGTAAACCATATTTTCAATGAAACCCCACTTGAAATAATCTAATGGATTGCCATTTGGTGTTCTAGGAGGCCAACGAAAAGGTCCATTATTACCAATCCATCTGTTTTCGAATATTTCAGTTAAAGACTGAATGAGAATTATGGGGTGGAGCACCATCCATTTGCTACCATACACGTTCTCTTCCTGGTCCATTATTTAAAATCATTTGAATTCCATTCCTTAGTAAATCTTCATATTTTGATGCATTCAAATAATCATCATAAAACTCGATATAAAAAATTGACCCATTCTTTATGGCACAAAATACATTGAATTGCCATCTTTCTTGAAAACCCCTTTGGCGGACAACATGGGGATTTTCTGGCGCCCAATAATGACTGTTGTGTATATTGAAAACTCCATTTTTGTGAACTTGGCTTCATCTGTCCATATGATATGGTCAAGGAAATGTTCATCTTCTTGAGTCTTGACAAGAAACCATTCAAAGAATTCCACTCTACGAGATAAATCCGAGGGGGAAACATCTTCTTTCAATCTTGTACACCTAAAAATTTCAGGTCATTTGAGTCATCGTTTTGAGTCTTTTAGTAATGCGTTAAAGTCTTTAAGTCATGCCTTTAAGTCTTTGAGTCATGCGTTTGAGTCTTTAAGTCTTTGAAAGATTTTAAATCTTGTACAGATTTCAGCTAGTTGTTTCCCCCTCGGGTAAATCAGTCTCTTTCAAATGTTGAACACAGAAGAATTTATAGGGATGCCATTTATGCTTATTAAGAATTCGACGAATTGTCACGTAGGGTATGCCTATCTTCCTCTCAGCCTCGTGCAGAGAAGCATTAGGAAATGCATGAAAGTATCCCAAAACTGTTATACCATTGTCATCATCATCCACTTTAGTCTTCTTACGAATGATTTTTGGACGGAAGGTTCCATTCAACCTACAGTTTTTTAGTAGTCGATTTATTACATTATTATTCGGCTTCGGAAGTTGTGGATATCTTTCATGAAATACTCGGCATGTTCTACCTGCAATTCTATTGCACTCACCATAATTTATTAATAAATTCAAGAAATCGTCATTACTGTAATCTAATCTTGACATTATTCTATTATAATTGGTAGCTATCGCAATCAGTTAAAACCACCAACGAAAGTCTGACGTTAAATAATTGTTTCATTTATTTTTCCAAAGCACCCTATTGAAAAATATTGATGTGCACTGTTGTACATTAGAGACCAATACCTCAATGTATACAAATTGTAACTTTTTCTAAGGTAGGTACATACCACTTTCGAATTGACTGATCTGAGACAGTTGAAAAATTGGATCAAAAAGAAATATTACTAAGTATAAAACAATGTTGAATATCCAAAATAAGTGATGAATTCAAGAAAACGAGCAAGAAAACCACGTCAGCTTCCGTTTGAAACAGTTTATCTCGAAAACGGTTCAAAATAAAAATAGTATTATCTGAACAAAGTCAATCTAAAATTGAATGTAGAGCTTAAAAATGTTGAAATATACAGGGTGTTCCATTTGACAAAATCTAGTTCTACTCATGAGATCAAAGTATCTGCATTTTTTGAAGACCCTGTGTGAGGCAAATGAAAATATGACTCGGAGTGAAGATCCTCATAGTATCACTCTACTCCATTTCAAATTTGATCCTTTTAGTGCAAGAGAGTTCAAGATTATCAGCAATTATAAAAATTCATGTTTGGTAAAAAAATATCGAAATTAATTTATATCTTCTAAACGGTAATAGATAGGTATAGGGAAATAGTATATGAATTTGTTGACAAAGTGATAATGAATCATAATATGATATTTTATACGGGGTGTTGCATTTGAAGAATCAAAAAAGCCGCTACTTTGTAGTAGAAGCGACAACCCCGCATCTTCTAAAATATTTTAGGCGTGTAGGTCATATTGATTTATGCATACTGTGAAATTTTCAGGATGATCCGTTAACCCGGGAGAACTCGCGTACTATTCAACGACGTGAGAACTCGCGCCTATAGATTCTTTCTCCCGCTAGCTCGCGCTTATAGATTTTTTCTAACGCGAGCTCGCGCGTATAGATATTTTCTAACACTGACTTTTCATAATGAAAACTATTTAATATTGATTCTAGTTAATCTATTCTAAATTCTGAAAACAACAAAGAATAATGTATAATTATTCAAATTTAATCGTCACTTTCGTTGCAATTATTATCTTCACATTTATAACAAGTGGAAGTTTTTCTAAACTGCTGTTCAGTTTTAGAATCCATTTTTTTCTGTAGGAAAGCTCAAATAAATAAAGAAAAGAACAAAAAAAATTAAAAAAGGTACCTGCTAATTAAAATTGAAATTACCAACAATTTGGAGAAAAGCACATATGTGATCGCTCGCGCGTTAGATTATTACTAACTTCAATTTATTTGTAGCCACCACAACCCACCACTCACGCCCCAACAAGCATGAACTGGTAAAGGAATTCTATAGAAGGCATTCCTAAAATATGAAAACAATTTGACAAGAGATAAAAAAAAAGTCTGTAGTGCAACTGAAAATGTTAGATTTTATCTAACAGTGCGAGTCCTGCCGGGTTAAATAGTTTGTCAGTAACGGCTGGTTAACGCTTATCATAAAAACCCTGTATATAGTGCTCATACGCTTACTCGGACGAATTGTTCATTAGATATCTTAATAAATCCTGTATATTTAATTGTGAAAAGAGATTTTCTATTGTTTCATGTAATTTTTCACGTAGAATCGATTGGCGCAGCTTGATTTGGCCCATCTTGGTGGTAAGTGGTAGAAAAAGTGAAAAAAGCGCTATTTTTGTAATAAAATTGTTAATAAGTAATTCGTGATCAGCGAACCAAAAAACAAAATAACACCAAGCTGCCGGGGAGACCTCGAAAAGTATACGAAACCCTCCCCTGGACTACTTCGAATTTCTGTGGATATGAGTATAATTCAAAGAAAATGAAAAGCGAAAGAAGAATGCATATTCCAACATATTCATTAAAAAATAAAAGAACCACAACTGAACTTTTTGAGTCTCATTAAGATGAAATATAAAAAAATTCATGCCACAGAAAAAAAATTATCGAAAATATCTTATATGTGCGTATTCGGTCAGGGGGTATTGCTCGGGGTATTGTGTTAATAAGAAGTTGCTCAGCTCACTTCAGTTTCAGTACGCCAAGTATAGTGTTCTTCAAAATGCGCAACATAATATAGGTATTCAATAGGTAGAGAATCACTCTATAGAAGTCGAAACGATACCAAAGATATAATACTAGTTTTCAGTAACTTAACCTCGAACTCAACCTATACCCAACCACCTTCTCTATAAAGTCACAAAACAGCTACTTAATCACTAAGTGAATTAATCATGACATCTAATGATCTATTCGGAGTTCGTTAGAGCTGTATTGCAAGACTCCGTGCATTGCTTTAACTGAACGGAATATTTTTTTTGAATTAACGAATAAATACAAGAATCTTATGGTATAATCAAGGTTCTGAAAATGTCGATAATATAACTTTGTATCACTGATAGTTTTTCTTTCGCAAGTAATTAGCGAATAATTAGAGGAATATAGTGGTCTAGTGAAAATTCTGAATTAGTGAAAAACCCAATAAAAAGTATCGAAGTTTACATCATGATTTTTTTGCAACTGATTATAGCGAATAAATTGATGGAAGCAGCCGTTACTATGTGAGATCATCATGAAAACTGAGAAATGAAGCTTCCTTTGTTTTCACACCACTGAATTTCGAAAAGTTTGTAATATTATATTTATAGTATTCGTCTGATAATGTCCGTATAGGACAAAACTGTAGTAACATTAGTTGCAAATACAAGTGGTATAAAAACAGGATCTTTTTTTTATTTTTCACGATCAGCAAATAAATAGAGCAATTCACTGTTGCAGTCAAAGTTCTGAAAAACTCAATAACAAAAAAGTTGTATTGCTAACTTGACGTCCAGTTAGCGAGACATCATGTAAGTTTGAACATAATGAAAATGGATGATTCTTCTCCGCAACTAATTATTGATAATCGGAGAAATCTGGTCTAGTCATAATTTTGGGAAAATCGATAATTATAAGTTCTTTTGCCAACGTGACGTCAAGTTAGGTAGACAAAATATATATTTTTTAATGAAAAATAAGTGAATAATTTTTCTCCGCAATTAATAATCAAATAATTAGAGGAATCTTATGGTCTAGTCAAAATTATGGAAAATCCAGTAAAAAAGCTGTATTGCTCATCATGGGGTGATTCGAGGGGTGATTAGTCTTCCGTATTTCTTGAATATTCTCGCTAACTTGATAAACATTTCGTGAATGGATGTTAAACGAATTTCTCCTTGGTTTTTCATTAACATTATCATGAACTATTGTTAAATGGGTAGGATTTCCAATGTGTTGTGCCATATTAGCCTGAAAATGTCTCAAAATCCAAACGTATGTGACAGTCATAAGAAATTGAAATTTGCTGGAGAACAGAAAAATCTAGGCAACGTTTCCTACTGCACTAACTGATTTTAAAACGTTTAATTGAAAAATGTAAAATATAACGGGTCTAAACATTTTCTACAGATCAATTACCCTAACACCACATTGGTATTGGGGTAAATGGAAATGGTTAATAATATAGACGATGGAAGTCCGAACCATTACCATTCAGCAAGGAACATTGTCAACCACATTCAAGCAAATGGTGTTAGAGAAATCGATTTCTGTAAAAAGTTTTAAGATTTACACCAAAGTTTCCAACTACATCGTTCATAATGTGTCTAGAATAACAGGTCAAAACTGAAGTGGGGCTGATTTCCACTCATTTTCGAGCAAAAACCAACTGTAAAGTCAATAACGATAGCGGATATTCATGTTATCATGGTATGTATGATTTATTGTAAACTTGCTATTGGTTCATTTGAGTGAGTAGCAGGAAAGATCTCGAAGAAACGGTTTAGGCACTGATATCTCAGAATGGATATTGGAGTTCACCCCTACAATAAAAACGGATGGTTTATCGAGTTCTAAGAATAATAACTAATTAACTAGAGTCAAAATGAAAGTAGTAAGAAAGAAAATGAAAAACATCCATGAATCACATGATATTTTCGGAATTCTATTTTCAAAATATGTTGACATCGTATTGTATTGGCGTTACTATAATACTATTGGGAATTGGGAGTTGCACTTCAAAATATATAAGGAGCCTTCACTTTAGCGAGCACAAGTTTCAACTGCTAAGAGTTGTTGCCGAACTTTTCAGGAAAAACATGTCCAGAGAGCCGCGTATTGATTTTGAATTTCGGACACACACGATCCTACCTTGCAACTGGAAACAATTCTATCATGTAACACTATATATAGGTACCTACGTGACGAATGTCATTTGCTGTATCGCTGGCCGCTGGTCCCCTATCTCAATTCCCGCTAATTGTTATCACTAATTCGAGCAACCGCGTATATTTCTATTTATAGTAATTCAAACTAACCGTGTTAATAATTGCACCTCCTGATACCACTTTATGTTAAACAATCCGAAAACGTCAACAATACGCGTGTATAAATAAATTTTATCGCGGAAAATTTCGTAAACATTCAGCACAACCTAACCTACCGCAACATCGATGCGAATTGTAGAGCAGGGTGGAAATCGCGGGCAGCCAAACGAAAAACAGGAAAATCAACAAACCTTATCTTCGTTGTGCGTTGTAGATGAGATGCCGAGGCGTCGCAGTCTATTTGCAAAGCACGAGCGCCGAAAAGGTTCGCACTTTGACACCGCACAAGGGCAACACAAGGTCGTTCGGACGTAAGCGACAGAGGCGCCAAAGTGTGCGGTCTCTGCCGCTGCAAGTCCCACTGACGACGGCTCCGACACATCTTCAGAGGATCTATTTTGACGCGGACTGGGCCTACGTCTTGGCTGTTCGAATGGAGCGCTTCGGTGGAAGTCACATGCCGGTTCGAGAGTCACGTGGTGGAAGTGCGAAAGAGACTCCGCGAAATCGCCGTCGATGCCGCAGGCGCGGCGACGGCAGGCGTCGAGAGGCGTTTGTTGATACTACGCGTTTCGATATTTTCCGAAAGTGCAAATTAAGAAGAATCTTTCGTATCAGAAGCTCACGTTTGCTACCAATATACGGCAGTGGCTTTCAGAAAGTAATTCGCTGAAAGCTACTTGAGATATTCTGATGGTTGTTCTTACCAACGAGGTCCTTGAAGGAAATATGATTTCGCTGTTCTTCAACTTCGAGATATATCGTTCTATATACTGTGCGGTAATAACGCAGAATACTAATACGTATTCCTTCTCTCTTGATTCTTGATTCACGCGACCTACGTGCCCTTCTGATGTGAATCTGAGGATGAAAAATTTTAGTTTGCTTAGTATTAGTAGAAACCTATACTTGTATCGTACTTCATTTCATGTAATTGGAATTTTATAATCGAAATAAGAGTAAACTTCATTGAGGCTATTATTTTTACTTCCGATCTTACAGGAGTCGAATACGAGATACGAGTCGAAAATTTTGAAGATTTTTCTAGACGATCTAAGTGGATATTTTGATTCAAAATGGACATGTAGAAGCCTATGACAGTATTACCAAATAGCTTTTTGAAGTGAGATACAGAAGACGCATTCAATTAGTATTTGATGAAAATTTACAGTTCTGATCTATTCACACACATTCCATTTGTAAGCTTCAGTTTTTCCGATAATCTTTTCTAAGGGATTATGTTTTGAACTCCAACCATGGAGTACACATCTCTTCCAATAGAGAAGTTTATATATTCATGTCACTGTTTCAGAAGCAATTGATGAATTGATATGGACTATCACATCTTCAACTCTCAAACTTTTTTTCACTGGAACAAAGAAATAAATTAAATACATATTATTTAAATGGAGAAATATTTATATTTCACCACTGAAGTTTAAAACAACAGAGTGCTAGTTCCTATTGAGACTTTCAAGGAAATTGACTTTGAATATTATATATTATATATATATATATATATATATATATATATATATATATATATATATATATACATATATAATATAATAACCTAAAATAACCTGTAAATTTCTGCACTTTCAGATTCCACTTCGAGGAAACTTCCTCAGTATATCCCTTTACCTATGCCAACAACAGATTTCAAAACATTCATAAAGTTTTAGTCCATTTTTCATTTTTCTTTTCGGTGAATCTTTGCTTTTCAAATATTCAAATTTTTTCATTATGTCATAGTAATGGGAAAACATACAAGTGGTAATGTTTTTATTCTCTTTAAATTAAATTCTCTCAAATCAATACCAGAACCCTGAAATCAAATTCTCTCTTTCATTCGCTTCTAGTTTGTTGGTATACCCGTTATTTCAAAGTAATGAATGAATAATAAAATACATCGGTGTTAAATCTGTTGATCTCGGAGGCCAGTTCAAGGAGGCAAACCGATCTTATGATATATTTTCAAGCCGTTTACTCTCAGCTTCAGTGGTATGACCTGGTGCTACATCCAAGTGATACCAAATTTAACCGTATTTTCATAGTGGCAGTAAATCTAGAAAATCTGACCCTGCTGTTCTTGTGATGTCTGAATATTTTTCTGGGCTCAGATAAACGGATCTGAGAATGTGAAAATATACAGAGTGTTTCATTTAAAAAAAAGTTATTTCCACGTACATTATCTTCGTGTGCTCATTTGTAACACATTGAACATTGAATATAGGTATATCAAAACTAAATTTTGTTGAAAAATATTGAAATATAATATTATCTATTCTTGGAACGAGTTTATTTATCAAAAACTGCATGTGCATGAAAGATGTTTATAAGTCATAATGATGTTCAAAAATGCCCAAATATACAGAGTGCTTTATTTAAAAAATAAAGTTGGTATATGAAACTGTTAACACCGTGTTCCTCGAACTTTTTTAGAGTCATAGACCATAAACGATGAGTAGGTAAACGATTAGATTGGAACCTTTGATGAAAAAGTTGAAAAATCTTCCTACAGTTCAATTACCCTAACACCAAACTGATATTTTTTCACTCGACGCGCGATTCGCTAACAAGGTTAGCATCTTCAGGAGAAGAAAATTGATACTACATAGACCATATTCATTAATGACCACTTCATTTTCAAATCGATACGTCATTTTATTTTACAGTTACGTCTGATGGTTCACTGAACTTGGGCTTCCCTGTATATTTGAATCGAAATTATCAGAAGTATCATCAAAAATAGCTCCTGAGGAATCGGATGTGAATCAATCTCTATGCTTTCATCTCTGGACCAAATTTGCTGTTTGACAATGTTTGGCAGTTAGTGTTTCTAATAGTTATTTATGTAATAAGGATCATAAAGACGATCATTATGGTACAAGTCGTGAATGTTATCGGGCGAGGCGTAGCCGAGTCCGATAACACGGCGTGTGCCATAATGATTGTTTATGATTCGTATTACATACAAAATTTTATCTGATGGCATTTATATCAATACATTTGAATAAACTTTTAAACCATTACATGTTTTCCTTATAGAATTTCATTATGGTCCTTAGTACCATAATGAATTCATTATGGTACTTAGTCCCATAATGAGCTTCCTTATGTCATCAAAATTGAGTGACATAACGTTGTCATTATGACATGCCATCAGATAAAGAATATTATATGCAGTTATGTTCTTAAATAAATTGCTATTATCACTCATCTCTGTTATTTTCTCATAAAATTTCGACAATCAAGTCAACAGTTCTCATTTTTCACCTCTGCACCAAATTTCAACCTTTCACTTTGGCTTCTTGAATTTTTTTTCTTTGAATCGGAGTCGCTCTACCGATTTAAATGAAATGTAATTGGAACCATGTTATTTTGTATCATAGGAGACATACATGCAATATATTCTATTTTTTTATTTTGATTAAACCAGGCCGTCGTATATTCCGTGTAATTGAAGTGAGTCTTCCTATTTTTCAAGCAAAAACTACCTTCAAGTTGAATTTCAAAGATATCTATTGATGAATATCACCCCCATAAGGTAGGAACCTTATGTATGTCACTGTATCTTTGAATAGTGTAGGATGCAAATAAATTTCTATGTTTGTATCGAGAAATATGGAAAAACCATGGCCGTAGTTTCTATCTGGAATATCTCTGTATGGGGTTGTCAATGAGATTTTGTCTGACAACTTACCCACGAACATTTACTGATCTTACCTGATATCATCGATTACCTGAAAGCTATTTCCATTGGTTTACAGGAATGTTTTTCTCTCCTTAAGATTTTCTGCATGTTTTATGAAAATTTTTATATTTCTGAATGGAAATATAGTATGATAATAATAATAACTCGACACGTATATTTTTTATATGGAATTTTCAAATGAAAGTCTTATTGTATGTGCAAGCTGTAAAAAATCATCAGAAACCTTGAAATAAATGTAAATACTTTTTCTAAATAGTATTCACTTTGTTGATTTTTTTTTTGGTTGGGGTCCGAAAATCGGCAAGCATTGTAAAATTCCGGCCTATCTATACAACAGAATAACATTTCGGACTGACGTACACAACTTGAACGTACATAAGGGATAAGGGATTACTAACTCTTCCAGAGGATAGACATGAATTATTTAAGCTATCGTTTACGTATCAGATTCGCAATGTTTACAATTAACTTCCCTCCCATTCGAAAAATTTGAAAAAAGTTACTTTTAGGCAAAAATTGAAAATTGTACTATTGAACAACCAAACTTGATAAAAATGTGATTAGGCCCATAATGTATTTTTTCAATCATTCATCAGCTTCTTATTTGTTATAAAATTTTTATTGTTGCTAGTTTCTCAACTGGACGAGGTTTGTTCGGATCGCTCCTTTTCTCCTGATAGAATCAAATACGCTTGTGCACCAATGAATACTGGTCTGAATTCTTTCACAGTTCTTTCCAATGAGCACGGTCTCATTGTGAACTCGAGCAAATCGAATGTTATTTATTCTATTTGATCCTAAATTGAAGAGAGATCAAATTGAACCTCTTGTCGACGTAAGAATTGACAATAGTCGTCTGGAATTGGTGAATTACGTGAGGAATTCAGGAGTCATAATCAATAATGATCTGAGGTTTGAGAAGCATGTGGATTTTCAGAAATTTCAGAATTCGTATATGGAATCAGAAAATACGATCGCATCTGACACTAATTCATAGAAATCGCTTGGCTGAATATGGAAAAGAGGAGACAACTCTATTCATCATGTTCGTATGACAAAATTATTCAGTTTAAAATTCCTGCTTATTCAATAAAAAAAAGTCACAGATAAAACAGATATTCACAATGTCAGCGTGAGGTTCAAAGGTACCCTAAATTTGTTCCGTAGTTTTTATGGCACACGGCGTGTGCCATAATGATTGTTTATGATTCGTATTACATACAAAATTTTATCTGATGGCATTTATATCAATACATTTGAATAAACTTTTAAACCATTACATGTTTTCCTTATAGAATTTCATTATGGTCCTTAGTACCATAATGAATTCATTATGGTACTTAGTCCCATAATGAGCTTCCTTATGTCATCAAAATTGAGTGACATAACGTTGTCATTATGACATGCCATCAGATAAAGAATATTATATGCAGTTATGTTCTTAAATAAATTGCTATTATCACTCATCTCTGTTATTTTCTCATAAAATTTCGACAATCAAGTCAACAGTTCTCATTTTTCACCTCTGCACCAAATTTCAACCTTCCACTTTGGCTTCTTGAATTTTTTTTCTTTGAATCGGAGTCGCTCTACCGATTTAAATGAAATGTAATTGGAACCATGTTATTTTGTATCATAGGAGACATACATGCAATATATTCTATTTTTTTATTTTGATTAAACCAGGCCGTCGTATATTCCGTGTAATTGAAGTGAGTCTTCCTATTTTTCAAGCAAAAACTACCTTCAAGTTGAATTTCAAAGATATCTATTGATGAATATCACCCCCATAAGGTAGGAACCTTATGTATGTCACTGTATCTTTGAATAGTGTAGGATGCAAATAAATTTCTATGTTTGTATCGAGAAATATGGAAAAACCATGGCCGTAGTTTCTATCTGGAATATCTCTGTATGGGGTTGTCAATGAGATTTTGTCTGACAACTTACCCACGAACATTTACTGATCTTACCTGATATCAGCGATTACCTGAAAGCTATTTCCATTGGTTTACAGGAATGTTTTTCTTTCCTTAAGATTTTCTGCATGTTTTATGAAAATTTTTATATTTCTGAATGGAAATATAGTATGATAATAATAATAACTCGACACGTATATTTTTTATATGGAATTTTCAAATGAAAGTCTTATTGTATGTGCAAGCTGTAAAAAATCATCAGAAACCTTGAAATAAATGTAAATACTTTTTCTAAATAGTATTCACTTTGTTGATTTTTTTCTTGGTTGGGGTCCGAAAATCGGCAAGCATTGTAAAATTCCGGCCTATCTATACAACAGAATAACATTTCGGACTGACGTACACAACTTGAACGTACATAAGGGATAAGGGATTACTAACTCTTCCAGAGGATAGACATGAATTATTTAAGCTATCGTTTACGTATCAGATTCGCAATGTTTACAATTAACTTCCCTCCCATTCGAAAAATTTGAAAAAAGTTACTTTTAGGCAAAAATTGAAAATTGTACTATTGAACAACCAAACTTGATAAAAATGTAATTAGGCCCATAATGTATTTTTTCAATCATTCATCAGCTTCTTATTTGTTATAAAATTTTTATTGTTGCTAGTTTCTCAACTGGACGAGGTTTGTTCGGATCGCTCCTTTTCTCCTGATAGAATCAAATACGCTTGTGCACCAATGAATACTGGTCTGAATTCTTTCACAGTTCTTTCCAATGAGCACGGTCTCATTGTGAACTCGAGCAAATCGAATGTTATTTATTCTGTTTGATCCTAAATTGAAGAGAGATCAAATTGAACCTCTTGTCGACGTAAGAATTGACAATAGTCGTCTGGAATTGGTGAATTACGTGAGGAATTCAGGAGTCATAATCAATAATGATCTGAGGTTTGAGAAGCATGTGGATTTTCAGAAATTTCAGAATTCGTATATGGAATCAGAAAATACGATCGCATCTGACACTAATTCATAGAAATCGCTTGGCTGAATATGGAAAAGAGGAGACAACTCTATTCATCATGTTCGTATGACAAAATTATTCAGTTTAAAATTCCTGCTTATTCAATAAAAAAAAGTCACAGATAAAACAGATATTCACAATGTCAGCGTGAGGTTCAAAGGTACCCTAAATTTGTTCCGTAGTTTTTTTGAGTTTGTAACCTACCACAATCTGAAAAAATGAGAATTAATATTGGAATCTAAACAAGTGTAGAAGGGCAGATTTTCAATCTACCCCGAAAAGTTGCTGCGTCTATTGAAATACAGTTCTTTCTGAATAGAAGAAGAAGTCCAATTAGTCAGCAACTTCTCGTATATCTCAAATTTTGCCTATCAGAAAAATAATAAGAACTGATATATATATATGAAAATACTCATCTGTTAACGTTTCGGCGAATTTCTTCTCAAGTGCAAATACCTGGTAAAGATAGATTCCAATATTAATTCTTATTTTTTCAGATTGTGGTAGGTTACAAACCCAAAAAAACTACGGAACAAATATTGATCCACCACAAAAAAATGACGTTCAAACAGTACCCTAACATCTCCTCCGTTCCGTACTGAATATTTCGAACGTCCTTTCAGCTACCTAATTCACTTCTATAATAGTTTACCAAATTGCATTGAATTCTCATCCACGTCAGTTCAAGAAACGTATGAAGTCTCATTTATTCTCTCTTCGGTGAATCATTCTCCATTTAATGTGCTTCAGATCCTATTACTATTGCCTTGGAAGTTCAAGTTGAACTCAACTTGCCTGCATTGAAATATTAATTCACTGGCTCTGGGAATCGTGAGTCCTGAGTAGAAGCCGAGAATAACGGCCTTCTGCATGCGGCCGGCCGGTATGGTCTTGAGCTCCGAGAGTAGCGTTGGTCTGGAACCACCGAGAACACCTATAATATATCGGGCTTGCCTGACGGTGGGGAATGAAAAGCTCCAAAAAATTCGACACCTTTCATTCTCCACAACGGACTCAATATCCTCTGGAGCGTGAGGCAGTACCGGTGTCCTGTCTATTTCATACGGGAGCTAAGGGAATCTCCCTGAAAAATACCTCTTCCTATGATGACCGGCTCTGTTCGGACCCTGCTTTCACTTGATGTTATGGTGAAGCGGGTCCTCCGGAGCGGCATCAGTTGTTCGATGCATCCCACTATTTGATCGGGTACCGCAGGGCACTCGAGTAAGTACAACAACAACTCATGTGATGTTGTATCGAATGCCTTGCGATAGAAGATCCAGGCCATATAAATATTCCGCTTATACTGCACGGTGTACCGCGTGATGCATCTTTCGATTAGCAAAGTTCTCCTTACAGCCCCGGAACCCCTCTTTGACACTTTCTGCTCATATATCCATTGGAACATCGGGTCAACTGCTTAGAGAATACTCATGTACCAGATGAGTGTGAACATCTTGTAACGCGTATTCAAGCATGCTATCGGGCTATAATTCTTGGGATCCGACAAATTTCCGTTTTTCGGGATTAGCACGGTTCGCCCCTCGACAAACCATTCCGAAATCAGCTGCTCTCCATTCAACCAAGAACTGAATATTCTGGCCAAATGGTGGTGGGTGCTCGATAACTTTTTCCACCAATGATATTGAGGCCATCGGGGCATGGACCAGCAAAGTTCTTCGAAACCTCAAGAGAAGAGCTCTCCGATCTTCATCCGTGGTTATCGGTTGACGCAGTAGGTATTTCGGGCTCAGGCTGTTGAAGCCTTATACAAAAAGCTTCAAACTGCGTCAGGGCTGGAGTGTCTCGGTTGAGTGGTTGCGAATGCTCGTAAATACCTTTCCAGAAGGATTCCACCCGATCAGCGGCCTGCGGATTATCCACAACACACGGAGGCAATTGGAATAGGCGAGAGGGTTTTTCGCGGAACTGTTTGTTCTCTGGGAGAGCCCTCGCCCGCCTCACTAGTGACTTTTTTGCAGTCACCAGCATTCGTATCCTCTCGAGGCAATGCTGCTTGATGGTGAGCAGCACCCCTCAATTCAATATGTGTTGCAGCAATTTGCCACATTGCGTGCATAAATGGTCTTTGAGCCGCTAAGTAGTCCATCACACATTGGATACGAGACGCGTGTTGTCTCGGGGACTTGATCTAAGCCTCCATCTTGTGTATGCGCTGTTCGTGCTTCCTAGAGAAGTCGAAGGATCTATCACCCCCTTCTCTCCCAGAAACAGCCTGAACAGTGTCATACACGGCACAGTTGATCTGCCAGATGTCGGCCTTTTCTGTAAGGGCACTACGAACCTCTGCATCCACTCGGGTCAGTTGTTCTGGCCTTACGACGTGCGATTACCCGTGCTGGGTAATCGCACGTTAAAAGGTAAGGCCTCGTTGATCCATTGCTCCCACAAGTTTCGACTTCTGAGGGTTGACGTTCGTCAGCTGGTTAACGGAACGAACAATTCTAAAACAATTTTAAAACAATTTTTGAAGGGCTTCACTCTGTGAAGCATCCTCCGGGTCCCGATGTTCTGAGTTCTCGGTGCTTCCAGGCGCACCCTCTCCTCCACCATTCGCACTGGCAGTATTTCTACCGCCTGCTCAACTGGCCTTGGTAGGGCACATACATAGTCACGGCCACGAAGATGGGATACATAATCCCTTACATTTTGGGCGGAAAAGGCGTCATGCTCCAGGTGTGCACCACAACGCATGCATTCTCGCCTTGTATCCCCTTCGGGCGGTCTGACTACTCTCGTAGCACCCCATTAGGTCGTCCCTCAATTCGTTGGTCCACTCAAAATGTTGTCCATTTCCATTGCCAGAGTTGTCTTGTGGCTGTCCATCGGATTGGGCCCCTCCACCTTGCCCTTGGTGGCGCTACTCACCAGAGACTGCTCAGATGTTGTGTAGTCTCCTCTGCATTATTATTATTATTATATGCAACTAAGGGTCAATTTATACATACACGGTTAGTTTCACACTCTGTTCAAAGGATTTGGTGGTTATTGATCACATGCTGCTGTAACATTTTTAAGATTGTAGGGAACACTGGAATAGATGTAGTTCTTCAAATGCTCCTACATAGACGTCTAAAATGAACTTTGTTTTCGAATGAAATGAGGACTAAGATTAAGACAGAGATGTGTAAATTGGCCCTGAGAATGAAACAATATGTCAGCTGGCTGTATCTCGGTTGAAAGACGGTCAGCTGATGCATTGAAAGTTATAACGCAGAACTTAGGTGGGAGCATACCGGATAATTCTCCAAGGTGGCTCACCCCTATAACTATAATAGAAAAAAGAAATTTCGGGGGTTGTGTAGCATAGTTCGATTTACATTCTTCGACATATTTACTCGCTTTGCCGTACTTCCGGTTTGACCGGAAATAACCCCAACTTCCGATTTTTAAATGGGACATCCTATATATTTTTACTTATTTCGACCGAAAATGACATTCTGAATCCAACAACACCTCACTTGTCAATATTTGAGAAATAAAATTATTTTTATTCCAATTTTTATTTTTCTATCTAGAATGCCATAGATCGTGTGAATCGCTTCATTCTTGACCAAGTACCATTGGAAAACTACGACTTTGAGGCATATGACTTCACAGTCGTTTCAAGAATTATTTAAAAGTCGCAAATATGCATTTTTCCAGTTAACTTGATTGTTTCAAATGGAAAGAGCTCGTCGGCTTTTCGTGAAAGATCATTTTCTTACGAATAATTTGATACCACACTCTTTCACTTTATTTTCACTATTTTTTTGAATAATTGCAAGAAGCGATCATACCTAATAACAAATAATACTTATTCGGTATACTCATGCACTAAGTCCTGTTATTCTAGTTATCTGTGACAAACAATTGAAGCTGTTGCTAGGACTACCTTAAGAAAGTGGCTAATGAGTATGCTGTCACTTTCAAAAATTTATTGGTTGTGTAGTTTATAATTTGATAGAGAAACTAAAAACGAGAAATTTGACATGTTGCCAATTTACGGAAAAAAAAAAGAATGCAGCTGATGCAGCTCGAATTTATGCTCAGAGGTTCCTTAATCGTCGCCACCCCACTCGGCATCATTGTCGAACACTGGAAAGAAGAATGCGAAATGAACCAGATGAAAATACCAATAACTTCATCGTTAGTGAAGAAAAAGAAGTAGACGTGTTGGCCTATGTTGAAGTGAATTGTACGGCGTCAATTCGCCAAATTGTTTCTGAGTGTGATATGTTATTCGTCCGTTTGGAGAATTCTTCACAAATATAATTATCGATCATTCAAGTAACAACTACAGCAACATCTTTACGATAACGATCCCAATCGAAGATAGACTTATTGCAACTGGTTTTTGACTAAATACAGAGAAGATATACGTTTTCCATTTAAATTCATTCATTAGATGAAACCCGATTCACCAACTTGGGTGTGTTCAATGAAATGATAATGAAACGTATCGGTCTCAAATAAATTTACATCTGATGCAAGAAGGAAATTTTCAAGAGCGATTTGGTTTCAATAGCTGGATGGGTATTACCAGAGGAAAACTTTTGGGGCCAATAATTTTCGACGGACAACTGATTGCGGAAAGATATCTACAGTTCTACAGTTTCTTTGAAATCTAATTAATGATTTCATTGGAGATTTTCCACTGCCCAACCAAGTTGATATCTATTTTCAACAAGATGGAGCGCCGCCTGACAATTATTCTCAGTCGTAAGGGAACATCTGAATGACACCTTCCCAGAAAAGTATGTTGGCCCTCATGGACCTATTCCATTGAAACTGGAAAAACTCATATTTGCGACTTTTGAATAATTATTAAAACGATTGAAAGTCGTATGCCTCAAAGTTGTATTTTTCCCATGTTACTCGATCAAGAATGAAGCGATTTACACGATCCATGGCATTCTAGATCGAAAAAGGGTCAATTTATACATACACGGTTAGTTTCACACTCTGTTCAAAGGATTTGGTGGTTATTGATCACATGCTGCTGTAACATTTTTAAGATTGTAGGGAACACTGGAATAGATGTAGTTCTTCAAATGCTCCTACATAGACGTCTAAAATGAACTTTGTTTTCGAATGAAATGAGGACTAAGATTAAGACAGAGATGTGTAAATTGGCCCTAAGAATGAAACAATATGTCAGCTGGCTGTATCTCGGTTGAAAGACGGTCAGCTGATGCATTGAAAGTTATAACGCAGAACTTAGGTGGGAGCATACCGGATAATTCTCCAAGGTGGCTCACCCCTATAACTATAATAGAAAAAAGAAATTTCGGGGGTTGTGTAGCATAGTTCGATTTACATTCTTCGACATATTCACTCCCCAAGTAGCACAAACATATTAGACCAATATTGGTTCAATATTACGTGAATATCAACCTCATATTGTAGATATCATATTGGCCACAAAAAAAATGTGAACATTCGGCGATATTAGATCAACATTCGATAGCAATATAACGATATATCGTTTCAACTATATTGGTACAATATTTTTAATGATATATCGACGAAAAAGGTATATTCGATTGATGTCACTAATTATTTTTTTTATAATATTCGGGATTACACATATCTATTTTATCAAATAGTCAACTTGAAAATTTCACTCATCCACATTAACTAGCCGAATACTAACCTGGAAAAAACTCTGACTGCTGCGGGGTTTGAACTCACGACCTTCAGAATGAGAAATTTTATTGTCGACCACTATACACTCTACGGCACGGAGAGACTTGTTGGTAAGAAGGAGTTGGGTAGTATAGATGTGGTGACTTCAAGCTAGTTATGTTCGAGACAACATTAAAATGTCAGAAACTTAAGTAACAATCAAATATATTCGAAAAAACACTGAAGGATCACTGTCTTATGTGATGGTGATTTGGAATATCAAACTTGCTGTGCCAAATGTTCTGGACGTAATTTTCTGGTATTGAAGTCCACCAAATGACGATATTTCAATTTTTCCAAATTTTATTAGGAATAATTCGTGATGAATATTGCTTATCCGATATTGATATATGTTTGAATACATTAAGTGATCACTTTCAAACGGATACCCCTTTTCAGGCTGTGATTCCAAAATGACTATTTGAATATTTCCATTTTAGTGTTGAAACAATATTCAAGCAATATCAGAATTCGCATATCTATATTGCAGTATCATGCCGATATGGTACCTAATGTGATAATACAATATTTTAATCTACGCTCCCAAACAATGTCGAATATACATTAGATGTTGAAAATTGAGTATATACAAAATATGCAGACAATATTGAAATATCTATGTTGTTAAACTGATATTATTCATTATCACCTGATATGGTGATTCAGATATTGGTAATAAGTTATCAAACCCATATATTATCAATATTGAACCTTACAAAATGTAGTTGAAATTTATTGTCAATATTGAGGCAATATTCATAATGAGATATCGTTTTCTCAATATTGATTAATATTAGTTCAACATCAATTTTTCACTTACGATGTATCTATATTGGACCAATCTGAACTCGGGGTTCAGCCAATATTATGTGTTACTTGGGTCGCTTTGCCGTACTTCCGGTTTGACCGGAAATAACCCCAACTTCCGATTTTTAAATGGGACATCCTATATATTTTTACTTATTTCGACCGAAAATGACATTCTGAATCCAACAACACCTCACTTGTCAATATTTGAGAAATAAAATCATTTCTATCCGATTCTGATTTTTCGATCTAGAATGCCATGGATCGTGTAAATCGCTTCATTCTTGATCGAGTAACATGGGAAAAATACAACTTTGAGGCATACGACTTTCAATCGTTTTAATAATTATTCAAAAGTCGCAAATATGAGTTTTTCCAGTTTCAATGGAATAGGTCCATGAGGGCCAACATACTTTTCTGGGAAGGTGTCATTCAGATGTTCCCTTACGACTGAGAATAATTGTCAGGCGGCGCTCCATCTTGTTGAAAATAGATATCAACTTGGTTGGGCAGTGGAAAATCTCCAATGAAATCATTAATTAGATTTCAAAGGAACTGTAGAACTGTAGATATCTTTCCGCAATCAGTTGTCCGTCGAAAATTATTGGCCCCAAAAGTTTTCCTCTGGTAATACCCATCCAGCTATTGAAACCAAATCGCTCTTGAAAATTTCCTTCTTGCATCAGATGTAAATTTATTTGAGACCGATACGTTTCATTATCATTTCATTGAACACACCCAAGTTGGTGAATCGGGTTTCATCTAATGAATGAATTTAAATGGAAAACGTATAGTCCAAGAACCAGGTACTTTTTTTCTGCAATCTTCTACAGAATTGATATTCTTGTCGGAAAATGTTCGGGGGTGTCCCCTGAATGTAAATTCAAGTTGGCGGGACAGGGGGGGTTGAGCTTCAGCCGCCATCTTGGAAAACACGTTTTATCGAATATCTCGTGAACCGTGCATCGTACGATAAAAACAGTAAGGATCGTTTTTGTAGATGATGAAATTCTCTGCAACTTTTATTTGAAACTTTTTTTTGTATAAAGCATAGGTTTTTATTTATGGCGCGCCAAAATACTGCCATTTATACTGTTTCATCAACCGTTCACTATATATTTAGCAATAACCATGCTGGGAACAGTTTGGCGCGCTATAAATGAAAACCTATGCACTATACGGAAAAAAGTTTCGAATAAAAGTTGAAGAGAATTTTATTATCTACGAAAATGATCCCTACTGTTTTTGTCGTACGATGCACGGTTCACGAGATATTTGATAAAACGTGTTTTCCAAGATGGCGGCTGAAGCTCAACCCCCCCTGTCCCGCCAACTTGAATTTATATTCAGGGGACACCCCCAAACATTTTCCAACAAGAAAATCAATTCTGTAGAAGATTGCATTATGAACCTACTTTTTTTGCTCTGGCTCTTGGCGTAGTATATCTTCTCTGTATTTAGTCAAAAACCAGTTGCAATAAGTCTATCTTCGATTGGGATCGTTATCGTAAAGATGTTGCTGTAGTTGTTACTTGAATGATCGATAATTATATTTGTGAAGAATTCTCCAAACGGACGAATAACATATCACACTCAGAAACAATTTGGCGAATTGACGCCGTACAATTTACTTCAACATAGGCCAACACGTCTACTTCTTTTTCTTCACTAACGATGAAGTTATTGGTATTTTCATCTGGTTCATTTCGCATTCTTCTTTCCAGTGTTCGACAATAATGCCGAGTGGGGTGGCGACGATTAAGGAACCTCTGAGCATTCGAGCTGCATCAGCTGCATTCTTTTTTTTTTTCCGTAAATTGGCAACATGTCAAATTTCTCGTTTTTAGTTTCTCTATCAAATTATAAACTACACAACCAATAAATTTTTGAAAGTGACAGCATACTCATTAGCCACTTTCTTAAGGTAGTCCTAGCAACAGCTTCAATTGTTTGTCACAGATAACTAGAATAACAGGACTTAGTGCATGAGTATACCGAATAAGTATTATTTGTTATTAGGTATGATCGCTTCTTGCAATTATTCAAAAAAATAGTGAAAATAAAGTGAAAGAGTGTGGTATCAAATTATTCGTAAGAAAATGATCTTTCACGAAAAGCCGACGAGCTCTTTCCATTTGAAACAATCAAGTTAACTGGAAAAATGCATATATGCGACTTTTAAATAATTCTTGAAACGACTGTGAAGTCATATGCCTCAAAGTCGTAGTTTTCCAATGGTACTTGGTCAAGAATGAAGCGATTCACACGATCCATGGCATTCTAGATAGAAAAATAAAAATTGGAATAAAAATAATTTTATTTGTGAAATATTGACAAGTGAGGTGTTGTTGGATTTAGAATGTCATTCTCGATCGAAATAAGTGAAAATGTATAGGATGCCCCCTTTAAAAATCAGAAGTTGGGGCCATTTCCGGTCAAACCGAAAGTACGGCAAAGCAAGTAAATATGTCAAAATATTCAAATTGAACTATCTTCAATGATAAAAAAATATAGGGGTGAGCCACCTCAGAGAATCATCCGGTATATCACCTATTTGAGTGCATACAACTGACAAAGTTTTCATCGACTTGCTGATTTGACAGCTGACTTTTTCATTATTAACAGCATTATATTGTTACGAAACCTCCTAGCGCCGGCCCTGTCGCTCGTAAACGCAAAATAATATGATGGGTCGAAGAGAGAACGTCATTTTCCAAGAAATCTCGATTCGCGTGGAGAATTCGATACACATTATCGAGACCTCTCTGGAAGGCGTATGCAAGTATAAAAAGGGAGACACTTCATCGCGACTGTAGAGAGAATTATACAGAGTTTCTAGTAGAGAGAGCTTTGATATTGATAAGTGCAGAAGTCGAATTGTAGAGAGTTTTAATAAAAGAACCCAAGGAAATATCGTAACAGTGGTGTCAGAAGTAGGAACTTTGGTGATAATTGAAAGTTATTTCTGGTGAACACGAGGAGTACATCTTACGATAATGGGGGACATGTTGAAATTTATCCAAAACCAATTTCACGGATTTAGAAAGATGACGACAGGAAGTAAAAGAAGCAGAGAAAATCCAGCAGGAGAAAAAACAAGAACGAGAAGAAGCGCTCCAGAAAATTCTCGAAAATGAGAAAAAAGAACGAGAATTAGAACGAGAAAATGAAAAGAAAGAACGAGAAGAGCGCTCCAGAAAATTCTCGAAAATGAAAAGAAAGGAGAATTAGAACGAGAAAATGAAAATAGAGAACGAGATGATGGAAAAAAAAGGAGAAGAAGCGCTCCAGAAAATTCTCGAGAACGAAAAGAAAGAACGAGAATAAGAACGTAAAAATTAAAGGAAAGAACGAAAAGAAACACTCCAGAAATTTCTCGAGGAACAGAGAAAGGAGTGAGAAAATGACAAGATAGAACGGGAAGTTGAAAAGAAAGAAAGAGGCGAAGCATTCCAGAACATAGGAAAACAGGAGAATGAATCAGAACAAATAGAAAAACAACGAAAAGGAGACTAGAAGAAGGTTCTACAACACCAAGGAAAAATCTTCGAGCATGTGTTACATAAAACTGAAGTAAGAGTGGAAGAACTGAAAAGAAATCTAAAAGAAGAACTGAAGGAGGACGTCAGGAAAATGAATGATGAATGCAATAAGAAGGTGGATAAAGTGCGAGAAGAGATGAGAAATGAGTTGAAAATTGAAATGGGAGGTCTAGAAAAGCAGAGAGCCTTTCTCAAGAACCAAGATCGCCGAGACAGGGTTGCCACATCTGGTATTTCCGTTAAACCACCGACTTTTGATGAACAGTCGTCTTGGTCCATGTATCGTAGATAATTTGAAGCTGCGGCAGAGACTAATGGATCGGGCGGAAAAGAAAAAGCTACGACAGTAATAGTAGCTTTGAGAGGGCCAGTTTTGGGTACATTGCGGACGATACCCATCGAACAGCAGAAGAAATATGAGGACCTGATTCCTGCATTAGAGTTGCGGTATGGGGATCAACACCGTGAACAGCTGTCCGGGCTCAAACGAAAACTCGCACACAAGTCCGGAGAGAGTCTGCAAGAATTTGAAGCAAATGGGAGACGCCTTATCCAGCTGGCTTACCCAGAAGCACCGATAGATTTCAAGGAGTAGCTAGCAGTGCAGATATTTGTAGATGGACTGGAGGGACCCGGAAATCAAAGAACTCATCTGCGACTGATCCGATTTCAAAAGGAGTAGCGATGCATTGGTACGTTCGCTAGAAGTTGAGGCGGCCTTCAATTCCTCGAGGCCGAAAGTGCGAGCGGTATCAATAGAAGAACCATAGCAAAGATCTGGCACATCGAATTTTTCAACAGTTCAATCAAAGTTCTGGAGGAAATCAAATTAATGATGAGTGGAATGGGCACCCAGAAGGAAAGAACATGCTACAGATGTGGAAAAGTGGAACATTCCATAAAAGACTGTTGGGTGAAAAGGCCGCAGATGATTTGCTATCGATCTAGAGAACTGATGCATTTTATAAAAGACTACAGGAAGAGGATACAACAGAGAAAATGGAATTGATGTGGAAGATCAGGACATTTCAAGAAAGATTGCAAGATGGGAATGCCACCAAAGCCCAACTCACCTGTCAGGATGCCGCCAAGTTCGCAATCCCCTGCGAGGTCAAGGTCACCGAGGGTCAGTTATGTCAACAGGCTACGAACAGCAACCGATAACCTAACCATTACTGGAGAACTGAATGAAATATACGTTACATGCACCATAGACACCGGTGCTGCAGTTTCTTTAGTACGCAGTGACATCCTTCGGCTAGAAAACGTGAAGCCTGTTTCTTCAAATTCCATGCTTCAAACAGTCACTGGTGAGGAGGAGAGGCTGATATTACACTTATTCTTGGGCAAGTCACAATCACAGGTACAGTGATGTCACAGACATAGAATTTATACTCGGAATGGATTTGATCAATGACTATGGGTTTTCATCAGACAACGAAAAGAAGATTATGAAGTTTGGAGGAAGTTTAAAAGTAGTTGAGTGTTGTTTGGAGTTTTGATGTAGGAACCCTATGCTAGGGCATAGAGGATATAAAGGAAGTCTCGGAGGGGATAATATTTGGGAAGTAGAAAGGAAGGGGAATTAAGTGTGACTAGATAAGAGGGAGAAGGGTAAACGTGGTGGCTTGCTTAGCAATCTTCACAGTCGTCCAGGAATCTTAGGCTTTCCCTACCTGGTAAACAATATGCTATTTCCGGTTTTTCAGCGATGTGTGAGGTTAAGAATGCGTAAGGCCATGGTGTCATGGTTTCCGAAATATTCCATGTATTGGCATGAAAATCATACCTATCGATCTCAGACATTGTGTTCTTAGGTGGACATCAATTTCAAAAAATCGGTTTTGATGAGAAGGTAAAAGTTTAATATCATAAATTTTTTTTGAGTAAATTCATTAGCGATTTCAGGCTAGTCCCCAGTCGTTTTCTGGCAATCATTGCTTAGAACTTTGTAATCTTGATGTTCTCTTGTGGCTAGTTCTTGCACCAGAAGTAAAAATGAAGTTAGCGTTTGCCATCGATATTTCCTAATGAAATTTGTTGATTTCAGAAATCTCGGATACTCATATATTGGACACATATTGAGACCATTACCCCCTTTGATAATACGAGACATATTCCTTCTATTTTGGAAAAAAACTAGTCGAGTAAATTATCCGCATTCAACATGTCTTTTTTGAATGTAATTCAACGGCCTCCATGGTATTAGCCAAGAGAATGGTTGTTTCCTGAGAGGTGTTAGCCGAAACCTAAAGCATGAATTACGTTCATTGTGATTTCAATATCATTCCGTTACCAACTACAAAATGGTGCGGGCATTAAATTCACTTTATTATCTGCACGGGCTATAAAGAAACGTTTTTCTGTAAGTTAACATTTCAATTTTTACTGTGCGTTATAGTATCTAATTGAAATCGAATAGAATTTTGTTTTTTCAAATATTCATAATGTTGATGCAATAATGAACTAGAATGACATAAATGTTAGTATGTACCTTGGGTATAAGTCGATGTACATGCCCTCGTGCGTAAGATAATCGCCCTCGGGGCATAATCACCCACTTTATACCCTTGCTACATAAATAACTATCGATTCATCGATATATTTTCATTGCCCGGTTACTTCATAGCATAATTTATATAATGACCAATTATTTTTATGAATATGAAGATCCAAACATTCATTCTAGGCGTGTTATAAGTGATTTATGATATTTTTGTGCATCGAAGAAATTGAGTTATTGTTCTGGTCAATTATTTCAATAAATTTTTTTTATCAACTTGTCGACTTCTGAGGAAAGATATCTATTTGGTTATATCCACTAATCAGTACAAATACCAGGGTTTCTTCATATATAATCTATAACGTACCTAGAAAAAGAAAGACTGAATTTATTAACGTTACTTATGGTATTAGTTTGTTATGTTGAAAGTAAGTCACGCGAAACAGATTTATACCACGAGGCCGTCAGGCCGAGGGGTATAATTTCTCAAGTGACTTAGGAAACATAACACACGAGTGGCATGCAATGTTTTATCCAACATATGACAGTCGTAGCTGTCATGTGTTGGATTAGCATATAAATAGTCAATCATAAATTAGTTATTCTTTATTTTTCAGAAGCTGTTATATTATGTAGGTAATCCTGCTGCATCGGTGAAAAAAATTAGAATTCGACTAGCATTGTAGCTCACAAAATCTCGAGAGAGGGTTGAAAAAAAAAACGTCATTATATCGTCAACCCCTAAAAGAAATTCACAGAACCATTAAAACTGACCGATAAAAATGTTCATTTTATAAATTTAATATTTAACATTTAAAATGCCAAAGTAGAACTGGAAGTGAAAATGTTATTTTATTGTTAATTTCGACATACCCATGTGATTTTCAGACGAAAGCCAAACATGACTTGCTACAAGCATATTTTATTATGTAACGTAGTGGTCAAATGAAAATACTCCACCTACTCTATAACGATCATTACGAAGAACATTTTCATTAATTACAAAATTTCCCAATACTTGGGAAATTATCCTGTCATTTCTCCCAATATATAAAAGATAACCCCCACTCCGTTTGAAATAAAGAAGCGTAAAAAGCGAGAAATGCCCTTTTGGACAGTGCGTCGCCGCCGCCTCCGTCACAAATCGACGCTGCACTGCGAATCTCATTAGTTTCATTTTTGTCCCCGATCCCCATCCACATTTCAATAGTGTTGCGCCTGTGAAAACGGAATACATTCGTCCATTTCGGTTATCCACCTCAACATTGTGAATGCGCAGTGTTTTGGTTTAACCCGTAATGTACTAGTGAGTGTATATATACTTGAACAAAAATGGCGGAAGTGAAATGCTTCGTTTTCGTTCCAACATTTCGCTGCCTTTACTCGTAATCTTGTTGTTCGAATATGAACGAGGTTACTCCTTATTATAAACGATATTTGAGAACACCTACCGTCAATAGTGAAACCATGAAATCCATCGTTTTTCAGTAGCACAACTATGCTGTACAAAAATAATAGCTGTGGAATATAGCATATTTCGTTCTGAACTGACTAAACACCCAACAATCACTCTCAGTTTTCAATATGCTCCTTACCCGCAGGATACCTGGAATCTTATACACCTATCGATATACGGTCTATTCGTTTTTCATCCTTTTAAGTACGTTCGTTTACTTCCTGTTCAAATGGAACTTGTTCTGCTTGAATATGCAAGCCTGGCAGCACGTGAAGAAGATGGTGAGTTAAAATGAGGTATTCGCTAACATCGTCTGCGAAAAGTATTGCGTTTATTCTGAACACTCAATCGGACTCGATTCGAAAGTAATCAACCGATACGGTGGAAATTTTTCGAAATATCATTAAGTGACTAAATCAGTTAGTCTAGAACTGATAAATCTCCAATTCATCCCAGATACCTATCAGTCCATTGAAAAATTACATTAAGGGTTGCTTTTCTCGAAGGACGCAAGGCGCAATAATATTTCTTCTAGTCATTTTACAATAAAAAGATGTCAGAACGGATAATTGCCACTGTGGGTTTTTATTATTTCGTTCATTAAAGTTTCAGAGCGCCCCGAAGCTGACCATATTCTCAAATATTTTTTAGGATTATAGGCTCTGTTACTTTTTTATTTTCCATATAAATTACAATTCTTTCAACATCGTTATTTCATTATTGATTAGTAATTGACACTTTTCCCCACTATGAAACTTTTGCTTTATTTTATTGGTTTTCGAAATAATTTCAAATCCTGTTGAACATTTACGAGAATTCGATATAAGCAGGAAAGAAAGGCCCAAGTAATCGTTTAGGGGTGAAATCAGTATTATCCGTTTCACTATCAGTATTATAATGGTAACACGCAATGGGTACAGTCACCTCCAGGACAGTTCGTAATATCAAGTAAGGTTTTATTTCTAATTTCAATTTTTCCTATGAGTTTCTTGCAAATGAATTAATCACTCATGATTGAATTTCACAATGGGCACGCTTAAAAAAGTCAAAATACTTTTCTCGAAATCAAAAATCTTGCCCGCAAAACTCAAAACCGTACCTGCATTACTCAAAATACTTTCCACAATCAAATACCTCTGGACTTGGCGAAATACGTTGCACAACTGGAAGAAGAAGTACCTAGAGGAAAAAAAACAGCTGCGCCTCCTAGGAACAATAATGATAATAATAATAGTAATAGAAGGCAAATGTTTTTTTGTCCCCAAATGGTTACCTGGGCCTTCCTTACCTGCATAGGAATCTCGTAAATGTACACTCGGATTAGAAATAATTGTAAAAACTAATAAAACCAAAGATTTATGGTGGGAAGAGGGGCGATGACAAATTAATAATAATTTAGCAATGTTGAATAACTTATCAATTATATGAATAATAAAAAGGTAATAAAAAACTAGGCCCAATTATTCATTTCTATATGTATTCTTAGGAATATCTGAGAATACGATCAACTTCGGAGCGCTGTAAAACTGTAATGAATGAACGAAATCATGAAAATTTTCAGAGGAAAGTATTCGCTAATACCCTGCTATAAAAAAGTAATGTATTGTGAAATGACTTGTGAAAAAATTAGTCCGGCGAAAAGACAATTTGTTACAAAATTTTCAAATATTTTCGTTCATAACTTTGTTATTTTCAATCTGACGATGAAGGTAAAGGGATTGAAGTTGTAGAGAATTCAATTTGCAACAAAAAAAAATTATAAATTTTCTGTAAGAAAATGGATGAAGCGCGAAAACCATTTGCACACACATGGATTCTACAGAGTATTTGAGAGCGCTGTGAAACTAATAAATGAACGAAATTAGAAAACTCACATTGAAAATTATTCATTATAACCCCCTCTTTGAAAATGTTCTGATGTATTTTTATTGTTGAATGACTAGAGAAAAAATTAATTGCGCCGAAAAGAGAATTTGTTCCAAAATTTTCAACTATTTTCGTTCATATCTTTGTTATTTTTCATTCTACGAGGGAAAGTATAGAATATAAAATTGTAAAGAATTCAATTTTCAAAGATATCCCAATGGATTTTCTGTAGGATGGATAGTTTGGCAGCTAGAGCGCGAAATCCATTTACACCCCTTTTTCGAAATGGCGGCTGCAGGGCCAAGGTTGCAACACCACAAACATGTTTTCAAGCTAAATCTAATCTTCCCTACACAACGAAAAAAATGGAATTGTGTCCTGTGAGACATGCACGCTTAGGCTTTGAAAATAACATTTCAATGGCCTATATCTAATGCTGGTTTTGTCTAATATGTTCATCTGTGGTCTTATAGACATCATGTTTTGAAAGAAATTTTTTAGCAGATCATTTTTGCAGAAAAAAAGAAAAATATCCATAATGGATTTCTCACATGTTGATAGATTTCACATGAGACAATTAAATGTGTTGGTAATGTGATATATGAGCAATTTTATTAAAAAATGTAAATTACGTGTTCCTCGAAAACAATTGAATGCGAAACGATAAAAACGAATCGATAAACAGTGAAATCCTTAAAACGTGAAGGGAGATGAGTACTCTGTGTGTTTCGAATAATATATGTGCGATCATTTTTGACAATTACTCAAATTTTTCTCTTCTGAAAAATCTTTTCCAAGGTTTTATATGGTTGATATCTGATCAGTAAGGTTTTGAGTTCCTGCCATAATTTTCTTCGATTAAATTTTACATATCAGTTTCTTCTTTTTGCTTTTTGAGAATTAAATAAAATCATTGGTTTGACCCGTTTCACCACAATGGTAACCTAAATGACCACGAGTAATCCAGATTATTTTTGAACTGGTCATTTTTTACTAGTTACCGATATAATCTCACGTTAACTATGTACATACATTACCGAGTACATTACAAAACCATACATAAAGTCAGGTAATGATTTTTGAGATAAAAGATAGACCTCGACGGCTGGAATTTTCTAATGGCAGCTCTACGACGCTTGTAAAATCTTGCTCTCCAAGATGAAAGCAGTGATGCAAATAAATTTATGGTGCGCCATGAATATGTTACAAACAAACTAGGAATAAAAATCAATTTATTTGGACGAATTAGCACTAGACAAAATTATTGATATATAAAACTTTGATTCATTACCATGTTAATTATTGATCCCCCATTTTATTTTTACTTAATAACTCACAAATTAAAATTCTTGAAAAAAAAACACAAAATCGTGCATTGATGAGAATGATCCTCAAGTGCGATAAATATACTCCTATTAAACAAATGCTGGGAAAAACTCAAATTCTTGGTGTTACAAACCAATTATAATAATCAATACATTTATATTGTTACGATATTTCTCTGGGTTCGTCGATTAAAACACCAAACAACACTAAACTACTTTTATTATAACTCGCTATCACAATACAATACAACACAATCACTTAAATCGCTCTGATAACTTTCCAATGCTCGCTCGCTACTAAAACTCTCTGTACTAACAATTCTCCCTGTCGGTGTCCGCGTTCCCGCTTATATATGCTCGCTCATACAGCGTAGAATCATCTAGACAAATCCCGACAATCGAACACTCTGGATGAGCCGCGATCACGCGAGTATAGTCGTTCCTGGAAACGTCGAACCAATTCGCATCGAAAGGCGGCAGGGCCGGCGCCAGCACATTTCGTTACATTATCCCCCTCTCAATTTTGATCGTCCCGATCAAACAGTACGTCATTATCGCCATTGTAACGTTTAAGTCTTTCTAGGTGAACGACCTTCATTTTTGATCTGGGGCTACGTTGAATCCTGTACACCACGTCATTTATTCTCTTGACTATCAAATAGGGTCCTTCCCAGCATGGTGTTAGTTTGGGAGAAACTCCTTTTCTACGACGAGGGTTGTACAGCCACACTCGATCTCCTTCTTTGAACCCACCAGTATTTGCCTTGAGATCGTATCGAGCCTTCATCCTGTCACTAGTAATCTTCAATCTTCTTCTCGCAATTTCGTGAATCCTTATCAGGCTGTCTCGCAGTTCATCTGCATAATCCTGTACCTCTTTTTCCTCAGAACTTGGGGATCCGAACACCAAGTCACAGGGCAAACGAAGATCTCTCCCGAAGATGATACTGGCTGGGGTGAGCTTTGTGGAATCGTGCACAGCTGCCCGGTAAGCCATCAGGAATAGTTGAAGGTGTCGATCCCAGTCTTTTTGATGCTCCTCGACTACTTTGGAAAGGTGTTCTTCCATAGTCCTGTTGAACCTCTCGACCATGCCATCAGACTGTGGGTGGAGGGCAGTTGTTCTGGTCTTGCTAATTCCCATCAATTCACAAACTTTCTTGAATAAATTCGATTCGAAATTTCTTCCTTGATCGGAATGTAGCTCCATTGGCACTCCAAACCTTGTAAACATGTTGTCCACCAGGGCTCTTGCAACGGTGGATGCTTCTTGATTAGGCAAGGCGTAAGCTTCAACCCATTTACTGAAATAATCCATGGCAACGAGGATGTATTTGTTGCCATCATTCGTCATCGGGAACGGTCCAGCTACATCGATGGCGATTCGTTCGAAGGGAGCACCAACATTGTATTGTTTCATCTCGCCCCTTGATCTTGTTCCAGGACCTTTGCTTGCTTCGCATTTTGGGCATCTTCGGCACCATCTCTCGACATCTTCTCGACATTGGACCCAGTAGAACCTTTGCCGTATTTTATCCAAGGTCTTGTTAACTCCTAGGTGTCCACCTGATTTACCACCATGAATCTCTAACAAAACATCCTCTATCCTCGACATGGGCACTACCAGTTGGGAACTCACTTTCTTGCCATCGGCTGACTCCCAAGCCCTCTTCAGTAGGCCATTCTCCACAATCAAGGAATCCCATTGTGCCCACAATGCTTTGAAGGTTGGTGATCGATTTGAGATGTCCTTCCAGGTGGGTCTTTCCGCTCCATTTTCTTTCCATTTCAAAAATTCAGCAACGTTTGGATCATTTTCCTGGTCTTGTCGCATCTTTGCTGTCGTCCAATTGTCGTCTACTATCACTCTCACTTGGTTGATTCCTTCGCGACGTTCAATTCGCTCACAGTGTTTACAAGTATCCGAACAAGGTCTTCTTGACAAGGCATCTGCGTTGTTATGCAATCGTCCTGGTCGATGTTTTATCCTGAAGTGATACTGGTTCAACTTCTCAATCCACCTCGCTACTTGTCCTTCAGGAGTCTTCATTTCGAGTAACCACTTCAGAGCTGCATGATCTGTTCTGATTAGGAACTCTCTTCCGTACAGATATTTATGGAAGTGGTCTACAGCCTTGATTATTGCCAGTAGCTCTTTTCTCGTTACGCAATAATTTCTTTCTGGCTTGGCGAGTACTTTGCTGTAGAACTCGATTACTTTTTCCTGACCATCTTGCTCTTGTGATAGTACGGCTCCAATACCATTATTACTGGCATCTGTGTCCAAAATAAACAGGCCTCTTTGACGTGGGAAACTTAAAATGGGGCTGGAACATAGAGCAACTTTCAGTTTTCCAAATGCTCGTTCACTTTCGTGGGACCAGACGAATTTGACTCGATCTTCTGTCAACTTATGTAGGGGTGCCGCAATATCAGCAAATCCTTCTACGAAACGACGGTAGTAGGTGCAGAGACCCAGGAAACTCCTCACTTCATGTTTGTCTCTTGGTCTCGGCCAGTCTCTTATCGCCTGTATCTTCTTTTGGTCTGTTCGGATACCGTCTGATGAAACTGTGTGACCCAGAAAATTCACTTCTTTCTGGAACAATGAACATTTCTGAAGATTGAGTTTGAGGTTGGCGTCCCTGAATCGTTGAAAGACTTCTTGCAGATTGTGCAGATGTTCTTCGAATGTCTTTCCCATGACCAAAACGTCGTCGAGGTATACAAGACAAGTTTTCCAAGTGAGCCCACGAAGGACCAGCTCCATCAGTCTCTCAAACGTTGCTGGAGCATTGCACAATCCAAACGGCATAACAGTAAACTGGTAAAGCCCACTCCCAGTCGAGAATGCAGTCTTCTCCTTATCGTCTTCATGTATGCCCACTTGCCAGTATCCGCTCTTCAGATCTAATGTTGAGAACCAACGGGAACCTGCCAAAGTTGTTAATGTGTCATCTATTCTTGGTAGAGGGTAGCTGTCCTTCTTAGTGACATCATTTAATTTCCTGTAATCGACACAGAATCTCGTAGATCCATCCTTCTTGGAAACCAACACAACAGGTGCAGACCAAGGGCTCGATGACTCTTCAATCACACCGTCCTTCATCATCTTGTCGACAAGCTCTTCCACCTCCTGTTGCTTGGCGAATGGAATTCTTCTTGGTGGTTGCCGAATCGGATGAGCTTGGCCAGTATCGATTCTGTGTTTGACCAAATTAGTTCTTCCTGTTGTTGTCGAATCAAAAATGTCACTTTCAGTCCTGATGAACTTCTTGGCAGCTCTCAGTTCCTCTGTTGATAGGTGTTGACATGATTTTTCCAGAGTTGATATAACACTCTCAGAGTCCGCTTTTATTTCTTGACGATCATTTGAATTACAGTTCGCTACCCAAGTAACAGGTTCACATGTTCCAATGACATCGCCTGCCTTAACAGTTATTTCCCCAGGAAACACGTTGGCAACCCTCACAGGAATAGTTTTGTTCGTTTTAACTAAGGCTCGTGCAAACACCAAATTGCTGGGGGATTCATCACATGGCTGGACTACTCCAACGCAGCACCCAGGGTCTTCTTCAACTGTAGCACAAACTATTTTCTCCGAAAATCCAGGAATTCTCGCAGCTTTCATTAAACGCAGTTTCACTGGCATTGCCCTTTCTGCTGGAGTTGTAAGGACAAATTCTTCTCCTCCGAACCTCATAATCTTCTCCTCATTGTCGAATGAAAATCCATAGTCACTGATCAAGTCCATTCCGAGAATGAATTCATCTTCTATATCTGCGACGTAAACTGTATCTGTGATGGTGAGTCGCCCAAGAACCAATGTAATTTCAGCCTCTCCTCGAATAGGTGCGTTTTCACCAGTGACTGTCCGAAGCACGACGTTGGAAGAAATAGGCTTCACGCTTCCAGGTCGAAGAATGTCGCTGCGTACCAAGGAAACTGCAGCACCGGTGTCTATGGTGCATATAACGTCGATTTTATTCAATTTTCCTGGAATGGTAAGGCTCTCAGAGGTTCTTTTCAGCCTGTTAACACGGATGACCCTGGGGGCTCTGTTATTGCTAGCCAGCATGCGCCCCGATATGCTGGCTAATTCTCGTTTTCCTGTCGCAATTTTGAGGACTCGCTGTATGACCTTGTCCTCACAGGTGATTGCGTACGAGATGGCACCCTTGCAGGTGAGCTAGATCTTGATGGCATTCTCACCCGACAGTCTTTGATAAGATGTCCAGGTTTCCCACATCTATAGCACGTCTTCTTCTTCTGGGTGCTAATTCCACTTATCATCAATTTGATTTCTTCCAGAACTTTCTCGATTGAACTATTCGCTGTGCCAAATCGTTGTTCCGGTTCTTCTATTGAAACTGCACGCACTTTCGGTCTCGAAGTGTTGAAGGCCGCCTCCACTTCCAAAGAGCGAACCAAAGCATCGCTACTTCTCTTGAAACTCGTCAATCGTAAAGTTCTTTGTATTTCTGAGTCCCTCAGTCCGTCTATAAATATCTGCACTGCTAGTTGCTCTTTGAAATCTCCGGGCGCTTCTGGATACGCCAGCTGGATTAGGCGTCGAACATCTGCCTCAAATTCTTGCAGACTCTCACCTGGTTTTTGTATGCGAGTCTTCATTTGGGCTCGGTATAGCTGTTCTCTGTGTTGATCGCCATACCTCAACTCTAGTGCAGAAATCAGGTCCTGATATTGCTTCTGCTGTTCTATGGGTATCGTTTGTAATATACCCAAAGCTGGCCCTCTCAAAGCTACTATGAGTGCCGTAGCTTTTTCTTCTTCGCCCCATCCATTGGTTTCTGCCGCAGCCTCAAATTGTCGACGATACATGGACCAAGACGACTGTCCATCAAAAGTCGGCGGTTTTACGGAAATACCTGATGTGGCAACCCTGTCTTGGCGATCTTGCTTCTTGAGAAGAGCTATCTGTTTTTCTAGACCTCTCATTTCATTTTTCATTTCATTTCTCATCTCATTTCTCATCTCCTCTCGCATTATATTCACTTTCTTACTGACATCTTCCTTCAGTTCTCCTTTCAGTTCTTCCATTTGTACTTTGGTTTCATGTGAAACATGCTTGAAGAACTTGTCCTGATTTTCTAGAACTTTCTGGAAGTCTGCTTCTCGTTGTTTTTCTATCAGCTCTATTTCATTCTTTTGTTGTTCTAGAATTTTCTGGAGGTCTTCTCGTTCTTTTCTCTGTTCTTCGAGAACTTTCTGGAGTGCTTCTTCCCGTTCTTTTCTTTCAATTTCTCGCTCTTTCTTCTCCTCCTGCCGCCGCTTTTCCTCCAATTCTTTTTCACGTTCTCGTTCTCTCCTCTGTTCTTCGAGAATTTTCTGGAGTCCGTCTTCTCGTTCTTTCTTTTCAGATTCTCGCTCCTTTTTTTCAGCTTCTCGCTCTTTTCTCTGTTCTTCGAGAATTTTCTGGAGTCCTGCTTCTCGTTCTTTCTTTTCATTTTCTCGTTCTAATTGTCGTTCTTTCTTTTCTTCCTGCCGCCGCTTTTCCTCCTCTTGTTTTTCCTCCTGCCGTCGTCTTTCATCTTCCAGTCGTCGTCTTTCCCAATCCGCAAATTGGTTTTGCATAAATTTCAACATATCTTCCATCGTATCGTAAGATGTACTTCTCGTATTAACCATAAATTGTTTTTATTTACCAGCAAAAATTCCACTTCCGACACCACTGTTACGATATTTCTCTGGGTTCGTCGATTAAAACACCAAACAACACTAAACTACTTTTATTATAACTCGCTATCACAATACAATACAACACAATCACTTAAATCGCTCTGATAACTTTCCAATGCTCGCTCGCTACTAAAACTCTCTGTACTAACAATTCTCCCTGTCGGTGTCCGCGTTCCCGCTTATATATGCTCGCTCATACAGCGTAGAATCATCTAGACAAATCCCGACAATCGAACACTCTGGATGAGCCGCGATCACGCGAGTATAGTCGTTCCTGGAAACGTCGAACCAATTCGCATCGAAAGGCGGCAGGGCCGGCGCCAGCACATTTCGTTACAATATGAAATTTTCAACAAAATAGTATTTTCCATAAAGTTCTCACAATATCTAATAATCTTCTCAGAGAAATGAAACGCAGTAAAAATATAAATATTTTCGAAAGATATTGTTACTATTAGGTCTTCAATCATATTTCTATTTGAACAATGGTATGTGTGGTTTTTAAGTGAATTATATACTGAATTATGTATTCACTTATTAATGTGATGTAGATAGATGATAGATAGATAGATACTCTTTATTGTGTTAGAAAAAATTACATTTTCATCCCAAGGGCTCGTCCTAGATGCTAATAACTGCATTTCCAATGGAACATTGAGAAAAACTTTAAAATTATTGATGGATTGTTATAGAGTTTTACAATTTTCTATATTAAACCTAATCGCTACCATTTGAACAGTCATTCTTTCAAAATGAAAGGTCGCAACTTCATAATATTCATAAGGCACTTCACAAGTTTTGTCAGGTGTGAAAAGTTATAAGTATTGAAGCCGTACTAGTCCATCAACATTACCGATTTCAGACAGCATCGCATTTTGCCTTATGGATGCGTAGATAGGACATTCAAACAGAATATGTTCTGGCTACTCAAAGTTACAGATTGAACACATCTCTGTAATGTCAATTTGGTAAAGGGGTCCATGAAACGAAAACATCAAGGACTTTCTGCTAGACGTCCTGATTTGGGCAATAATAATACGCGTTATATAGATGTGTGAGGGAATACTCAAGAAAGATTTTGATGGATCGGAAGCTGTCAAGCCCCTGCGGGTAGGAGGAATTCATAACCCTCTCTGAGTCAAGCAAAATCAGTTTTTGCTTGAATTTAGCCAGAAGAATATCGCCCATTAGCTTTTTCGAATGATAATTGAAAACGTTGCCATCAATTCTCACAATCAGCGAATATAAAGTATTCTTTTACTTGTGGGAGCCAGTTTAATTCAATGTCGTGCTGTTCCAAATCAAGTAAACGTGTATAGCAGAGTTTGAGAAATATGGTGTTGTTCAAGGATTTCAAATAATTAGGCCAGGTTAACAAAGATTTGAAAACTGTGTATGATAAATTGATGCAGTTGGTTTCAATGCATGCAATATAGTCTGGACTATTTTTAGGCAAACGAAGTAAAAGTTTAAAAAAATGAACTTGAATACGCTCTATTACATCTGCGTAACGAAGGCCACAGATAGCAATACCATGAAATAAGGATGACGAAGAAAATGGTACTCTCAAGTACGTGAAATTTTTCACAACTTCCAGGGCTTGATCCTTTCATAGATAATTCCATCCTTGCCAGGAGATTTGCCATTTTTACAGAAGTACAAAGTAGTATTGAATTCTTCCAGTGATATAGATTGGTCTAGGGCAATATCTCGTGCATCATAAAATTTTATGATAGTCACAAATTTTGGAGTATAAAACTCATCATAAAAGCGAAATAGAAATCGGGCACGGTTCTTTCTTACTTCGGAAACAATTTAAAGTTTTCCAAAATGCAGCTTGATTTTTTGTAGTGAATATTTTTTTTGTACACAGATTTTGTCCTCAAGTAGTCATATTTGTACGGCTCTTCAAAACTATTGTTTACATACTGTTAAATATCGCTATTAATGTGATGTAATTAGGCATATTTGGTAATAATGAAGCATTATTATCATTTTTACTTCCTTGAACAAATTTTGCAAGTCAGGTCTACTGTCAGGGGACTGATTTTACATTATTTCAAATCAGGTAAACCCTCTTACCCAGAGAGAGTCGAATATCATTGTCTATTTCAAATGACCTTTGCTTATAAGATAGAAAGAGACATCCGAATTTTCTCTTGGTGGAAAAGTTCACCTAATCTGAAAATCAGACCCCTGATGTCAAATCAATGAATGCAATTCCATGGTAGTAGGTCATCGCAACACGAAGGGCCGCTTGAAACGTACTGTGTGATGTTATCGTACACTGTTGCCTCAAATATTCATCGACCTAATCGCGTTCAGCTAACCGTGCCATCGGTTATCGTGAAAATGAAACGGTGAATCAGCTTTGATGATAATCGAAACTAAATCCGTAGGTTGATTTCAACGTAGATTACGTAAACTTGGATTATATTGCTGGTGAAACCCGACCTCTCAATGTTCAATAGTAACATACTCTCATTTCCATTACACCAAAGGTGCCAATTTCATCGTTTACACTAGTTCAGGTTAGTGGTCTCAGGAAAATTGCCCTTTCAAGTCAGAATGTAGTGACGATGATAGTGTGATAGTGAATTTATACGAATGTCTACAGAATAGTCATTGAAACTGTTGTATATTTTTCTCTTATCCAACACTCCAAGCAATGTTGACCTTTGTGCGGGCAAGGATCGGCTGTTCACCTTGGACGCCGAAGCCTTCTAGGGAGTCTTAGGTTAAAAACGTAGTGTAATGCGATAACAATGCAACAGGAAGCCCATAGTAGCAAACAAATTGAAGTCGTTCAGCTCGCCGCGCACCATTAGGGATAACTTGCTGTCTTTCCAGAAACAATGTCATTTGTTTTAGGGGATGCATTTGCCTGAAACTTGCACTCCGATTGGTTTTCCTGAGGTCAGGCCTCTTCCCACGCTCTTTATTTCAATGCCACATGCCCACTGTTCCTCGATGACCAGAAGTATCTCACAAGTTATCAATCTTATTAAGGCCGGGACACACTTATCATACTCTACTCCGATCCGATATCGCCCCAAAAATCGGATAGGTGTGGGATCGGAAAGGGGTGAGCACACATGTCATACATGCTTCCGGCTCCTATTAGGCTTCAGCCCTATACACACGCCACTCACCAGTTGCGTTTCAAACAATATCGCAACTGGTCCCATACGCAAAATGCTTAACAATTTTAGCAACTGCGATTTAGCTATGGTGGCACTTTGTTCAGAAGAAGAAGATGAAGGAAACCAAAAATTTGGCAGATTTGGGTACAAGCTGCTTGGAAAAGAATATCTGCAGGAGAGTTTTCCACACTTCTACCTCATTTATTAGCAGGCGACAAACAATTTTAGACTGTTGATGTAGGATTTCCACCTGATAGAAATCAAACTCCAAGAATATATATCTGAGCAAGAGACATATTTCAGAAGAGGATTCACTTCCAGATATATTTTCCCTTTGCTGATGAAAACACTTACGAGTGCGCCCAGAAGGCAGAACCTTGTGCGTGCAAGGGTCGGCTAATCATTTTGGGTGCCCAAGCGCTCTGGGTGATTTTCATAATAGCGCATTTGCTATCTCAACTGTGGGGAAACCCAGGAAAACCCACAGTGCTACCAGGTTTGTTGGTGCATTCAATCCAGATATTCCACCTACCAGGATTGGTATCCAAGAAATTCTGCCCCGACCGCGGTTCGAACCAGCAGTGAAATAGCCAAATTGAATATAAGGACTGCGCCTTGGACCGCTGCATGATAGGTGTGTCCAGGCCTTTATATGCGTATGTTATTATGGTTTTTGGTGAGCTTGTTTTAATACTGCTCTAATCCGATGATTTTACAAGATTGTAAAGGGCGGGATGAACTACTTCACTAGTTTTGCAGGGGTATGTATAAATGCCTCGCAATATTCGCGGCAGCGTTGCCAGCTTTTATTTGGACAAGTTGAGACTTTGAAACTATTTGAGTGAAAAAAGCGGGACTCTCGTCGAAAACAGAACATATTAAAAAAACGTATATAATCAGAATTTTTTTAATATTTATCTTTTTTTCGAGTTTCAAATTACGTTTACGTGACAATACATAGCAAAAAATGTCATAGAAATGTATTTTAATAAAAATATGATAGTTTCAATCCGATTTACCCTATCGCCAGTAGTTGAGTCTTGTTGGTCTTCCGAAAAAAGTGAGATTGAAAAACAAAAATCAAATATTTATATATATACATATAAGAGAGAATAATTATAAGAATAAGAATCACTAAATTATGATATTTTTGTGAAGATTTAACTCATTTCAAACTTTCCTTCTTCTCTTCAATGAAGATGAACTCTGGGTGGAACAGGAAAGATATAGATTAAACTAGATATAGAGCATTTCTGGCATCCGACCATTGTATATTCATCTGGGAAAAAACCCTTTAGTAAAGCAGTTTGATGTTGGGATACTTGGCTTGTGCTGGGGCAATTTCTGTGCGGTGCTGGCAGTGCTGACTCACCCGGCTGTGCTTCCTCAGCACGCACGGTCGAGTTATCGGTGGTACAATTAATTTTGATTGCAAAATGGAACCTTCTGCCAATACGGATGTCTGGCAACACTGATGCGCGGTGGGTTGAGCTGCTCTACTATATTTTTACCCTTATTGATTTGACCGTAGCGCATTTGCTATTTCAACCCTAGGGAAACCCATAAAACTACCTATACCTATACTATATCAATAAACCAACAAATTCTGCATGTTCATTTATATTTTTGTACTTTTTTATATCCATCTTCCTTATGAGACTATGTTGTGACTTCGATTGATCGATTGTTATGTGAACTTGACTGGTATTTGTCCCTATGTGAGTAGTAGTTCTACCCGCTTCGTTAATGAGAATTCTTTATTCTCTTCAGACAATACAGTACTTGTGATTGATTGATTACCGTCGGTCGGTAAGTGTATTCGATCAAGTTATCCCACATGCCAGGACTGATACTAGGCAACCAAATTGCGTGAAAGTTCAACCATGAAATTAACCATCGATGTATCGCCCTCATAAACCCCTGCATAGTAATATTATATATATATATATATATATATATATATATATATATATATATATATATATATATATGTATATGGTTGAAGTGGATTATTATAGCGACTGGAGAAATGTACCCTGTAATGGATAGCGGGGTCTCTCAGTCAGTCCAAATGAAAAGTCCTGTTTTACTTTGCCAAGCTTTCGCTTCTATTGTGAAGCTTCTTCAGGGCCTATAATTTATTGTTTTTTTTTTTTTCTCATCAACATTATTAACTATACTTACAGTAAAAATGGTGTAAAAATATTGAATTAAACATAAATTGGTTAAAAATGTGTATACATGTTTGTAAAATTGTTTTTTTTTTGTGACAAATGTGTATACACATTTTTTACCAATTTATGTTTAATTCAATATTTTTACACCATTTTTACTGTAAGTATAGTTAATAATGTTGATGAGAAAAAAAAACAATAAATTATAGGCCCTGAAGAAGCTTCACAATAGAAGCGAAAGCTTGGCAAAGTGAAACAGGACTTTTCATTTGGACTGACTGAGAGACCCCGCTATCCATTACAGTGTATATATATATATATATATATATATATATATATATTCAAGAAATTTTTCATAAAATTTATTTTCTACTTTTTAGTCATGACATATCTCGTAACCGATTTTAAATGTATTTTGGACAATTTACAAATTTCTCAAAACCGCTATTCTGAACTTTTCAATTTTGCTGAAGAATCATAATCTTCGACCCAGAAAATCCCCAGATACCAATTTTGATTAGAATCGGATGATAATTACGAAACTTTGTCTGCTCGGGGAGCTGCCATTTTGAATTTTCCAATTTTGACAAAAGAATCATAATCTTTAACCCTGAAAAATCTCAGATAGAAATTTTACATCGAATCAGAATATAATTACATAACTCGTCCGCTATATTGAAGCCGCAACTTCGACTTTTTCGACAAAAGAATCATAATTTTCGATTCAAAAAACCCCTAGATACCAATTTTGAATGGAATCGAATCATAATTACGAAACTTGTCTGCCATATTGGAGCCGCCATCTCGTTTTTTTCTCTCACAGATTCATAAAACTTTGTCACCAGAATTAAGAATTAAGAACACCTGCCGAATTTCAAGTCATTCGGACGTATAGAAGTGGGTGAAAATTGATGTCAAAGATTTTATTATTAGTTAGTTACAAGTGAAGCTAATATAAGCGTGATATTCAATGAACACTTTATTATACCTATAAGGGGAAAATTACAATGTTATTGTACGAATATAACCTATATGAAATGAAATATAAAATATTCAAAAACGAAATTTTTTTTATATCTGAAAACAAAAAAGAAACAATTTTTTTTTCATTAGCTGTACAAAATAAATTTTTCAGTGCTCTAATAATCTTCATCTACACCCGTACTCTAATAATACACTTATATGCCCACAACCCGTTTCATAATGAAATCCATTACGATACAGATTTTCATTACGATGCAGATTTTCAACCAATAGAAACCCATTATTTTTCAATCAAGCATGATGTGCAAGCTTTGCATTTTGACGTTTGTCAAGTCAAAATTAGTAGGTATTGAATTTTTGAAGAATTTAGTCAATTTTCGATAATCGTATGAAAATGTCTTATAGCAGTGATATAGAAGAATTACCAGTGACCCCCCACAGATGTCTTAGACAAGAAAAAATACAATCGAAAGGATTATATTTTTCATTTGACAAATGCAACACATATGTTTTTATTTTCAACCAAATTACATGAGCTCTCGTGTCCGAGTGGTTAATGGCGCCGGCAGTGGACAGTTACGTCCGGGTTCAATTCCTGACCTCGGCAGAAGTTTTTTTCATTTTTTTCTTTTCATTTCTCATTGTTGTATTTTCCGTGGTTATACCATCAATTATAATTTTGTAGAATTTTTCAAAGAAATACGATTGATTACCTACTGTTATTGTGTTCAATATAAATACCTAATTATATAATATTTTCAGTTCTTTATTATTTATTGGGTTTAGATAAAATAACGTATGCAACTCTCATGTAATGGTTATTATTACACTCGCATAAACCATACGAAACTCACCTTCGGCTCGTTTCGTATCCCGGTTCATGCTCATGTATTAATAACCATCATTACACGATCGTTGCATAATATACTATTTTGACCCTCGAAAAACTGATCACTGCAGCTAATATTGTAGCCACTGTTTATTACCAGATTCCTTGATATTCTCTCCCTACCACAGTAATAGTATAAAACAAGACCGAAACGAACAACTTACTTAGTTGAGTTCTAAGATTTAAGATGTTAACGGGTTTTTATTGCAGGAATCGTTCAATGGCGTATAGAAGAGAAAAAAACGCGGAGTGCTATTAAATTAGAGGGTGGAAATTGAAGATAGAGGTGGAAAGGCAACCCTTTTGGTTTTTTCATGTTATCTCGTAAACAGAGCAAAATTTCTTTGAAACTTTCTGTAGAGAATTGAATTTCCCATCGAAATGGTATTTTCCGAATATTGAAAAAACAATCATGCCAAAACAGTCGAAACAATCTTGGAAAAAAAGCCAATACTTCGATTTTTCCAGTTGTTTTGCTTTTTCGTTTGTATCTTTTTTTTTTTTGGCTGAGATAGGTATAGGCATTGCTGGAAATAAAATAAAGTAGATTGAATTTCCTTCAAACTGCTGTGCTGAAATATTTTTTTGGTTGAAAATTGACCGAGATATGGCCATTTGTACCTGTTTTTTTTTTTCGCATTTCATCATATTTTTTTCGGTCGCATTTCATTGAAAAAAAAATAGTGTTTTACCAACTGAAAAGGTTTTTTACGATTATGATATAGATATGCAATATGAGTGTAGGAAGGTAACGGTACTGTACTGAAATCGTAGTCTTTACTGATCCCCAACGAAAACGAATTTTCTTTCGAATGAGAGTATGGGTAGAATTATTACAAATTTTTCAAATAACTGTTTAAATATTGAAGATTTTTCGAAGCATTTGTTGTAAATGTCATGTTTTCCTGTATTATAAACGTAAAAAACCTTTTTTAGTTGAGTAAAACACTATTTTTCTCAATAAATTGCGAACGAAAACAATATTCGTAGAAGAGGGATGAAATGCGAAAAAAAGCCAGGTTCAAATGTCCATATCTCGGTCAATTTTCAATCAAAAGTATTTTTCAACCAAAAAAAAAAAGTAAAGAACGCAAAAACAAAACAACACAAAAAATCGAAATTTTGGCTTTTTATTCAAGTTTGTTTCGAATGTTTTGGCACGGAATTTTCCTTTCCCCTACGAGATATATTGAAAAACCAAAAGGGTTGCTTTTTCACCCCTATCTTCAATTTTCACCCTCTAATTTAATAGCACTCCGCGGTTTTTTCTTCTTTGATAATGAACGATTCCTGCGATAAAAACCCGTGAACTGTGAGGAACGTTAGGGTTATTGTAACTGTTGTTTCAATTTTCTTGCTCTGCTAGGTACCTACAAGAATTTCACAATATTTTCTTTTCAACACTGTACCTCTATTTCAACCTATCTGTATCACTTTATATTTACAGAATGTACAATCCCACCGATCTGTTACTAGTGTGGTAATTGCTGAAAGGGTATTATTTTTGTATTATTCTGACATTATCATTTGCTCATCAACATTTCTCAACCAGTTCACATTCTGGCAAAAATAATCCCAACGCTAGATCACCAGATGTTGGCTACAAAAGTTATTGTTATTCTGTATGAACTTCCTAACATTTTCCTTCGCTTTAGGTGAACCTCGTCTCCACAAAAACGTTTCAAAACATATAACAATCCCTCCGCACGTCATTAGCTGTAACAATGGCAAAAGGTTATTATTTTCATTAAAGGCAGCTGCTGTCACCAGACGTAGATTCTCCCACGTAAAATTTTGGATGTTGAGGCTATTTCCGAAAGAGGCATGAATTTGCCCCCTGGCACTAGAAAAGGGTGTTTAGTGAGAAACTTAGGGCTTTTTCTGCTTTCTTATTCTGTACTCTGAAATAAGGCGGTTATTGGAAATGAAATCATCTAAGCAGTATATTAGCAACAATTAAAAATAGGAACTGAACCAAAAATAGATCAGAAAATATAACAAAAAAAAAGGAATAGAAACAATTCAGAACTCTGAAATTAATCATTGATTTAATCAAATTAATAACCAAAGGCATATGCACAAAATGAGAATAACACCAACGAGTCCTTTTTGGTGAAAAAATGGATTAAATGTATATGCTACACATTCGGACGAAAAAATATGCTCGGAACACAAGAGTCCAATGTACCTCCACCTATTATGCCTCTATATTGCCCTACCAGCTAAATATATTATATTATCGACCGCCGTAGGGCCATCGCAATAGCTTTCAGATATACCAGAAAGAGTCAAGGAAGTCCCTCAATATGTGATCAATATTTCTATATTCAACAGAAATGAAAAATAATGGCTCCTCTTTCCAAGAGTGAATAAAATGGATAGTTACGTTAACACACATCAAAATTGAAATACCAGTTGGTCGTCTGTCTACCTTGCATAGCGGTTTCCTGGGCGACTCCCCTTCCATATTTTCTTCCTTTCCAAATATATTCAAAGCCAATCGACACTTATGCACACGAATCACTGATATTTTTATTTTTCCTGAATTTCTTATTGTAATCAAATTCTATCCTCGTAACCGGCGTGCCATAATTCGGGGAGGGACTATTCGTCATCGTCCCCGCGCTCGACGCGCGATTACTCGCACGAACTTTCCTCGATTGATTTCCGAGCGTGACTCCCGTTCAACTCTCAAGAAGGACTTCTTTGCTCCGCTACATTCAAGCAAACGACCGTTATTTTTGCCGATTTGCAAAAATCGCATTTTTTACGGCGTGTAAGCTCGCCCTCGCTGAATCAATGGAACAATCCGTTGGACTAATTCTGAAATAATCTTTGTTTAGTCTACCGAGTTATCTTATTTCATCGTCTGGACCTAGTAACATTGCTCATTCATGAATACTTCGTGAGAGAAAATATTGAATGAAATTCCCATACGTTCGAATGAAACTCGCATACAGGGTGCAACACTTATATGGATTCCATTTCTAATGCCAAGCATTACAGAACGTCTTAATTCCTCATTGCCCTGTTTTCCAAGACATAATCAATAGCCTAATATCCACGAATCATTTTCAAACTTTCGTTTTGCTATTTATGAAACCTCCGAAACCTTACAACTCTTCAAAAAATCCAAACCTCAGCATCTTAGCTGAAGGATATCGAAACCTTGGTTCGACGCTGAATGCCATAATTCGAAAAAAACAACTAAGAATAGACTTGAAAGATTTTGAAAAACATAACTTTTCTCCAGAAACAAAAACGAACTTAGCAACTAAACATAACTACAAACACCTTTTCAGAGACAAGGAGTTTAAATATAATGAATCCGTTATATTGATGTTAACCAATGTCAGAGACAATGAGATATTGGGGAAAACTGTTTAAGAATTTCGAGGTTCTTGTTCACCAGTTGGATTATCGTATATTGTTTGGGATAACTTTCATAGCGATTTTTATCCCTTAAGAATTATCGATAACAGCACATATTTTGATTCAAAACATCCTCTTCTTGATTGCCCAATAACTACTGATGGAATATATGCTGTTCTCAATGAATGTAAATATAACAAGACACCTGGGTGTGATGGGATACCATACGAGTTCATTAAAAACATTTCCCAAAATGGAATACTGCATCTCACCTGCCATTTCAATAGACTACTTGAGACTCTCACTGTACTACAAAACTGGTCTGAAGTTATTTTGAGCATGTTGCACAAAACTGGCTCTTATGATGATCCATCCACTTACTGAGGCATTGCTCTAGTAAACTGCGTACTCAAAGTTTTTACACAAATAATACTGAACCGCCTTGACTCGTGGGTTGAAGAGGCACAAATACCCTGAGACACAATCGGGATATAGCAAGAATCGTGGTTGTATTGACAACGTGTTTGTACTTTTTTCCATCAGACAAACTCATATACAGCAAAAAAAAAATAAAACCATTTGGTCTATTAGTTGGTTTCAAGCGAGCATTTGATTCTGTTTCACATAATTTGTTATGGCAGAGAATTTTCTCTCTTTGAGTTAGCTCTAATATAATAATGATTATCAAAAACCTATATCAAAATGCTTCACTTAAAGTAAAAAGGTAATGATGATGAATTTTCATTCGAAAACAAAAAAGTCGAGATAACCTCCAAGTACTCCTACCTTTGCATCACGTTTTTATCATCGACTCTCTTTGGAAAAATGACGAACAGATCAATGGTAAAAGATAAACAGGCAATAGGGGAACTACTTCCTGTTATTTCCACGAGCGAAGCGGACTCTTGGAAATGCAAGTTAAAACTTTTGATAGCCTAGTTGTGTTCATGTTCAGTTGTGTTTCTGTCTGGGGTCTTAGATACGCTGAAATATTGGAGCGTGCGTGTTCAGATGGTTTTTCTTAAAAGAATTTTACTTTTGCCTATTACGTCACCTGACTATGTTGTCAGACTAGAAACTGGGAGAGTTGAATTGATTTACAATATTCTCAAAGTGAGTCTGAATCGGATAACTAAAATATTGAGCATGGATGAAACCCGATTACCTAAGATATGTCTCAAAAGACAGCTCACACTTGTCAACTTTAACGAAAGGTTTAACTGGACACTGCAACCGAAAATTATCTTTACCTCTCCAAACTCACCCGTAATTTGGTATCAAATTGAAAGTGGTACCATAACTAACCAAAAAAATTATAATGCTAATATTTCATTAACATTATAGAATAGATCCGAGGGAGATATGTAACATGAAAGAATTGGAAACTATTCAACATATTTTGAGTGTCCAATTTATTGTGCAATGAAACCCCATGATTCCAACTCCGTATCCAATTTTCACAATCTTATTTATTCTCTTGATATTTCTGCAAAATCTACCAAGGTCATATCCAACAATATCTGCAACATCTTGAGATTCCGATCTTTCGTGATGAATGAATGAGTTTCTTTCAGTATTAGGTACTATACTTTGATCTGTTTTTTTCTTGTTGACCATTACTTTCGTCTGAATTTCTTGAATGTTTTTCGTTCACTTTCTTTTCTTTTAATAATGCACAATTTTGGTATATTTTAGCACCTGTACTTTCGAACCCTTGCTATAAAATGTGACATTTTGGTAACAATAAATGTATTGTATTAAACTGCCGATTATACCTATAATCAACAATTTGAACTGTCGATTGTAGCAAAAAATACTCTGTCGCACCTCACCGCCTTCGTAAGATGCACCCAATTGAGTGTAATTTTTGCGAATGGGGGCAAGTTTTCGAATTTATCAAAAAAAAACTACTATGTAAAAAATCTAGTGAATAACGGAGATGTCATTTTCAAACCGTTTGTACGGCTTCAATAGGATAAGTGAGATACTGAGAATATTAGGTCAGTACAACCTTCAAATCAGATGGAAATTGTCAAGCTGTGTGCACGCATCAATGTACTTTTTGGATTTCGTACAGGAATATATTTTTATGAATTCGGGAGCGCTCTTCTGTGATGCTATAAAATAGTACATTATTCACGAGCGTATCTCGGTGATTTAGGCCACTCGCCTGCTCGTGAATAGTAGCCATTATACGCGAGTAGAATACTATACTTTATATACAACTTAAAAAAAAATTTGAAGTTGTTTTGTTTGAAAATGTTGTTATATTATATGCATTTTTTAGGAACTCTATTATTTTATTGTAACAAATATTCACATAATTTGTCAAAAATTTGTTTTGATTCGAAAGCTATTTCGACATGACGCTGATAGTTAGGAGTAGATGCTCCTTGCCTTCTTTTTTTAATATGTAGGTAAAGAACTGAATGGAAAATATTTGGTGGTTCACACGATAAAATTTTAAAAACCGGTTGTTTGTAGCTAAACAATATAATATTATAGCTAAATCAAGGAGGTATTATTTGATAGCATTAAAGTCGAGCAAACAGACGTACAATGGGCACATTATACAATAGTCATGGATAAAACATATTTCTGCACGAAATACAAAAATAAAATTCCCCTGAGTACCTTCAGATAATTACCGAAGAGAAAGTCAAAACTCCACACCTCTCAATCGCTGCCCCACTAATGAATTCTCTGATCCGACTTATCCTATTACTTTATGGATTAAATAAGATTGAGTTCGATTATTTTTCAACAATGAACTATTTGGAGTGAGTGAGAAGCGCCTCTTTTCACACCCACAGATGACTGTGTTAATAATATGATTTTTTTTTATTTTCAGTGCAACCTCCACGAAAAAGGTCTCGCAATTGGCTCACTTTGCGCTCCATTATGCCTAACAAAAGACATCCACTCCCTAACCTGCCACTCTTTCCAAGCCACGAAAGAAGCTGTTTTCAGCGCAGAATGGCACGACATTCGCTTGGTGTTCAAATCAGTGCCCAAAGATGTCCAAGCCATCCACTGGTATGATAACGGCGTCCTCAAGTACCCCACTGAAAAAGAATTCCTAAAAACTATCAGAACAATAGTGAAAAATAAGTTGAATCTCACGTTAGCCTACGACACAGCTCAAAGATTGTCTAGGTTGAAGCCCAGCTATGAAGAGAAAAACCAACAAAAGAGGCATAAGGAAATGGACAACCTGTGGCTGCTCCTCCAAGATAATGAGTACCTGCTATCGGCTTTGTTTACGGACAGAGATGTATTTCCGCAACTGCTGGGTACTTGCGGACCTTACTTTGCAGTGGAGTATCTAGAGCCCGTTACAGATATTTCATCTTCACTGATGGTAAGTGATAGTCGCGAAAACTGGGGAAGGCGCCTTAGAGTGGCTGTGCAAGTTCTAGACCTTCTCGAGGAGCTAGAAACAGGTTTTCGCGAGCCTTTTCACCTTTGTGACCTCAAATTGCAGCATTTTGGCCTTGTCAAAGATGGCATCAAGTTGAAGTTTATCGATTTGGATGGGGTTCTTCCTAAATCCGCAGTCGACTCCATTATGAAAGATGTGGCTTATTGCAAAAATGACAACGACTGTGATTTTTTCGACTGTCGCTCTAGGTGCGATAAAAACAACAAATGTTTCAGTTTTGTTTCAAATAACAATTTGCAAATGGTTTGTGAAAAGATATTTTTAGGTTGGCGAATGTCCAATACGGTTATAGTTCCTGGCTTGCTGATGTCTCAGCACACTCCTGCTGAGCTAGCTTCGATTCTACGGCAGTGTGCTAATCCAGAAGCGGAAGAGGGAATTCCAAGGATGATTCCTGATCCTGATATCAAAAAAAGACTTTATAATGTTCTCTCTGAGATAGAAGAAACTGTTAACAACGATTTCCTCCTCTAGCGAATGATTTCATAGATTTAGTGGCAAAAGTTTAATGGTGAAGCTTCTCTGTGTGGTATGAAAGTTTAAATAGAAATTCAACATTGCTTGAAGAGATGATCAACTTGTAGTTTATATTTTATGTTAAAACCTCTAGAGCTCAGACGATGACACAATTTAATATTTCGAAGAATAAAATGTAATTAATGGACAGCAATAGAAATTATTCAGGACGTAGGTGAAAATACCTCCGGAGGAAAATTTAACTTCGGTAAATAGAAAGAATCTAATGAAGACAGAATCACGAACAGAAAAATATATACCGGTTGTGGTGTGATTCGCACTTGCGACGTTCCACGAGGGTTATCGCAATGTGACATCAAGTTGGAGAAAGTACCTATACGACCCTTCATATCCAGCAGATTAAAATGAGTAAACTCAAAACATGGTAAAGGTTACACTTCGAATTTAAAAATGTATGAAGATTTAAAGGGATTATTTATGAATAAGGAATAAAGAAATATATGAAAAATGTACAGTGAGAAAACAAATAATATAATTTTTTTAAATCGAATCACCATTTTATTTTTATTTCAATACCACAGTTTTCTAGTGATCGCTTATTTTTTCCACGATGCACCAAGTTACGATCTTTTTTGCTAAATTCAGAGGTGACGCCGACTCTGAATCAAACAGCTGTTATCAAGTTGTTTTTTCCAAGGTCTGAAAGTTATTTGGTGAGGTGGCTCAGAGAAGACCAAAATAGCATATAGTTGTCTAAGGAACATTCATATTCATACAGGGTGTTTCAAACCTTACTTTGATTTTCAACAACTTCAGTTAAACATAAACCCTGTAAAATAGTCTTGGAATTCTACACAATATTACCTATTCCAAGATACTAACATGTGAAATGTTACTACTGTCACAGTAAAGGATCTTTACTGTGCTACTATAGTCGGGCTGTTCAAAAGATAGAATTCAAGGACGCGTGAACAGTGAATGCCTGCATAGCCACGCCTTCTAAACTGAAATAAATGAAGAACTGTTTACACTGTACTGTACTCATTTGTGCTTTGTATGTACGTGTGTTACGTTAATTAGATAATATGGATGGAAACACTCTTTCACCTCCAAGAAAAAGATAAAAAAAAGACATTTAACTGTACAGGAAAAAGGTGTGATAATGAACACTTATAAAAAAGCATCCCAAGAGTTGATGGGAGAACGACGCGGCGAGGTTTTTGTTGAGTGGTGTGAATCGGACTTGTATCATTGGGAAGAGGAACATTCAAAGAGTGCGTGCCGTTCACGTGATCATTCTAACTTTTCAGCGGCTACACTATAGGCGTTCTTTCATTATTTTTATCATTCAAAATATATCAAAATGTCTTTCACCTTGTTTATATTATAATTATTAATTTATTATAATGCCTTGTTCCACCATTGATCATTAATTCGTAACAGATTTCGTTAAAAAAACATATTACTGCAGAAATGAGGGGCATGATCTGAAACTATAGGAATATGAACCTTTCTACCGGTATTTGGATAACCACATATGTGAAAACTATTTGTACAATAGAATCTCGTTTTATATTTTCGTAAAGAAAATTGGCAGTATTTTTTTAATCGAGAAAAAACAATGGTGGTGAGGTCAATAGTTTATTTGTCATAATTCTAGGTTAGGTACTTCAATGTTTTTTTAATAATTTTTTCATGTTCACATACATTCAGTTATGCAGTGCTTATATAAAGGAGATGTTGTTGGAGATAGGAGTTGTAGGTAGGTTTAACAAGTTCATCGTCCCTTTACAACTTCTGCTCGAAAATATTTTGTTCGAGTCAAATATTTATTCATAGGAATGGGACGAAGTTGATGTTAGTCTAGATATGGGTTTTCTGCACTTTAGACGTGTGATTATTTGGACTATACTCATACAGGAAAACCACTATTAACGAACAGACATCATCTTTTATATCAAACATAATCAGGTATCGATGTTCTAACACCAAATGAGCCTAAAACACATCTTCTGGGTTGACAATAGCTGAAACTTAAGTTGTTAATATTTTACCGTATTGGTGGAAAGGTAAGTTTGTTCTATAAATTCGATTCTTAGCTAATTCCTGCAGACTGCTCTGTGAATATGAAGAACATACCAATCATATCGTTATGATATGTTACCTCAGAAAAGTGTCTTTGAAACATCATACTCTTCCCCTTTTTAAAATGGCTTACTGCAATCTGATAATGACACTTCAGGATATTATAGTTCTAGAAAGACAGTTTTTTTCTGGACATTCCTGCGTTTTTCTGCAGCCATAAACAACTGATTTCATTTCAGAAAATCCTGAAATTAATTTCGAAAGCATGTTCACATTGTCAAACTTTTACTATGCAATGGAACCTCAATACAAGTACAATTATTTTATTTCTTGTGCAGAAAATGAAAAAAAATATGTTTTTTTTACAAGCGTAGGGAAAAGTCTACTTTTTCGCTGTAATGCAGAAAAGTAAATCTGTTATGTTTTTGGGAAGTATACTGTCATTTGAATATTTGAAATATAATTTTTTTATGGTTGTAGTTTACAGAATGACCAAAAAATTAAGAAATTCATTAAAATTCTACTATCATTTTTTATGAAAAGTATGTTTCAATAATTTTTTTGTCACGTTGAATTACCGTAGCAACAAAGAGAAATGAACCTGTCAGTCAAAACACCACCTAGTCAAAACCAATTTAATGACCTCTTCCAGCCAAGTTTGTAACAAAGCAGTGGAAAACCGAAATCTGACTTCATTGGAAAACATTTTAGCCATTGCATTCAATTTGCAGAATGTATCAAATTGCACGTTCATTATCAATATTGATAATAATCAATTTGTTAATATCTATTCGATGGTCTATTCTTTATGTTAACTTTTGAGTTTTTTCTGCACGCTAGTAGAAAAAATAGTCTACCTAACACGATTGCTGGCCAAACCCCGCTATCGCTTCTTTCTGCAATCGCGTGTGGAGAAAGAAGTATCGCCTTCCGCACTTTTTAGGTAAACTACTATTTTGAATTCTATTTGTTTCAAATCCTAACCAAGGTATTTACAGAAATTACAATCACATTTGTGCAATTCTAATTATTCATCGATTTGACATCCAGCATGATGTTCAAATATACAGTGTGTAACAACAAAAACTTAACAGAGCCGTTGTTGAATATAAAAAGTAAGAGTTTCAAAAAAAGCTCGGAACGTCGGTTTCTAATTAAAGGGGGACACCTTTCAGACTACTCAGATTTTTTGTAGTACGCAACCCCTCGGAGGGGTGCGTCCGACGACCTTTATTCAGATAGGGAAAGTAGGTCGAGTGGCACCTTGTCTTAAAGGTCTTTCGAATACTTTTACAACTCTGTTAAAAGAATTTTTTATGACGATTAGTTTTCGGGATAATTTGAAGTTTAAATTGCCATGTTAATTATACATTAGACAGATCACTTGGTAACTTGTATGCCTAAATAAAAAAATAATTCGAGCAGTTCTTCTTATAACTCAATTTACCTAAAATGTAAGGGTGGTAACCAACCCCATCTCCCGAAATCTCCTCGTAATAAAGAAAAAATACGAAATCACATGGACACGTATTAGCAGGTTGTAGAAAGCAAAAAAAAAATTTTTCAGAAAGTTCTGGACGTAAATTGTACCTTAAAAACAATTTGATTTATTTTAAAACGAGTTGAAGTCAATACAAATACCTTGAAACTTCAAATTATCTCGAAAACTAATCGTCACAAGAAAATTATGTTAACAGAGTTGTGAAGATATTCGAAAGACCTTTAAAACAAGGTGCCACTCGACCTACTTTCCCTATCTAAATAAGGGTCGTCGGGCGCACCCCTCCGAGGGGGTGCGTACTACAAAAAATCTGAGTACTCTGAACGGTGTCCCCCTTTCAATTAGAAATCGACTTGTCTGAGCTTTTTTTTTAAATCTTACTTTTTATATTCAACAACGGCTCTGTTAAGTTTTCGTTGTTACACACTGTATTTCTGAAAAATGGAAATTTTATAATTGCCGTTGAAATAAGTTCATTAAAAAAATTTTGTGACTAACATCAATTTTCTTTTAGAACATAAAGATTTTAATAAAACTTGAAGAACAAAATGAACCGGCAGTTGATGTACAAATTTTTATCAGGGCCGGAAAGTCTGTGGCAGAACAAAGTAGAAGTGAGTAGAGGTGGATTAATGCAAGCAAAATTTTGAAGTAAAACTACTATGTATAAAAAATGAAATTTGATGTAGGTGTTCGTGCAAGGAAGTAAACAATTTAAAATTAGCAAGTGAGAAAGAGATTTTTTCATATGCAGATTCATACGAAAGGGAAGCCCTGTAATGTTCAAAGAACACCGCGTGAATCAAGGTACAGGAGATACGAAGATACGAATTGACATTCACATTCAGTGAATGTTTTGGTGCCGAACTCCACACATGAGAACTGTATTCTATGACAGGTCGTATCTGAGCCTTGTAGACTTGTAGATCATCAGAAGCTGACGAGATGTGAAGTATTTCTTTGCACGTAATAGAAATCCAAGATTCTGGGAAGTACTTTTAGCGATCGATCTCACATGGTTTTTCCATGAGAGATTATCACTGATTGTAACTCCTAGCATCGAGATACTTGATTTTGTAGAAACAGTTTCTCCTGACATCTGAATATTTGATGATGAGAGATCGGCTTTTCTTGAGAAGAGATATGCCTGGGTTTTCGTAGCATTAAATTCCACCAAGTTCATGTTACCCCATTCTATTATTTTAGCCAAGTCGTTTATTTTATTGGCGTGAATGTTTCTTTGAATTTTTGTTTCTCGAGCTGGAATGGGGACTCTGGAAGAGAAACTGGTAGAGTAGAGTAGAGGACAAAAGAAATTTTACTTTTGGAAATATGGTCGAAAATTTGATTTCATTTTATGAGATCAATTTCTTTCATCATATTATACTCGGCCCTCGACCATTCCATACTTCCTACTTGTCGGAAGATGAAAACGTGGCAGGTAGCATAGTCTTGATAGGTGAGTTCTATCGAATAATATTTTCTGGCTGCATTGAAAAGTGATGGTCAATGTAGACGACTTAGGGAGAAATGGGCTCCAGAGTGATTTCTCACATTTATGATACAGTTGTCGACTTATTGAACAATAATGTCCATTGACACAATCCTTTGTCTACTTTCAGAAAAAAATAACCAGTGTTTTCAACGAATATATAAAATCATCTTTCGAACAATCTGTTCAGGCCAGTCTCAAATCACCTACACAGTATATAAATATATATATTCTGAATTTCGGAAACGGTTTCAACAATTTTCATGAAATTTATAGGTATGCAGGGATTTTAGGGGGCGATCAATCGATCTAGATAGGTTTCATTTCTGAAAAATGTGTTAGCCCCGTTTTTAGTCGTACTCGTGATTTTCTTTTCAATTATTTTTACATTTATATTTCCCTTTGCTGAACACTAGTACAAGTACGCGTAGAAGGCAGAGCCTTATGCGAGCAAGGGTCGGTTAGTCATTTTGTGTGCCGAAGCGCTTTGGGGTGTCTTACCGATTTCCACACTATCGCATTTGCTATGTCAACTGTAGGGAAATCCAGAAAAACCCACAGTGCTACCAGGTCGTTGGGTGTAATGGTTTTCGAGGGCGATAAATTGATCTAGCTAGGTTCCATTTCAAGAAAACGTCGTTTTATCCGTGGTTGCTAAAAATTCTTACGAGTGTGCCCAGTAGGCAGAGCCTTTCGGGGGCAAGGGTCGGCTAATTATCTTAAGTGCCGAAGCGCTCTAGGGCACCTTGGCGTTTTTTACGGTAGCGCATTTGCTATTTCAACTGTAGGGAAATCCAGAAAAACCCAAAGTGCTACCGGGTCAATTGGTGTAGTCAATCCAGCTATCCCACCTACTAGGATTGGTATCTAGGCTGCCAACAATAATTGCCTATAGCACCGAGCCGGTCAAAAAAATTCCGCTCCGACTGCGTTTCGAACCAGCAGTGTAATAGCCAAATTGAACTTAAGGACCGCGCCTCAGAACGCTTGGCCACACCGACCGATATATTCAGTTCATATTTTTTATCATTATTTAGGTGAGTTCAAGAAATATTATTCATATTTCATCAGTATGCAATCCGTATCTGAATAAAATTTCCGAAAAACACGATTTATCAAAAACAAAAATTCAGGTTCTCAATCCTTTATAAGAGAACATTTGTTGAGGGTTTACTCGAAAATCAAATAAACGAATCCCGTACTCGAAAAATAATTCTGATTTCAGGCTTCAATATCTGACTGGATTTGCTTCTGGTTGGTTTATTTCAACAAGATGTACAAGAAAAATTTACAGGGCTCCTGTATGATCTTTTCACCGAACTACATTCACTTTGTATGGCTTGTTGACAATGATTTCGATTTAAAGGGCTATTCAAAGGATATGTATTGAAGAAAATAACAAACATTATATCGTTTCAGAAATCTTTCTGATATTCAAATCACGACGAAGTTGAGAGGGAAACATTCACCTTCGTACTCTATACAGGGTGTGTCAATATAAGTTGGCATCATTGCCATCTCCGTTATTCTTGAAGCTACGAATTTGGTTAAATGAGCAAACTAGTGGAATTTTCGATGGCCTTCTCGATGCTGAATACAAAAAAAGTTGTACTCAGAAATAATATATATTAAATGGAACACCCTATATGTTATCATACATTTCGATTTGTAATCACATTCTCAAAAAAAAAGCTTATATATTTTCTTTGGAATATGAGTGTACGTACGTACGTACGTACTTTTTATCATTTCGATTTTTCAATATTCATATCGAAATGTACGTACAACTTCAACTATCTATCGCTCCTTAGATCTCAATGAGGCTTGTCTTTAACTGTTAGGATAAAAAAAGCATTGCGTTCAACCCAATATGCTGTTTCGTTTATGTTTAGGATTGAATTTTATGTGATTATTCTACAACAAATACAAAAACCATGTCAAAAAGTAATTCAAATGTATAACAGTATCATATTTTTCAAAAGTGCTTAGTGCTCGCTATATCGAATTACTTTTCGAAAATGCTTAGTAATCGCGATCATTTTGTGAGAATTAGTGCTGAGTGCTCGAGATTCCAGAGCACTTTTCGAGAGTGCTTAGTGCTCGAAGCACTGAGCGTCAATGCTCAGCACAGCTCTGATCACAGTGTAGGTGTAGACAGAACATTGCCTATGATAATGCCTACGTTACCGAAAAGGTAGAGAACACCACATGGCAAGTCAACAGGATGGTGCGAAGAATTAAGGTGCGTATTCATCCGAGCACGAACGGGAACGACCCAAAATGAGGCCGAACGAGTGTGCGTAGTGAATATGTCACAACGAGGCGCGGAAAACTGCGGTGCGTGATCCGAGGCATTTCGAATGCCATTCGATCTATGTAGGTACTTCAAAAGAAAATTTGAATGTATGTGACGGCATTTGTGCCTTCGGTTGCTACATCTCGCCTAGCAACAGAATAGTTGTATCTATTTTATTGCATCTGTCGAGTCGTATTTTATAGTGTAGGTACATATTGATGGAAAATGAGGTGGGATAATATTAGATTTTGCTACAGAAACACTTTTTCCCAACTGCTGATGAAATTCGCATGCCGCGCCGCACTGGGTGGATCGATGCCTCGTTCGTTGCCTCGGTATGCTTTATTCGCTATCAACAAAAGTTACGAACGGGGCATTCGTTCGGCCTTCCCGTTTGTGCTCAGATGAATACGCTATTTTAGACAATAGCGAGGTAATGACGCTCAGCCTCTTAATCTAGCGTCCCCAGAGGAATTAAGAGACATTGTATGAGGACTCGCTACTATGAAATCCCCAGGCCCATTATGATCCCGAAGCCAAACAAGAATCCCACATCCCCAGACAACAATTGGCCAATAAGCTTGACCCCCTCGCTAAGTAAGGGAGCAGAACGCGTCATTCTGAAAAGACTCGCCGACCAGACCGAGGAATTGAAGGTCTTATCAGACGAACAGTTCGGTTTCAGGACAAAGCATTCATTGAAACTCCAAGTCCTGAGAATGGTCGCCTACGCGACAGAAGGCTTCAATATCGGCAAAGGTCACCACACCGGAACGACATTCCTGGACGTCTCCAAGGCATTCGACGGAGTCTGGCACAAAGGACTAGTGGTCAAAATGACCAACTCTGGATACAAGTGAACAATAGCAAGACTGTTCGACTCTTTTCTAATGGATCAACGATGCCAATGCAGAGTGGGACAAGAAATATCCACTGGGCGACTCCTGGAAGCAGGAGTCTCGCAAGGCGCAGTTTCCTCCTCCCACCTCTTCGCGCTTCTCGGTGAGCACAGCAGACGTGCCAAAGCCATAGAACAAGTTCAACAAGTTGTCTCTCTACACTCTACACATAGGCACGGCTCTGCCTACAAGGTTCACCAACCACGCGATTGATACTTTGGAAGATAACTGAATTGAGAATTGAAGGCTGTAATAACTGAACTATAAAATTCAAGTAGTATAAATAAGAGGCCACCATGAACGAAATTCTGGTCTTGATAGCCCCTTTTCGAAGTTTTGAGAACATAGGTTTTGGCGAGTACGCCAGTTTGATGAGTTCGCCGATCATGACTTCACGCACTCAGGTTGAGACTTGTGTGTGTAGCGTCATACGCCGACGAAGGAACCGGGCTCCTGACAAATTCCACGAATTGAACCAGCATGTGTGAACCGATGTTTTTCCAAGAATTGAGTAATATTGGAAATTCCAGAACAGTATATCCACACGAGACAAACAAAATTCGAAGGGAATCCCAGACGAATCATACGATCATTCAAAATAGATGTAGGTAGGCGACGTAGGCGACTCTAATCATTTTGCTTCGAGAACTCTACGAATGAACATCTCTCAGTCAATACTCTATCAATCAACAAAGCATTGTGTGCCAGTGTCTTCATACGGAAAAATGTAAGTACCTCTTTTCCTTCTCACTCGGGAGTGTTTCTTGTCGAAACGGCCCATACAGGTTGAGAGCAATTCATGCGGAAGTGTTGATCTTTTTCGGCATATACAGCGTGTGTTGAAACTTTTTCCGTCAAAGTGAAGTGTTTTGGCTCATACAGGGTGAGTTTTTTCGAACGTATAAGCATATACAGTGTGTGGCATTTGTTTCTCCTTCGAACTGAAGTGTATACAAGTTGTTGGGTCATACAGGGTGAACCAACATAACGTGTCGTCATATATAGTGTGCATAAAAATTCTTCTTTCGAGCGTTTATATCTGCAAAATCAATTATAGATGTTTTTGAAAAATATCGAATGTCCAAAGGAAATTTTGATTTCCCCCCAGCCAGAACCCAAATAGCACACGACGTCCTGAAGACGAACCATTTATGTCCCAGTTACGTCGATACGTCCCGGGACGTATGGGAGACATTCGAAGAACGTACATTTCCGGATGTTTCATGTATGTACTATATAGACGTCCCATGTCGGTACATATTTGGTCTCGTTCCAATCGGAATGTAATAAAACGTACATGCTTGGAAGTACTATGTACGTACTGTAGTAAGTGTCCCGGGTACGTTCATAATAACTCCTTTTCAGGTACGTACATTTCGGAACGAGTTAGGGACATACCAATGACGTGCTTTTTTGATAATTCCTTGTACGTACTGTTTATAAGTATCATTGCGTACATGTTTGAAAGGACTAAGCACGTACTGTTTGGACCTTCCAGGTGCGTACATATTGGGTCCCTTTCAAAATCGTATCTTTTGAAACTTTTGAGGATCATAGTGATGACGTACATTTTTGGGAATCGTATGTATTTGGACGTCTCCTTGACGTACGCCAAGAAACCTACTTTGTACATTCAGCTAGATCCCCTCAAGTCTAGTGTGGGCCGAAAAAGTACGAACTAGAAACGTCCCACATACATACATTACCGTCCCTGTCAGGTAGGCCCAACGCGCTATCCCAAGAAGCACATCATATGGTGACTTCAAGTTAGTTACCTATGTTCAAGACAACATTAAATTTTTTTAGGAAGTTCAGTAACAATGAAAATATATTTGAAAAAACACCGAAGGATCACTGTCTTATATGCGATGGCGATGTGGAATATCACACTTGCTGTGCAAAAAGTTCTGTCCGTATTTTCTGGTATTGAAATTCACCACGTCGATATTTCAATTTTTCCAAATTTTTTCAGGAATAATTCATCATGAATATTGCATTACCAATACTGGTATATGTTCGAATATTTTAAAGTCATCACTCTCAAAATCCCGATACCCCTTTCAGTTGTGATTCGAAAATGACGAGTTGAATATTTTCATTTTACTTTGAAAACGATATTCAAGCATTATCAGAATTTGCATATCTGTATTGCAGTATTATGCCAATATGCCACCTAATGTGATAATTCAATATTCTATTCTACGCTCCCAATGTCGAATGCACATCTATACCACACAACTCTTCTTTAGAAACAAGTCTCTCCGTACCGTGGAGCGTTGTAGTGGTAAACAGTGAAATATTCAAAGTGAAGGTCCGGGTTCAAGTCCCGCAGCAGCCAGAGTTTTTTCCAGGTTAGTATTCGGTAAGTACATGTGCATGAGTGAAATTTTCAAGTTAACTAATTGGTAAAGAAAGAAATGAATAATTCCGAATATGAGAACTGAGAATTGAGAAGTGACATCAATTGAATTTATTTTTTTCGTCGATATATCATTAACAAGAAGGTACGTTTTCGGAATGTCCCAAACAGTTCCCCTTTCTGTACATTACAGGTCCTGTGTGGACTAGAAAAGTACGTACCTGGGATTACCGACTATGCGGAAACGGTAAGTTCCAGGGAGGTCTTATGTACGTCTGTCGGAGACTAAAGTACGTCCCAAATACGTACAATACATACTCGCCGTACATATGCAGTACGTCCACTGGACGTACTTGTGCTATCTGGGAACTGAACACCCTGTATGTGTCGATATTGGCTCACGCTGTATGAGCCGACAACTTGTATATAAATTTGAAAGAGGAATTTCGGCAGACAGTGTATATGCCGGTTCGTTTTGAAAAACTCCCGCTGTATGAGCCGGAGACCTTTGAATCGAGACGCTTGAAACTTGGACATCCTGAACATACGTTCGGATAACATTTTGACGCACCTTGTATATGCCTATACGTTTCGAAAAATTGTTTTAGGTCACGCTGTATATACCAGTTCGTTTTGAAAAAACTCCCCCTGTATGAGCCGACAATCTATGAATCGAGATGCCCTGTACATAGACTTGAAAGAAAAATTTTGACGCACACTATATATCTCGACGCGCTATGTTGGTTCACCCTGTATGACCCAACAACTAGTACACATTTCAGTTTGAAGGAGAAACAAATGCCACACACTGTATATGCTGATACCTCCGAAAAAAACTCGCACTGTATGAGCCAACACACTTCAGTTTGGAGGGAAAAGTTTTAGACACACCCTGTATATGCCAATAAGTTTGGAAAATCGCTCATCCTTTATGAGCCAACAACTCTACCTATGAGTAGAGATGTTCGAAACTTCACTCTGTATGAAAGTTCGAAAGAAAAAAATTGTCGCACACTTTATATGCCGATTCGTTCGAGAAAACTCACACCATATGAGCCAACACACTTCAGTTTGGAGGAAAAAGTTTTCTATAAATCCTATATATGCCGATACGTTTGAAAAAACTCTCACTGTATGAGTCAACACACTCAACTTCGATGGAAAAAGTTTCGACACACGCTGTATATGCCAATACGTTTGAAAACTCACCCTGTATGAGCCAAAACACTTCACTTTGACGGGAAAAGTTTCGACACACGCTGCATATGCCGAACAAAGATCAGCACTTGCGCATGAATCGCTCTCAACCTGTATGAGCCGTTTCGACAAAAAAACACTCCCGAGTATGAAGAAAAAGAGGTACTTACATTTTTCCGTATGAAGACACACTTTGTTGATTGATAGAGTATTGACTGAAAGATGTTCACTCGATGAGTTCTCGAAGCAAAATGATTAGCGTCAGCGTCGCGTAAGATGCCTTGAAGTCCTGGTGACTCAACTGATTAGATTTTGTTCAGATTTTTGTGGCGAAAAAAACAATCGACGCTTTCGAAGGTTTCCCCTATTTTTTCGGTAGAGGGCGTTGTGTTCCCATTTTTCGAATTTGATGACAAGTGTCAAGTTAATTGTCATATTGTCATGTCAGTTTGAAATTTTGATGTTTACGATGTTGTTATCGTGTTTATTTGTTGATTTCATTGCTTTTAAATATCGAAACGTTGTTACTGGTATCTCATTGTCCACCCATTATCCTTAAGGTTGCGATCTCTTCACGCTAGCCAATCAAATAAAAGTGGAAACACCCGACTGCACATTATTTTCACTTAGTGCAAATTTAGCTTCAGACAAGACTGACAAGAGCGTGTTGGCGACATCTGTACGTATTGTACGCAAACCTCCAAAAGCTCAATTATCCACCAAAAATCAAGCAATCCAGATTTCGCCACTTTTATCCCAAACTTCTACAGGTATAAGTAAACACACCAGTGTTTCCAGGCATCTTAGCGTCGCGCTTACCCACTAGTCCCACTACCCACATATATTTTGAATGATCGTATGATTCGTCTGGGATTCCCAAGAATTTTGTTCATCCCGTGTGGATACACTGTTCTGGAATTTCCAATATTATTCAATTCTTGGAAAAACATCGGTTCACACATGCTGGTTCAATTCGTGGAATTTGTCAGAAGCCCGGTTATTTCGTCGGCGGATGACGCTACACACACAAGCACCTGAGTGCTTGTAACAGCGTCGCTGTTTGGTGGGCCCGTTTGTTCAGAACTTTCTGTACTTTGTATATAAAGTCTGAGTTTTTCGATAAGTCGAACAGATGGCGTTCTTCCTTGATGGATAACACCCAGTTCTCGATTCCTCTTCGCGATAGAAAATAAGCGATATGCCCCCTATCGACTTTTGCGGGAACACTCAATGGTTAGATCGCCAAACTCTAGTTTGCATGTGTAGTTTGTTATGTCGACTCTTCAGTAATTTTTTATTTTTGCGCGTGTTTGAGTTTTAATAGCGATTGTGGATATTTTCAAGAAGTTTGGAAATATTCCAGTGAAATAATTAGAAAGTTTGCTGCTTTTTATTTAATGTGAGCGTATATTTTAGTTTTCGTTATTTTCTAGTTCTGGAATAAATGAGTTAATCTTTGATACAATCTCTGGACGCTGTTACAGTAGGTTCCGTTGCTATCGAGAATCGTTCTCAGTCCCTTGCAAATATAGCTGCATACCTAAAACGATATCAGAATTTCGATGTTCGGAAACATTGCATTCACAAATTCAATGACAGACAGCTATTTCGACCCACAAGATCTCTTCAGAATACCTGGCTGCACTTGCGAACACAATGCTTTTCGAACTGACTGTGTCTTACAAGACAAATTCGTCAGCTGTGCACACCAAGAAGAGGTGGGGGGAGGGAACTGTGCCTTGCAGGACTCCTGCTTCCAAGAGTCGCCCATTGGATATTTCTTGTCCCACTCTGCATTGGCATCGTTGATCCATCAGAAGAGAGTCGAACAGCCTCGCTATTGTTCAGTTGTATCCCGAATTGGTCATTTTGGCCACGAGTCATTCTTTTCAGAATGACGCGCTCTGCTCCCTTACTTATCGAGGGGGTCAAGCTTATTGGCCGATTGTTGTCTGGGGATGTGGGATTCTTGTTTGGATTCGGGATCATAATGGGCCTGGGGATTTCATAGTAGCGAGTCCTCTTACGATGTCTCTTAATTCCTCTGTGGACGCTGGATTTACAGGTTGAGCGTCATTCCCTCGCTGTTGTCTAAAGGCGCGTATTCATCTGAGCAGAAACGGGAACGAGGTAAGGTGGGGCCGAGTGCGTTGTTCGTAATTTCTGTTGATAGAAAACGAAGCATACCGATGCAACGAATTAGGCATCGATCATAAATAATAAATAAACAATAAATAATTTATAAGTGTTTTTTTGGCGAAAAATTTTATGTAGTTCAAAAATCTTTCGAGGTAGTACTTCCAAAATCACTATTTCAATTACAAAACAATCAATTTCAATTGATAAATTGTTGACAATTTCATATTTCTATGCCCTCTATCAAACTTCTCTCCAAGCGAACTCTTCTCAGTTTGGTAGGTGTGATTTTTCTACACGCTCATATATGATTCTTGCACGGAGATCTTCCCTAATAGTTGGCCTATCCTCATGAACTCTATTTTCCAAAGTTCCTCATGAATGAAAATCCAAGGGAACTAGATCTGGGGATAGTGGTGGTCATATTCATATTCAACCAAACCCTTGTTATGCCACTTATGTCAACTGGTGAACCATCTATAACTGAAAAATCATGTTGTGTCTCACATCTGTAGGTAGTTCTTCCAAAAAATCGGAAAACGCATCTTCGAGAAAATCAACCAATTGTCGTCCTTTCAGATTTAGAGAAAAATGTTCCGAAAATAATTTCGTTCAGAATACCACACATTAATTTTCTGAGATATTTGGTCTCTACAATTCACCAACCAATTTGGATTTTGTTCAGCCCAAAATCTCATGTTCTGGGAAGATACAACACCATTCGTGTTAAGGTAGCCTCATCACTTTAAAAAATTTCTGTCATTGAGATAATTTCCCTGCATCCATAAACAATACTCTAGACGGCGTATTTCATCTCTTTCGTGCAAAGTATGCAAAAATTTATGTTTGATCGCATGTATTTTATGGCTTTTTGACCACCTCCATATATTTTACTGTGGCTCATATTGAGTTGAAGCGATAAGTTTCTCAAACTAATTTTAGGAACAGCTTGATAAGTCATCGATATGGTATCATCTTCAATATGATGTTTTACAATTTTTTTGTCCTTTGTTACTTGGTCGGTGCTCACGAAGAGATTACATATTTTATGAATAGTTTCAGGGTGTACAGCTACCTCTAGCGAGTGTCTTCTATTGAATTCAGCATCCGCTTAGATAAGACCTCGCGCCTTCACCAGCAATTAAAACAATTTAAATTTTTTCGTGGAGTGACAGACGTGCCATGTTGAACTTTTTAATCAAAATGAGCTGATATCAGTTAAAATAGGAACTTCAGCAATATTCAAATATGAATAGGAACTCACGAACAGAAAACAACTGGAACACAGAAACAATACCCAACACAAATACAGGAACAATGAACACGTAGTAGGAACAAAAACACGGTAGAAATAACAGGAACACAGTGATACAAGGAACAACAATACTAGCAACAACAAATGCAATGAAAAGTGGTCTGGGGGTTAATACATCAGGATCTTTCAACAATATTGTAAAGTTGACAGTAAATATGAATGAGCAACTGTTTTCCAGGGTAATCTCAGGACACCACATGATTTTTATGTAGTGAAACTGATGTAATTTAATCTCTTCAAATGATTTCAGACAACAATTCGGCAAGTAGGTGAAATAATCTAAATTCTACCTATTTATAGAGTGCGATTTTTTCTTCAGAAATCAATGCTTGTTTCGGTGTTGCAATGATTATGAAGATCAATTTTGAATGGAAGTGGCCGTTACTTGATGAAAATCTATATTAAACAAAATAATGTTGCCTGTAAGATTTCAACATGTTAGGGAGGTTTAAAGATCAATATCTTATGAGAAATAGCTTGTCCTAAAATTTTGACGAAATTTTGATATGTTGTAGTTCTTGAAGTGATGATTGAAAGGGTCCACAGCCAAAGCTCAAAAATGTACAGTTTTCGAGATGTGAACCTTTGAAAATAGATTTTTTTCATTTTTTGTGATATTTGCTCATCAATCGGAGAGCTCTCGCTTCTGAATGAGATAGAATTTGGATGTTCGCCACCCAGAATTAGTTTTACGAATGGTCTTCCTCAGTTATATCAGATGCCGCCATAGATAATTTTTCACACACTGTTCCACACTATCTCGATAATTTTCCTCAGAGAGGATTGAGCATTTCCATCAGTCCTGAGAGTTGTATCATTCTACCTCGATTATTACGGAAGATACGGGGGTGTTTCTCTGAGAAGTGAGACAAATTCGGATTTTTCAGGACTGACATTTTTTGAGGAAAAAATGTGTATTCGTAGTAAGTTGGCTCACGAATATGAAAGGATTTTGAGTCTATTTTGCCTCCTAGTATTTTCAACCATAAAAATGGGTTGTTCCATCGCGAGTGGCGGGAAGTGTATATCACTTTGGTCAACATTGAAATCAATTTTTTTTTTTTTCGGGAGAAGCTGCTAACCTCGTTAACGAAACCCACGTCGTGTGCAAATAATTTCAGTTTGGTGTTAGGGGAATTAATTTCTGCAAAATATTTCAACTTTTACACCAAAGATTTCAGTCACATCGTTTATTCCTGGAATAACCTGGTGGCATATTTCCAGCCTACGGCTTCGTACACAATACAAAAATTAGTTAAAATGTATTTGGAAAAATTGAATCTTTGTTGCACCCATCTATTTTTCTACTTAGGCAGAAAGGAGGCAATATTTATGTGAAAGCATAAATCGATGACAGCGACGAAAAAAACGTAAACAAGTCGAAGAACAAAACAAACAGGAAATTCTGAAAGATGACATAATAGGCCTTCGTTCGCAGAGGAAAACTGAATAGATATTGTATCTGAGTTTTTTGTTTGTTTTATTTTTCTCTATTCTAGTTGATATCTATTATACGTACATTGAATTGAATTGTTCATACGTTGAATCTATAAAAGAATTTGATGAGTACATCAGAAGAGAAACAATAATATTAGGAGTACAACAAAACTTTGACGAAATGCAAGTTATGTTAGAGGCATTCGAAACTAAGTTTGATATCATTATATTGACAGAGTCATAGATAATACACAACCCCGAGATATTCACTATTCCTGGTTTCGAAATTATTTATTCGGAGGGGGACCTGAACGGGACAGATGGTGTAGTTGAATACACAAGGAGAGATCTCGTCGTAAACTATAGTATAATATAAATTGGTGAAATAAAAGCAATTGAATTACATATAACATAACAGGGAAATTTAAAAAAAATACTTTCAATATATAGGTCGCCTTCTGAATGCATTGTTGCTTTCAACAGGCCACTCGAAATATATTTCGAGAGGGACAAGTATCAAGCAGATGCAAAACTAATCATTGGGGACATCAATATCAATATTCTTGAAAAAATTAAATTAGTAATGAGTACCTCAATTTTATGCACGAATATGGATATGTCTCATACAAGACAATAGCAAATCATGTATTGATAACATATTTTTCAATACAAATAACAATTATTATGATAATATAATCCCAATTATTTTGAAAACTTGTTTTACAGATCACTACTCCCAAATTCTTCAATACGATCGATCTTCAATCTGAAACGAAAAAACAAATGAAAATAGGTATGCCAAAAGTTACATATATTATGATATTTTGAAAAATAAATTAGGTACGGAAAATTGGCCATGCAGAAGTATATATCGAAAATGATGTTGACAATATAGTAAAAATATTCACAGAAAAGCTACAAAATCAAATAAAAAAGCAATTCTATAGTTGAAACCAAAAGAAACCTAGTCAAAAGAAAACCTTAGGTCGCAGATGATTTAGTCGTCTAGAGAAATCAGTTCATAAAAGGAAACTATCTGTACAAAAATTTACTGAAGATAAAAGACAGTATCAATCTTCCCAATGACTTCAAACAATATGGAAATACATTGAACGACTTCCTTGAAAAATCAAAAAAAAAATACTATACAAAAAAGATCGCAGAAATCAGGATTGCCCGAAACGTATGTGGCAATGCATTGAAAAAAATACAGGGCTGTAGCTCCTCTGAATATATGAAAGAAATCGAAGTGGATAACATGAAGATTCAAGATGATGCTATAATTGCCGAAGAATGTAACAAATATTTCACAGAAAACTGTGCTGAGTTAGCAGATAAAATTCGAAAACAAATTAGGAAATATATGACAGCTAGGGTCCAGAACTCTATATATATATCCTCGATATAGAGGAGCCTGAGGTTATCAAAATAATTATGGAATTGAAATTATGAATACTTCCCCAAGTATAGATGATATTGTTGCTGAAACAATAAACAAATGCTGCGCATATTTGTCAAAACCAATAACATTCATCGCATATCAAGCTATACAAACTGGTATTTTTCCAAAACTTTTTAAAATCGCTGTCATCAAACCATTATTCAAATCAGGGGACAGGATAGCCCTGTCAAACTACAGGCCTATATCATTACCTAGAATCCTAGAAAAATTAATCAAAACTAGAAACTATTATCCAAAATACCAACTCATCTCCAACAGACCATTTGGATTTATGGGGGGGAAATCGACACAAAATGCAATAGAGGACTTCTGCTAAGAAATCAGTGTTGCCAATTCCGAATAAATCCCTAAAAAATTACTAAAAAAATACTGACGCTTTTTTCATAATTTCCAATTATTCAAAGGTGCTTTACGTTTCGAAATACCCTGTACAATAAACAAAATGGTGCATAATAGTTCGAATTGAAAGATATTGCATAAAAACAAATTTATAGGGACATTCATTTTTTTGGGGACTTTTCTGTCAACTTTGGCGCCACATTCAAATCTTAAGCGTACTCTGTGATATCAAAATCTGCATCGATTTGTCAAAAAGATATCGATATTTTCATTTTTATCCAATATTTTTTTTTGTATGTTCAGTACAGTGATGGTTTATCGGTGTTATTATAAAAATTGTAAAAGTGACTCAAGGACCATTAAAAAAAAAAGAGTAAAGTTTTACAATTTTCCTAAACCTAAAAGAGATTTAGCTAAGTGTCTGAAATGGATAGCACTTCGTGGGAATGAAAATTTGATACCATCTAAAATAAATAGAAATATTCATGTGTGTACCTACTTTACATTTCATTAGAGGAAAGTACAGTGATGAAGGGCCAATACCATTTATCAGTTCAAGAGGTGAAAATTTAATGGACAATATTAATCATGGGGCAGAACAGAATACCGAAAACACTATTTCCAGTTCAGCTATTGAAAATGTGAATAATGACAATGATGGAGCCATTGTAACAGATATCCAGAACCCCAAAAATATTTCATCAAACATTAATGTTGTAAGGAACTCGAACCTGGCCATTGAAACAACCACCATTCAAGATAAAAAATCTTACGTAGAGTCATATACCCAGACATTGGAGCTTGTAACGAAACAAAATATATTTTCATATGAAAACTTGAAAAAGAATCAAAAACATTTTGAATACTTTAAAAATCTATAAGAAACAACACAAATGGCACGAACGAGCCAAGACAACAAAAATAAACATAGGTTAGATGAGTGATGAGTTAGAGTTCGGACTTTATATAGATTAGATAGGTTATGGTTGATGGTGTTTAAAATCCCCCTGGGGAAAAAATGAAATTCCCTAGCAATTTGTTTTTGCAATATCTGAAAAATTAGACTATTAGGCAGTTTGATATCAAATTAATAGTAATTATTGAGGTGTTTCTTATCCTAATATAATGACTGAAAGCAATAAAAAGCGTCAGTATATTTTTAGTGATTTTTTAGGGATTTATTCGGAATTGGCAATTCTGATTCCTTAACAGAAGTCCTCTATTGCAGATTTAACAGCAAAATTATATGCAGCCTTAGATTCTAAAGAGACACACAAATATCGGTTTTAGAGTCCGTTTTGGGGTCCCACTAGGAACATTGCTGGGTCCTTTACTTCAATTTACTGATTTATTTGAACGGTATATTTGATTTACCTGTCGCAGGAGAAATAAGTAATTTCGCTGACGATACTGTCATCCTCTACAAAGATGATTCTTGGACCAAACTGAAAGAAAAATTACTAGACCTTTTCACGTGATTTTAGAATTCTTCAATAGTAAACTACTCACAATCAATCTCAATAAAACAGTTCACCCTCCCTTCACCAGTTATTACTTAAACCTACCTGAATACACATCGATTAATATCCAATAAAACGAGGACACATCAACAATTTCATCGAATTCATCGGTCTAATATTTGGGTATTTACTTATATTGATTCTGATCTGAAGTAGAATATTCACTTAGAGAATCTAATGAAAAAATTAAGATACTATCCAAGCCAATTCAAATATATGAAAAAGTTTCTTGAAAAGAAGCAATTCATATTTGTATTTGGCTTCGATACATACTCACTCACTGTATGGAATTATTGCTTGGGGCGGTGTAACAAACTTCTATGTGAAACATCTGGAAACCATGCAAAAATGGATCCTGGAAATAATACTAGGGAAAAATTATAGTCCAAGATCCCAGAGCAATCAGACATAACTTATTTTCACACGGATGAAACCTGAAGTTTTCAGTAGCGTCTCACACGATCGTGTGCCTTGAATACCTACGCGCTTTGTGGAACTTGCCGAGTGACACCTGGGCAGGTACCAGGTGAGAAAGGTAACTAAAAATTAGAATTATTTAACTTAAATTCACATGGCTGATTTTTATATATGTCATGTAGAATATTATTTTAAAGTAATATCATAAGTGTCAGACATTTTTGATGGACCAGAGCTTTCATCAGACGCTTTTAAGCTACCCAAAAAATAAATGAACTTTACTTATTTTTACATGTCTGATTTTTTAATATGTTATTGAAGTATTTATTTAAAAGTTATATTCAATCATTAAGACAAATTAGAGTGACCAAACATCCCCTAAGACAAAAATTATCCAGCCAGAAGTGTGAGGGCGGGAGTACCATGCATGCGCTTCAGAGTGAATGAGACGTCCATAATAACTCGGTTTCCCTTCTCAAACTCACCATCTGTTTCAATCTACTGTGTATGTGCTGTTTGTGTGTAATAATATAACTTATAGTATACAGTATAGTCAGTGTTGTTTTTCAAGGCACAATTGTGCCAAGTGACTCAAGTGGCAATTTTTCATATTTATAATATATTATTGAATATATTTATATTTTTACGATGCAGAAAAACTCAAAGTCGTCTCCACAATTTAATATTTGAAAGATGTTCAGTACGGTGATTATGTACATGTTTCGAACCTACATAGGTTCATCATCAGCTGAATTTACATTGAATTCAACAATAAAGGAAGAGTAATATAATGTTAGTTGATAAATGAAGTATAAAATTTACTCACATGGAGATGAAAAAAATAGCAAATTCACATGGTGAAGTTCAAAAGGACATAGAGAATTTGGTAGTGACAATTATGATTAATTTGATATTAGGGGAATTTGGGACATCCCTGACACCATAAATACATTAAAGATTGGGGGGCTTGGAGCCCTTATGCCCAATATGCAATATTAGAAAAATAACCTAACCCAACCAAATTTTTTATGTCCTTTTGAACTTCACCATGTGAATTTGCTATTTTTTTCATCTCCATGTAAGTAAATTTTATACTCCATTTATCAACTAATATTATATTACTCGTCCTTTATTGTAGAATTCAATGTAAATTCAGCTGATGATGAACCTATGTAGGTTCGAAACATGTACTGAATCACCGTACTGAACACCTTTCAAATATTAAATTGTGGAGACGACTTTGAGTTTTTCTGCATCGTAAAAATATAAATATATTCAATAATATATTATAAATATGAAAAATTGCCACTTGAGTCACATTCGAGTTAGCGTTTGTCCTCGCAAAAAGTAGACGGTTTGTCCAAAGCCCCAAAGGAGGCAATTTTGGCCCCAGAAATCTGCGGAATTCCATCAATTGCATATCAAATACTACATGAAGCTCCATTTTTTAATGTTTACCAATCTGAACGTTGAGAAATCATGTATGTATTGCATAGAATTCATAATTTTTAAATTTCATACTAACAGGAAACAGGATTGTTGAGGAAAATGAAATGAAAAGTGAGAATTTAGACAAGTGAAAATGACCACGGAACCACGAAAATACGGAATCTTGAAATTGTGCCCGTTTTCGACCAATTTCTCAAAGTGTTTACCATAGTGCCCCTTTTGGCACAATTGTGCCTTAAAAAACAACACTGACTATACTGTATACTATAAGTTATATTACACACAAACAGCACATACACAGTAGATTGAAACAGATGGTGAGTTTGAGAAGGGAAACCGAGTTATTATGGACGTCTTCACTCTGAAGCGCATGCATAGTACTCTCGCCCTCATACTTCTGGCTGGATAATTTTTGTCTTAGGGGATGTTTGGTCACTCTAATTTGTCTTAATGATTGAATATAACTTTCAAATAAATACTTCAATAACATATTAAAAAATCAGACATGTAAAAATAAGTAAAGTTCATTTATTTTTTGGGTAGCTTAAAAGCGTCTGATGAAAGCTCTGGTCCATCAAAAGTGTCTGACACTTATGATATTACTTTAAAATAATATACTACATGACATATATAAAAATCAGCCATGTGAATTTAAGTTAAATAATTCTAATTTTTAGTTACCTTTCTCACCTGGTACCTGCCCAGGTGTCACTCGGCAAGTTCCACAAAGCGCGTAGGTATTCAAGGCACACGAGACGCTACTGAAAACTTCAGGTTTCATCCGTGTGAAAATAAGTTATGTCTGATTGCTCTGGGATCTTACTCTATTATAGGTACTCGAGCGATGACTTCTACAGAGAAGCGAATGTTCTTGATATTAGACAGATTTTTGTACTATCTCTTGCTCTATACCATAGGATCATAAATATTAAACTAGGAATTGGAACCAGACTGTTGACATACATCGAATGTTGAAGACAATCGACTAATCCAAAAATATATAGTAAAATCCCAGATTCTTTGAAACAACTCAACTCTCTCATGATGTTCAAATCTAAACTCAAAAAATGGATATCAAACAAACCTCCTCTAGAAATTCAAAAACGTGTCTATCTGAAAATCTGAAAAACAATTTCTCCAATTTCTCACAATTGTTGACAATAGCCAAATTCAATAATAGGTGTAGACTTTTGTATTAAACTTTGAGTTTCTAGGTTAAGTTATGTGATGTACAATATTCCCAATAAATCTCTTTGCATCTCTTGAATGCATGTCAAGAAGACTGAGGGATCCATATATATATATGAATCCCTCAGTCTTCGATTCCAGTCCACTCGACCCGAGGAATGCGAATGTCAGGCTTTTGGATAAACCGAGGTCCTCAATGTTATTGAAGAATACCCCATGCATTGGCTTATCTACATGACGCCACATGAGTACAGAACATTCTTCGGCCCTGATGTGGGGTTTCTGCTCAACGGGCTCCAGCTCAGTGACGAAGTTCTGGTCGTCACGATCAATGTCGAAAACGAGATCAAGTTGCCTTGAAGGGAAATGCTCCAATCCCTGCTTTTTCATGGTTCCGGACCATACAAAGAAGGGGATCCCAACTCCTGATGACTTCACAGGCTCCATCCAGCACCATTCTATTATGTAGATACGTAGACACTCCAAACTCAAAAGTCCTCGGCCTCTCTGTTGTCGGTGGAAGTATGACCGGAGAACGGACGATTTGTGATGCAAGCCTCGATGAAGGTGCATCATCTTGCGAGTCTTTATGTCGAGTTATTATTATTATTACTTGCTATCGAAAAGAACGGATATACCTACTTGTGTTAAATCCATCACAAATTCAGGCCTTCCAGAACCAATTCAACGTTCTCTTGCTTTCAAGGTGTTAGCAGAGTTTCTAGGACACTATAACATCAGATCTAGTCTGTGATACCGTTACCTCAGTAACATTTTGCTTAACCGATGAATTTTTCTATTTTCACATACTGTAGTTCTCACAAACACCCGAAGTGAAGTACTGATCAGCTTGGTAGTGATATCCTTTTGAATACATTATGGTGTGAGATAACTACAAATTTAGCATTACAACTCTTATTTCTACTGATTCGTTAACAAAACAATAGAGAAGTTGAGAATTGTAATAGGTAAGGTATATAATTTTATCTACACCCGTACTCTAATAATACACTTATATGCCCACAACCCGTTTTATAATGAAATCCATTACGATACAGATTTTCAACCAATAGAAACCCATTATTTTTCAATCAAGCATGATGTGCATGCTCTGCATTTGACATTTGTAAGTCAAAATCGGTATAGGTATTGAACTTTTGAAGAATATAGGGAAGAATATCGACCGATGAGGGCGCTGGTGGTGGTTAAACTTTATCCACCATTTTGAAATAGTTACCTTGTTTACATTTGTGAAATAACGCGCCAAACTGAAATCCAGTCATCAGTTGCCCCCGCTAGACAAGATTTTGGTGTTTTTTTGCTATATTTTCATTGTACGAAATTTTTCTCGTGAAGGTTAATATAACTGTGTTCATGATGCTTTGAATATCCGCACAATACCATTCATTGAAGGTGAACATAGATGCATTGTGTTTTAAAATCTAATGATATTTGTTCCAGGACATTTTTTAGTTTTAGTGTAGTGTTAGTGAACCAAAGAGGCTTTTATTACATGGATGATGAAATGCGCCATAACTTCGCCTAAAAATAGATAAACAGACTCACCAGGTAACAAGAAATCATCTCTCTTGAAATGCAAGTAACACACTGAAGCCGCTCTAGGTGGTGATTTATGCAGTTTCAGTTTGATTTTCCAAGCCTTGTACCTGTCTATTTTCTCTTTCAATCCACTTTCCGTAATGTTTCCCACCAAAGATGTATTTATCTTTGGAAACGTGTGGAAAGACAACTTTGGATTTCGGTTCCTAGAGTTGCGGCAACTTGGCACCAAACACTTCATACGGCTCACTGAGCGATCTGCATCCATGATTGTTTGTTATTATTAATCAAAAAAAATTACAAATTCAGATGAGATTTCCTAAATCAACACCAAAGAACTCAATAAATTCACACACATAAAATGGAAGCCGTTTGTTTGTGAAATTATAGCAGTGCGTTAATATTTCCGCCAGACGTCGCATAAAATTATGAACTTCCCAATAGCCAAACTTCGATAATCATAACAAAATGTCTGATACCAGCGATATGGGAGAATCACCTTTCGACACCTTCACCGACAGAAATACAGTTAGAATGATTAAATTTTTCATTCGACAAATGCATGCTTTATTATTTATTTTTTCATCAAATCTTGTAGGCTCTCCGTAGCCGAGCCGTCTGTGACGCTGACATTGATTGTTCTAGCTGGAAGAGACATTGGTTCGATTCCGGGCTCGAGCAATCTTTTTTTCTTTGATTTTTGATCTTCTTTTCATATCTCATCGTTTTATTTCTCGAAATAATACTATTAATTACAATTCTGTGGAATTTTTCAAAGAAATTCGTTAAATTAGTATTATTGTGTGCAATACAAATATAAATATAATATTTGTAGTTCTTCACTATTTATCGGGTGTAGATAAAATAGCGTATGCAACTATCATGTAATGGTTATTAATACACTCGCATAAACCATACGAAACTCACCTTCGGCTCGTTTCGTATCCCGGTTTATGCTCATATTAATAACCATCATTACACGATCGTTGCATAATATACTATTATATAATTCTTAGGATGTGCTAGGTAGGAGATTGTACTTGAAAAAAAATTTCTGAATATCAAGCCCGTGAAATGGAGGAATATCGGAAAATGTCATAGTATACAGAAATTATATTCTGTTCAAGGTCCAAGTTAGTAGAACAATATATTCATTTATTGAATTTTCTCTTCAATACTGTTCATTCATTTCATATCAAGAGAACATTTTAAATGTAAAAACCTTTCCGAAATAACGAACTCTATAAATCAAACCAAATATATTAATCCTCCATTTCTGTTTCAATAAACTGGTCCGGCTCTCTTCCTTTGTGCCTTCCACCATCCCCATTACGTCGTCGGTATTTCTATTTTGCTTGGATTTTTTCATAAAATATTTCTACTGACTCTATCTCAGTTATTCACATATATTATTGAAAACCAACTGAGAACTCTAAACTGAAATCACCAGATACTACCCACTTCTTCAGATTTGTGTAGTTATTGCAAAAAACTTCTCTCATTTCTCCCGAACCATAACTATGCAGAATACATGTCAATTCATGAATTATCTTGAACATGTGTGTCGCAACATCCTTCTTCATCAATTATTAGGGCCATACTTATCAGCTGAAACAGAAATAAGTATCAAAAAGAGATCACTACAGAACTTGACTTTTTTTCATAGATGCAGATTCACACGAAAGGGAAGCCCTGTAATGTTCAAAGGACACCGCGTGAATCGAGGGACAGGAGATACGAATTAACATTCACTTTCAATTTCTGAAGTTTGTTAGCCTCAGAAAAAACCTCTCTCGGCAAGACGTTCCAAAGTTCAGCTGTTCTCTTGAAAAAAGATCCCTGAGCAAAGGTTCGGCAGGTCCCCAAGCTCACAACCATGGGGTGGGAATTCTGTACGCGAGAAATTTTACCTTGTCGTGTCATTCGAAGGGTGGAACGATTGATAACAATTTAGAAGAGCACCGACCGTGAAAATATCTATAGAAGAGAGACAAGTCTCCGACCTCTCTACGATGCTCCAATGAAGTGAGCGAGTCTTTGAGCGAAGAATCACCAACAAGACGGATTGCCTTTCTCTGAATAGAATCAAGAAGCTTCAATGAATGTTTTAGTTCTGAACTCCACACATCAGAACTATATTTCAAGACAGGTCGTATTCGAGCCTTGTAGATCATTAGAAGCTGAGCAGAAGTGAAGTGTTTTTTCGCACAAAATAGAAATCCAAGTTCCTGGGAAGCACCTTTAGCGATCGTTCTCACATGGTTTTTCCATGAGAGATTATTACTGATCGTAATTCCTAGCATCGAGATACATGACTTTGTAGGAATAGTTACTCCTCAGATATGAATACAAGATGATGATAGATCGCCTTTCTTTGAGAAGAGACATGCCTGGGTTTTCCTAGCATTAAATTCTACCAAGTTCATGCTAACCCATTCTATAATATTTACCAAGTTATCGTTATTATTATTATATATTATTATGTTTCTTTGATTTTCTGTTTCTTGAGCTGGTATGGGGACTCTGGAGAAGAAACTAGTATGAAGAGTATACTGTCGTCCGCAAAACTATGTACTGAACAAGATGTTTTCTCAATGATCAAATCATACCACATACAGAAATCTATGAGACAGAAAACTCTTCAAAAAAGCACACAACTGATAAGACAGCAGTTTAGAAAGGAAACCCCGTTGCCAAACACGATCAAACGCTTCTGAAATATCGTTTCTCCGAATTTTTCGATTGAATGCTGCCAAATATGAAAAACATAAGCTAATAAGTCACAGATTGATTTTTGATGAGGAAACCAATCTCATCATTTATTTGTGGTATCTTTGTACTATTTGGAATGAATATTTTCATTCCCAGAATGATGGTGTCAGACAAAGGGGGTTTCAAATATATTTCAACACTCTTATTGGAAAAATCGGTAAAATATAGAAAACATAATATTGCATTTCCCTTTTTTATATATTACTTGGTAGGACAGGAAACCCACTTCTGAATCTCTTTTTTTATACAGTATAAGAAAGATTTGAAAATCTCAGTCGTCCTCCCATTCTTATATTTTCCTGACCAAAAAAAGCATTCAATTTCTTCGAAGGTTTAGATAATTTATTAGTTTCGGATACCTCTGAGAAACACCGGATCTGAGTCCGCTTGAATAATATTTGTGTGGCAGATTCCAATTCAAGAGAAGATAAAAACCCGTTTTTTCCATTATTGCTGTTTTTAAGGTTATAAAAATATAGCAATATGAGCGCTTATATTCGTTGTGAATTAGAAAAATCTGAAAATATTTCGAAGTATATCTATGATGTCACTTTCTAAAGGATTTTTTCACTGTTGTAGACAGCGGGAGCAAGAGACCAAGTATTATCGGGTCGATACCTGCTGATATTCTCTACCATATCAGCAGGTAATAAACCCACGCGAAGCAGCGTCAGCGGGGTTGAGATTTGACGATACGTAAATCCAACATGAACGCGGAAATTTCTCCTGAATATATGAAGGCGACACGGTTTGCGACGAAAGTATTCCAACGAGAGGGTTCTGAACTCAGTCATGCGAGAACTATTACTTGCGAATCTGTATGAAGACAATACCAAGCCACAGTATAAATTTTTTAGCATAAACATTTTTCACCCAGCTTAGGATTTTCGTTAGTACTACGGCCCCGCACAATTCTAGTCGTGGATTCGAAATTGTTTTTGTTGGAGCGACTTTCGATTTGCCACAAATGAAAAAAGTGTTAAATTCATCACCTGCAAAAACCCGAAAATATATTACACACCCATAACCTTTACAGCTTGCACCTGTGAATGCGTGTATTTCCAAGGAATCGTAAGTATCTGGCAGTATTCTTCTCTGAACTTTCAATTGAGAAAGTAGATGAAGATTGGTTTTATACTTTTTTAACGCTATCATAATATCATCAGGAGGGGGTTCATCCCATCCTAATTCTCTAATCCACAACTGTTGGATCAGATGTTTGTTGTAGAGTGTTACGGGAGTTATCATACCAAAGAGGATCAAAAATCTTGGCCAACTCGGATTGAATATTTCTTTTTGTGAAATTTACGGAGAAAAATAATAAAAATTTTGTCTGGGTTCCAACGGAGCCCCTTATTCTTTCGAGTTAGGATCATGAGCGAGGTGATTGACGGGCAAATTTTTCAAAAGGGATGAATCGTTGCTTGACCATTTTCGTAACTCGTAACCACCGCACTTCAGTAGCGAAATGAGCTCATCTCTCAAAGTGGCAGCCTCTTCAAGGAAATCTGCTCCGAAGATGGCGTCATCGATATGCGTTGAGTTACGAATAATTTCAGCAGCAGCAGGATGAGTTTTTCTCTCATCATCTGCCATTTGAAGGAGGCACCATAATGAAAGGTAAGGCAATGATCATACGAAATCCTTCCAAGTCCTGATCTGGTGATGACCTATGAACAATGCGCTGGTAATCACAGTCTGCTGGAGAAACCCAAATTTGACGGAACATCATTTTCACGTCTACTGGAAGCAGTATTTGAACTGTCTGAAATTTAGCAAAATAGTTGCTATAACTCGTTGTAACTTGGGTCCAGTAAATAATGTCTGGTTAAGTGACAACTGGTTAGGAAGACGGGCGCTAGCACTGAAAACGACTCGAAGTTTTGTGCTAGTGCTTCCAGGCTTTCGAGCATAAGTTTGAGGGATAAAGTAAGATGCTGAAGGAATAATATCTGCTCATGGGGTAGGTTCCATATGACCTAGGTCTAAATTGGGTGCTCAAACTTGAACCGTTGGCGATCTACCTCAATATTGTTAGACTACAATCGATCGACTCTGAGAGGCTGCAAGTATGTGTGATGCAGGATTGATATCTCTTCAAGTTCCCACGCTTAGGTATTGTAACTGACACACGGCATATGAGACAAATGCACTTATCTTTAACCATACAATTTTTTTCTCGAGATCGACTCAAAAAGCACTCGCGATCGACTAGTCGATCGCGATCGACCGTTTGAGCACCCCTGGCTAAATATTCATTCATCACATCACAAATATTCATTGTGAATATTATATTTGAGTGAACGTTTTTCCAAATCAAAAAACGTCGATCAGCTAAAGAGCGCATATCTGGAAAAACAGGTGAAAAGGAAGGCGTACTATGAAGCGGCCAGTGGCGTCACGAGCGTATGAGTTTCCGAAAAGATTTGTTCACATCTTTCATCATCCTCAGATAGGAAATTCGGCGAAGGTATGGACCCTATTTCAAAAAATGATTTCATAGTGTCATTAAGCGAGATTTCCCCCAAGGTTGAACAGAAGAATGAAGTGACTTTAAAAGAGTTTTCAACACCGATTTTTCCTAATAAAACATAACCGAAAACCAACCGTGTTGAGGGCACCCAACTCTCCTGGTAAGCCGGATACTCTTCTATCTAGTAGTAGGTGGGAGAATATATCTGCCCCCAGGAGAATTTCGATTTATCCTGGTTTGTGAAAGTTTGGATCGGCCAATGACAGTTCAGCAAAACTTTTCCAATTCTGGGATGAAATTTAAGAGGATGGTAATTCTCCACGTATTTTTGGCAGGATGAATGCATCAACTGAAAAAACGAGGTCGCTTCTTCTAACAGGTCTTAGAGCAAGCGTGACTCCGCCCAAGTTTTTCAGATTACTTGATGGGCCCAAGCCCTGAATATTAACAGATGAAAAATATTTATTCAGATTCAAACTATTGCAAACCTTTTGCGTTATCAAAGATGTTTCAGAACCAGAATCTAGAAGTGCAAGAGCTGTTGATAATAAAACCCTAGAAAATTTGTCTGAAAAAGTGGATAATAACGTAATTGTTGACTCTTTACTATTTTGTACGACTGATTCTGATGATGTCATAGCTGAAGAACTGGGAGTATCAGAATTCAACATAGGCGTTGAGACCGTAGAAGGCTGAGTAGGTTTATGTAATGACGTATGAAGTCTCCCTCCACATATGTAACACGAAAAGAATGATGCGCATTTTTTAGTTTCATATTACTTAAAAACAGTTTATGCATAAATGTTGCGATTTGCAGAATCGAAATCTCTCAGATGGCGTTTTATTCAAAAAATCAGGACAGCGATCCCTCTTCCTCCAGACTTGCGGGTAAGATGGTCACTCGGCAAGGAAGGATCACCCACACAAATACAACACTTCCCAAGAAGTATCTTGAGATAAAAGTAGCGAAATCAATGATGCACTTTTGAGTTTGTAGAAAAAAATACATCGCACGACGAGGCGATGTGAAAGTTTCGTACAATCTGTAGGCTGTTTTCACCATGGTAGGCAAAAAAACCCAGGCCATCCAGTGTTAATGAAAAAACAGTTCAATGGAGTATTAACTGAAACCAGTCACACACCTTGATTGTTTTATTTGCTTAAAAATTCATATTTTCAATAGAGAGAAAATCGTACAACTTGAGTTTGGTAAATTGATTTCTGGCGCTTCTTTTTACGATTTTTCTCCATTTGTAAATCTCAAGATGTCAGGTAATTTTGTCAGTTGAAAGTCGGTTACACTTGTGATCAAACTCCAAACTCTCTGGAAGTCTTGAATCGTTATCTGTATATATCACGAACTTTTATCAATGTTAATATAGTTTTATCAATGTTAAAAAGCCAAATTAGGTAGAACTCAATGGTAACGACAACTGCCAAGAATTTAACCCAAGTCGTCCTCATTATAAATGAAAATGTTCAAATTATTTTGACATAATTTCTGATTAATGGTCTAGTCATATAAATGGGAAAAATTTCACAAAGGGTGTTTCAAATATATTTCAACACTCTTATTGGAAAAATTGGTAAAATATTGCAAACATAATATTGCATTTCTCCTCTTCATATTACCTGGTAGGACAAAAAACCCACTTCTGAATCTCTTTTTTTTATACAGTATTCTGTTGCCTCCAAAACACTTGAAAATTATGATTATTACTCAAATCAAAACTATTTTATTAACCCAACTCGAATATATTCAAATAAAACAAATATATATATTGCTCCATTTAATTGACAGTACTGACGGCAATAACCTAGATAATTAGTAAAAATAAAATATTCCTACAAGAAACTCCGATCATAAGTCACTTTTTTGCTTAACCAAATTTTCCAGTTTATCAATAACCATGCTAACATCTGCATTTTTAGCAAGTTTGAGATACACCCTCTTTCTTATATCGTGAAACACCAACCACGTCGGCACTTCTCTAGATATTACTTTGAGATGTTCTTCCATTTCGACCTTCGTCAAGTTTCCACGGTAACAGTTGCCCAGTTTGTCCACAACTATATCCAAAGGCAAGACACTTTTTTTCTCGGAAACAAAAAGATTCCGCGTGAGTCGAGCAAGCTCGGGCAGTCTTGAATAAATTTTCACTTCTTTTTCTTGGTCAACTGACCGAGTCATCGACACAAGGGCTTTAGCTGCTTGCCGCTGTCTCACCTTTTCCAGTAGTGCGTTAGGAATGCCTGAAAGAAGTATTATTTCTCAACTTTTCATTCTAACAGTGACTGTTAGTATTGGGACTATGCTAAGTATGAGGTAGAGGTAATGAAATCAAGTGCAGTTCATGATGTTGTCAAACGAGCATTCAAAGGGGAACGTCATTTTCCGCAACCATATAGGCAAGAAAGGTATAATGAATTACGGCCACATGCACCATGGAGTTTTGACTTTACGGACACATGCGTGTCACTTTTCTGTGTTAACCCGTTTAAAAAAATATCCAAATGTAAATTTTTGGACTAGAGCCAACAGACAAGATATGTTTAGAAGATGATGCAGGTATTGCATCTGCTCCTAACGATCCTTATGAATAATAAACAGTTTTTCCACAATAAACCAATTGCTGTCAATGTGCATGATTTATAAACTGAACGAGTGTCTAGCAAACGTCAGTTACTATGAGGTAACCAACGCAACTCAACGCAATTTGGTATTTGGGGATTTTCTGGGTCAGAGATTATGATTCTCCAGTAAAAATTGAAAAATTCAAATTGGCGGTTGAGAAATTCGTAAAATTTCCTAAATACATATTAAATCGAACGCGAGATATTATGTCAATACTAAAAAGTAGAGAATAAATATTATAAATAAAAAGTTTCAAAAAACACGCTTATATTTGAAAATGGAAAAATATTCCTGGTTATTCAAAAATAAATAGTATGAGTAAAAGAGTAGGGAGCTCAACCGTAATTGCGAAATGTATAGTCTCCGCTCTTACTAATACTCTTTATTTTTTCAATATCAGGAATAAAATTATTTTTCCTTTTCAGTGCATTCAAATATTAGCGTGTTTTTCAAAAAGTATTTTTTATATTTATTTTCCTGTTACCTTTCTTAATTAACACTCCAGAATACCTGCATCAATATAAATACGCCTTAAGGAATCGAAACGTTTAGTCATCGGAAATGAGTAAGCCTCATTTTTTTTCATAACATTATTTTTCAAAATGATATAGAAGACGAGATGTGTTAGATAAGATCCGATTTGAAATATATACAAAATACAAGATGACTACTCCCATAGGGCAAACGAGTTTGGTGATATAGAGTTTTGTGGGATCAATGATTTTTTTTTTGAAAAATTTCGAATTAAAGATGACGTCTCCAAAACGGATTAATATCAACAACCATCAATACCTATGTTCCTGACACTAGCATCAGTTTGGATAGTGCCGTAAATAAGGATGAACTTTCTGAAGTCATACCTATTTTTTTTTAATGAAAAACTAACCTTACAGTATTAAAATTTCGCCACTTTATCCTATAGGTGGTTTCCTGAAAACGGTCATCTCAAAACTGCATTTTTAATTGCATATCTTGTTTTTTATCCAAAATATCCAGGCAAATTGGAACGTGATAGGTCAGGAAGGAAATGACAATTCGAAAAAAGGTAATACTTCGGTCGCTATAGGAGCACCTTATTTTTAATTGTTTCGTGGAACTTACGTAATTCGTGCTCGGCGGTCTCATATATTTTCTTAGATACAGGTCCATTTTGTTGTAGAACACAATTTTTCAAGTTTCTTTTGTTTGAACACACAAAACGTGCCCTTCTTTTTATCAAAACATCACACAAGACGTTATTTAGTCGTTTTCAACATTTTCCAGCAGATGAGAAATAATTGTTTCAATAATTTTTTTTTCAAAACGTCAAGTTTTTGTTGGGACTTCATAGCCCAATACTGATTTATTACCGCCGTCATTGTTATTGTTGAAAACTGAACCTATTTATGTTGACTTTTGAAGAAGAGTAAATTATTTGAAACAATAATGATTTTGTCTGCTTAAAAATCTTACAAACAAGTGTTGTTTTCAAACAACAGAAATTTTATGTGAAACATTGTTAAAACATAACATCGAAATGGACCTGTATCTCCGAAAATATACGAGTGCCAAAACTGTTGAGGATTTTTTTCACATAAGTTCCAGAAAAAGAATCAAAAAAAGGTGCTCATAGCGACCGAAGTATTATCCATTTTTTTAATTTTGAATCATGGATTCAGAGAATCATTATGAACCTTTGCAATAAGGCAATTTTGAGGAGTCCGTTTTCAAAAATCCCTTCATAGTAATGCTTGCTTGATCAGTTATTCCATTAGACAGTCCAGATACTTGTCAAATGACGAAATTAAGGTGGCTATATGACGAAACGAACCAATACGGCGGCATTTGCCCCCAGAAACTTTAGTGTGTTCTTCTCAAAAAGTATGATTTACATGGTAACGTTTGCCACCCAGACATCACGTGATCTGAAATGCCTAACAACCATAGACATTACAACTGATGGACTGGTCTCTATAACAGTTTTTTATATAACACGATGCGGAATACAATAGAGAGAGAAAGGATATATACATTGAAGTGATATTGTGAAGGACAGAATGATAATTCTAGACTTGAATTATTCTATCTTTCTTAACCTCTCTTTATCTGCTACATTGAGAAAGTTCAGCAAAACTTTTCCAATTCTGGGATGAAATTTAAGAGGATGGTAATTCTCCACGTATTTAACGTTTGCCACCCAGACATCACGTGATCTGAAATGCCTAACAACCATAGACATTACAACTGATGGACTGGTCTCTATAACAGTTTTTTATATAACACGATGCGGAATACAATAGAGAGAGAAAGGATATATACATTGAAGTGATATTGTGAAGGACAGAATGATAATTCTAGACTTGAATTATTCTATCTTTCTTAACCTCTCTTTATCTGCTACATTGAGAAAGTAATACGCTTAGAGGTTATACTCAAAGTATTCTATCTTGCGCACTCTGCAGTTTCCTCTCTCTTAGGGCCAGTCCATTAGTTGTTATAATGTATATGCTAATAACATAGTGCGTAAGGTAACTTTTCATATAATTGCCAGAGCACGACACTGTCCAAAATAACGTTTGTGTGAGGTAGACGTCAGCCGTATTCGGATTCGCAATAAAAACTTATCCAAGATGGTTCAAAATATTCACCAACCCAATTATTGTAGATATATTCCAGACAAACCCTTCACGCCTCAACAGTATGACTATTTCGAACCGTTTCTGGACTGTTTTTGTAGTGAACCCGAAAACACCCATCCTATTGATGGTTATCGATTCGAGACGTTGAAGTGCAATTCCGCTGAAATAATCTACCCTAAGCACCGATCTGTGATGACATGACGAGCACCAAATATGGGCATAATATGATCTATTCCACAATTCCACAACTCGATTTGAGATGTTTAATTAGTTTTGGGATTTCCATGAGACTATTAGGTGCTTCTTGTGTGTGATCTTCTTATACAAGTGCTCTTGCTGTGTTTCTGTAACATCCATATTGGACTTTTGTCACGTGTATCTTGTATGTGATTTCATAAGTGCTCTTCAAATTGTGTTTTCATTTCGAAGCTTTTCTTTTCGTGGAAAATGTCTTGAAGTATCAATGAATACCCCAAGAGGAACAAGGCAAAAGCTGAGCTGCCAGGCTGCGTTGGAAAATAAATAATGAAGAAGAGATAAGGTAAGAAATTACAATAAAGATTGATAAAATAAACAGGGTGTTTATAATATCTTCTGTAGAAATTTCAGCAACCGAAAGATGGTAATCTAGTCAAGATAGTATATTGCTTCAGGCTATGTAATATGTACGTAAATCATGGCTAATAAGTGACATATGACCCAATGTCAATAAATATGTTTTCCATAAATTGTTACTTCAAACAAAATTATGTCCTACTTTAATCCTGACCAATATCCATGTTCAGGGACGAATGCTTTGAAAAAGGGCGCTTTCAATTTTTGACCCCCTGTAGTGCCATATTTTTTTTACCTAGTAATATATTGATAGATTCAAGAATATCAATTTGCAACTTTTATTCAGAGAAAGATTTATTACTTTCCCTTCTGAATAAAAATGGAAATTTTCAAATAATTCAAGTTAGGTTCAATCGGAATGCAGAATTCTAAAGCTGCATTCTCTCTGTTCAAGATTCAATACTCATCAAATGTGGTCCACCGGAATTTTTGGGCACTGTAGTTGTTTTTTATATATATACAAGAACAATTTTTCCATTTTTCATATTCCAATATATTACAAATTTTATGAATTTTTCTGAATGAAAATGCAAATTTTTCACTTTCAGATATTTCCATTTAGGATTTGAAATATTTTTCAATTTTCACACCAAATGTTTAAGGTATACCGAGAGATATACCAACGCTGAGGACACATCGAGGGACACACAAACGCATGGACACATCGAGGGATATGCTGACACCGATGGACACATCGAGGAATATGCCCACATCGAGGAATATGCCGACGCCGAGGGATACGTCGACTTCGAGGGACTCATCGAGGGATACACAAACGCCGATGGACACACCGAGGGATACATCGTGGGATAAATTGGATGATATGTGAAATTTTTCAAAGTTATGAGAATATGATTAATTTTTGTGAAATTAACAAGAATTAGTTGAGGGATCCATAAATCGAATGCTCCAACTCTTTTGATTATAAAAAAAAAAATGTTCTAAAAATTGTTCGTTTCCGTTAACCAGCTGACGAACGTCAACCCTCAGAAGTCGAAACTTGTGCGAGCAATGGATCAACGAGGCCTTACCTTTTAACGTGCGATTACCCAGCACGGTGGCCCGTCGGGGATCTGTGATTAAACATTTGTTTTTCTTGTAAAGCTATTATTTCATTAGCATTCAGTAAATTTCTACAAAAATTTTCTAGGATTTTTTTTGGAAGGATTTTTTTTATCTGATGCAAATCATTTGTATAATTGCTGTAAGAAATGGACCCCTATTGATATAGGTATCTCCCAAATTTTGGGTTAAAATAAGAAAGTTGCTTGTTCCAGTCTACTTTTATATCATTATAATGCAATGATTTTGTTGTAGGACTGCGAAAGAGGAATCTGATTGGAAGGCAGATAACTTCATAAAAGGGTGAATTTATCATTATTTTTTAATGTATGTATTCAAGCTGGTTCAATCGTATACTAACACTGTTTCAATATGGTCCTGGCTGGTGCGAAAAAAAATATAGAAAGGATATTCAGATTGAACAACTACCAGGTGTCATAACTCTTGATGAATACAAAAGGTTAGTACAGTGGTAGAACAGTTCTTTTTGATGTTAGACTGTGAAATGCTTCACAATCGAGAAACAACATTTTTTTCCGTTAGAACTAATTTGGGACTATTCCATGTATGCATTTTTATAGGCAATTTTTTTTTCTTCAGAATTCAAGCACACCAAATTGAAGTTGAGCCAAAAGAAGAATGTATCATAAAAGGAAATCGCATTGTAGAATTAGAATATATTTTAAACTAGGCAATATGATCACTCTAAAATATGCACAACTGGAAAACTGAGTGTGAAAGAAGAGATCAGGAGGGGCCAAGGATTGATTAGCACTGTCGTATTTAAATGTAATCTGTGTTCTCGAGAGTTCTATTTTAACACAGAAGATCCTAATGAACAAGAGTTAGTTATAAACACTGGTGCAGTATGGGGAAATCTAGCCACTGGAAGTACTTATTCCGAATTCTTAGGTTGCATGGATGGTCCGACAATGCCAGTAAATATGTTCTATAATATTGAAAATGATCTAGGAAAGGTGAGTCAGAGTTGAAAAAAAAATGTATTGACTGACATACATCCCGGATTGCACGAATAGGTGAAATGGACTAAAACAATTTGTGTTGTATTTTCACTTTCAGAAAACCAAGTAGATCTTGCAAATTCGAAAATTTAATTATATTTATTATTCAAGGAAATGAAGAAATGGATGTTACTTTTGAAATTTGAATTTTTAAATTAGTGCGTTTTTATAGTAGCTATTGGCGCCTAAATGTAATTTACTATTAAAAAATATTTTTTTTGTGAATAGATATTCGATTTTTCTAAGCTGATATTACAGCATAAATTAATCAGACAGGGATGAACCTTAGAAGGCAAAATTTCAACTCAAAAGTATTCAATTCATTTCACCAGTGGTCTCGGTAGTGTAGTGGTTAGCATATCTGCCTATCAAGCGGAAGGCCGGGGTTCGAATCCTCGCCGGGCCGCCGTCCTGGATAATCGCACGTTAGAAGATAAAGCCTCGTTGATCCATTGCTCGCACAAGTTTCAACTTCTGAGGGTTGACGTTCGTCAGCTGGTTAACGGAACGAACAATTTTAGAACAATTTTTTTTAGTTTGTGCATTGATCCGGGAATACACTCTAATATTCAAGGCAATTATGTGTGGAATACCCAAAATAATACTTATATTCATAAAATATATTTGGCAGTTGAAAGTGGGTGTTTTATTATTCATCTGAATTTTTCAACATCAATTTTTAGCTATGGGAATCAGCTTTCTTCAAATCCATGGAAACTGCCGGCCAAAAAGAGAAAGAAATGGCTTGAAAATAACCAGGATAAAACAGTACAGTGTGTAACAACAAAAACTTAACAGAGCCGTTTTTGAATATAAAAAGTAAGAGTTTTGAAAAAAGCTCGGACACGTCGATTTCTAATTAAAGGGGGACACCTTTCAGACTAATCAGATATTTTGTAGTACGCACCCCCTAGGAGGGGTGCGTCCGACGACCCTTATTTAGATAGGGAAAGTAGGTCGAGTGGCACCTTGTTTTAAAGGTCTTTCGAATAATCTCCTCATGATAAACAAAAAATATGAAATCACATGGACACGTATTAGCAGGTTGTCATAAAAAGCAAACATTTATTTGTGAATTGTACCTTAAAACAATTTGATTCATTTTAAAAAGCGTTGAACCAAATACAAATATCTTTGAAACTTGAAATTATCTCGAAAACTAATCGTCACAAAAATTTTCTGTTAACAGAGTTGTGAAGGTATTCGAAAGGCCTTTAAAACAAGATGCCACTCAACCTACTTTCCCTATCTAAATAAGGGTCGTCGGACGCACCCCTCCGAGGGGGTGCGTACTACAAAAAATCTGAGTAGTCTGAAAGGTGTCCCCCTTTAATTAGAAATCGACGTGTCCGAGCTTTTTTGAAAATCTTACTTTTTATTGGAAAATATACAGAACATTTACATTGGGAGTTCTTAATAAATTTTGATCAATATGCACATATAGACCTGAAAATTTGGAATTAACACTAAAGTAAAATATCAGCCCCAGCAATGGCAGCAGACATGGTAGTAGAAGGATTCAATTGCAGTGAAACAATGCATGGGGTAAGGTACCGCAAATTTATTGGGGATGGTGATTCCATCGTGTATGGAAGGGACGTCAACAAAGTTGAATGCACAAATCACGCTCTGAAGAATTTTGGTGAAAGACTGAGAAGCATCAAAGCTGATACTCAAATAAGTTTAAAGGGTAGAAAATTATTAACATCGGCCAAAATAAAGCTTCTGACGAAAAGAGCCAAGTGCTCAATTTATGAACATGCGAAAAAAGATAACCAAAATGTTGATATTTTGCATGAAGATCTGAGGAATGGACTGCATCATGTTTTTGGTGATCACACTATTTGTGGTCAGGAAATTTGCAATACTGTTGGAGATATCACAAACAATCAAATACCTGATTTGAAATCTAAAACAATATATTACAACCGTCATGGTAAGAAGCACTGACAGATATAAACATTTTCGAATCTTGGGAGTCTTGCTACAATTCTTGTTAATTTTCATAGAAAAATAAATGTATGTGTATATGTTGAGAATCACCCTGTATACCTATAAACCATTAAATGGTTTTTAGGAACCTGTGATTTGCTTGTCAGAAAAAACACCTATTAATTGAAAATGAGAATAATAACCGAATAAAGTGACTTATGAATATCGTCTCAAGTTTTAATCAAGGCAAAAGACTTGATCTCATTCAAAGAGCATTTTATCAAAGAAGAGTACATTTGGCAGGAGTAAGATGAGCCAAATGAAGAAACAATTCAACAAGAAGTTGATGACGTTTTGGATAGGTTGCAGGTATAGTAGTGTAATTAATTTTCAATTTGGCAGCATTTTATCGTTACTTTGTCGATTAGATTGGTGAAGAGGAAAGAAACTAAATACAAGTGGAGTCAGTTGGGCATTTGGGAAATCAGGTATTTGAATGTGAAAAATTGATTAACAGCTTCGTCTGACAGTAGCATGCCCCAAATTTTTCTGATAATAGAAACAATGATACTGCTATACTGGTGAATAATTCTTAAAGAGATGCTGATAGAATGAGAGAATGGTTTCATGAGTTATGCAATTTTGATTGATAGAGGTTTTTCGAAACGAGACAGAGTTGCTAAGTTGTTTGGGTATTCAATGGAAGATGCCATCAAGTCTCCAAAGGGGTCAACATCAATGATCAACAGACGATGCAAAGGACTCTTCTCTCATTACTAAATCGAGATCAAAGGTGTTTCGACATGCTGAACAATTGTTCAAAATGTCACAATGATTCGAAATTAAAGAAAACAAACAAACATATATTTTTATACTATAAGGTTTATATATATATATATATATATATATATATATATATATATATATATATATATATATATATATATATATATATATATATATATATATATATATATATATATATATATATATATATAAATATGCTGGCTGGAACTTCCGGTTGATCCGCGTCTGGAATGATTTACTTGTCTACGTTTCGGCTCCCATTTCGGAGCCATTTTCAAGACTTAGTGACCTTGCGTCTAGGTCTGAGTTTTCTTACTAGCTGGCTGTCATCACTGGAGATCGAGGATTGAAGGTTGGTGGGATTTAAGGGTTCATTAGTAATTATGGCAGAATCAGGGATCGGACGGTCGATGGGAGGTTTCGATCCCTGATCCTGCCATGATTACTAATGAACCCTTAAATCCCACCAACCTTCAATCCTCGATCTCCAGTGATGATAGCCAGCTAGTAAGAAAACTCAGACCTAGACGCAAGGTCACTAAGTCTTGAAAATGGCTCCGAAATGGGAGCCGAAACGTAGACAAGTAAATCATTCCAGACGCGGATCAACCGGAAGTTCCAGCCAGCACATTTCTAACCGCGGAAGCCTAGCCGATCAAATATATAAATATGTATATAGAAAACTCTACCTTTCAAAACAGATGGAGGGATAGCTGTAGGTTCTTCTAATACTCGTTTCCCGCCAATTTCTTTGGCTTTCGATTCCTTCAACCTCTGCAAAGCCTCTTCCATCCTTGTATTACAATTGAACATCTGTCTGGCTTTCTCCAACACATCTTTCCCAGTAGGCAGTACCTCAACAGGTGGTTGAGGTAATGGGAAGGTTTCTATATCAGGCAGTTTCTCAATATCAAATTCAGGATGCCAACGGGTGAGTTTGTCTTTATCAACCACCATTGGGGGAGTCAGGGTCAGTAGGAACTCTTGATGGTAGGTTTTGGCCTGATTTTCAAAATTGAAAATTAAATAAGAGAACATTTTCATACAAAATAGGAGTAGTAAATGTTATTTATTGTACTTTATATTTGTGCCCATTGAGGGATTGAACCCAGGACCTCTTGAACATAAGTTGGCACACAACTACTTAAGCCAAATCCCTGGTCCATGCAAAATAATACAATTGTTAGTGGTCATGATTCATTAGAATAATCCGACACCAAAAGTCATTGTGATATAGATATTCAATGGCTATAACAGAGAACGATATTCACTTAGTATCTTGACGTTACTGACACTGAATACATAGTTGATTGTTCACAATTGCACAGTACCTCCTTATTATTGGTGGTTGAATCCATCAGCTTTTCAAATGGGGTTAAACATAATAAGCCTCTAAAACCATAGAATAATTGAAAATGGCATGCGACCATCAGGAAATACAGGTAATTCAATCCCCTTGGAATTCTCAAACAGCTCATCAGATTGATGTATCTTTGGTAGTAAGTCATAATAGTATGAAAGCAATAATGATACAAACCCACCTATTAACTTAAATACATGTCTCATATTCAATTTAATTGCAATAGAATTATGGTAATATGTTGTTCACATGCCAGAATAATTATTTTTATACTAAGACCACAAATGCTTTTTCATGTTCCCAGAGAGAGATTATCACCGAGGCTGTTCCACACCATAGCGATAAAATGATCATCATATAATGATAAATAATAATATTATATTAAATTGTATCATGGAAAAATGTTTACTTTCATAGCCACGAAAATATTTTTATTCTGATATTTCACTCACTTTATCCAGAAGTAAATTGAACATGTTGCGCCTCCTTTGTAATAGAACATCCGGATTCATAGTCTCTGCAGTACCAATCTTGGGGCTTATAACCAACTCCCACCTGTCTTGTTTCATTCCTGCCCCAAACACCTTCAGCTTCTCCTGGGAAAAGTCAAATGAATCAGGATAGATATTCTTGATCTGAGCAAGATGTTTTTCTGTTAAATTCCTCTTCAACATCTCTTCTACTGCCTGCTTCAATTTTCTGAAAGTTATGGTCTCCTTTCTGTTGTACAAAATCTGACACACAATGTCAATACATCTGAATATTTCAGCCAAATATCTATATCTGTAGGGCAATGTTAAAGCAGGTTTAGATGTTTCAATCAACATGCGTTTGGAGGGACTTTCTGGTAGCGCCGAAACAGCATTTTTTGTGGGGCTCAACAAATGGATTAGATTTCTTCGGACACTGCTGTCTTTCTTTGGACTCAAGTACGACTTGCCTGGGGTAAATACTTTCTGAGGGCTGAAAATCACACAACCTTTTGTTACACCAGAACATATGAACCTGAAATTCACAATTCCATCTACATTCCAAATATTTCATTTTCTAATGATATCATTTTCCATACTCGATATTTTGAATTCATAACTTATGAAATGTTTCTTCATATACAATTCATGTCAAAAGATATATATTTAAATGCCTCGTATGCAAAGTACAATGAACAAATTTGAAAACAAAACACTGAATTATGTTGAGGATGTTGTTTCACTTATGTCATTGTTTTATATTCATGACCTGGTTCGAATTATGCTGGAAAACACTGAATTGTGCTGAGTCAACTCAATGAAATTTTTTCAGATATACTGAATGACCTAGAAGTTGATAATATTAATAAAACTAAAATAGCTGATATGTGAAAAATGAACAATCAAAAACATTCCAAAAATTCTTACCTGGTTTGCACTTCTAATTCAATTGTTTTGAAGCTCTTCAGTTTGGGAGATTCTGGAATAAGAGAAGTTTTTTTCTCAACTTCTTGCAATCTTTCTGCATTTTCTTGAAATCTGTTTATCGAAGCTTTCAGTTCAGCTAAGCGGGCGCTTCTTGTCATTTTCTTCTTGATTTCTTTCAACGAAGGCCCATCTGGATTTTCCTTTATATTGTCCAATGCATTCGAAATTTTTGTAGGTGTTGTTGGAGGGGTAAGATGTTTCTCTATGCTTCTTGTTTCAGAATGTTCAGCACTAGTTTGAGTGATTGTCTTTTCCTCTTTTCTCATATTGTTGAGAAACTGTTGTATATCTTTATGATTTGAGGCACTTTTATTAACTTTGGACTTTACAATATTTCTAGCAGAAGTTTTTGACTTAAGGTTATTTTTAGTTATGATATTGTCGCCTCCGACAATTTTTTTTTTCGTTTCTTGAAATTGATCATTCGTACGAAGCAATAAGACATTTTTCGTATCTATATCTGTATTGAAATCATTCACTTTTCTTGAATTATCCTCACTTAATCTGATAGAATCACACGGATCGAGTACTAAAACTTTTCTAGCGCGATTAATTTTGATATCTTCCACAGCTGACCTCTTTCTTGAATTGAAATAACAAGCAACTGAAGGCTGAGCCATGTTTACAAAACACACAATTGAATATTAAACAGACTTAAAGGGTTTAAATGGCAAACAGAAAATAATATAGAACTTCTTATTCATCCAGCAAAGCAACTGTCAACAAGGTCAACGGTTCCAATTTGGTTTCTAGTTTCAGTTTCTATTTCCCTCCAAATGATCTTCTTCTTTTTTCTCGCTTTTGGCTTCACTCAGTGAAAAATATAGCCTAAAACTTCGAAGTGGTCGCCATCTACATATTTTTTTTAAACTAACCGGAAGGTGAACAACAAATATTAATTCTATGGAGTCTTATGAGTGTTGGACATAAAATTGTTATTTCGGAAATATTTATAACTCAATACACTACAGAAGTGCAAAGAGTGAAATAGATATGAAGTGTTGTTGTCGTTTACAAACAAAAATGCAGCGAATTCATTGAAGTATCCCTACAAAATCGAGAAAAATGTGCTCGATGTCTCAGTGCTCATTATATTATAATACTCCATTAACGACAAAAATCTTTGTCTCAGGAGGAAAAATATATCGAAAATTAGTAAACCAATAACTAAATATATGTTTGTAAGTAGCATCCACGTTCTAGAGCGTCTGAAAATAAAGTTTAGTGGACGTTTCAGTTCCCACTTCGAAGCCATTTTCAAGACTTTATAATATAATATTTATTAATATATAGTTAAAGCAAAGTATGATTACATTTATGTAAATAAATTATAGTTTTCTCGTCTTTTTTCTATCCTTTCACACTATCCCCCAATTAGTCAGTAGAATAAGGCTGGATTCAGACAGATCCGAAATCCGATCGTACGACGATCAGATAAATTTCTGATTGGTCTAAATTTGAATTTAGACCAAAGCTATCAAGATATCCTCAGCCTCAAAGCCTACAAGAGTGGTTGGATATTGGCTCGATGCATTCAGTAGATGGACGGTTAGTTCAGATGAGAAGCAAACAAGGGGGGGAACTCGCAAAGTTTCAGTAAACAAACAAACCAAACCTGAACAAATATTAGAAATAGGAAAAAAAAATTTATTGATTCCTGCAGGGTCAACAATATTCAATGCCAAACGGACAGCTTCCTGTGGAACTCTTAATCCTCGTTGAATGCACTTCAAGTGCATCCATTTATATTGTTACGAATCTCCTATAGCACCGGCCCTGACGAAATCGTAAACGCAGATGAGGAATCGCGTCGTAGCGAACGACATTTTCCAGGAACCCGTAAATTGCTCGTGACGAGAATTCGCAAAGATTCTTCTTAAGCCTAGTATCGACAGTGCGAAGCAGCTCGCTGCGAATGCCTCGTGGTGAATGCTCGGCTTTGCCTCGGACTGTGGATACCGGGGTTGCTCGCTATGAGGCGTTCGCGTCGTGCAAGGTGAGGCGAGCAACCCCGGTATCCACAGTCCGAAGTCCGAGGCAAAGCCAAGCATTCGCCACGAGGCATTCGCAGCGAGCTGCCTCGCACTGTCGATACTAGGCTTTAGGCGTACGCAGGTATATATACGGGAGAAACTTCGTCGCGGGCAGAGTTAGTTAAGTGGAAAGTTTGTATTCAGAGCAGAGTTATTCAGAGCTAAGTGGAGAGAGTTTTGTTATTGCTAAGTGCAGGAGTTGAAGTGTAGAATTTTCAGTACAGAGAGTTTTAGTACCGAGTATCGGAAAGTTATCGGAGCGATTTGAGTGATTGTGTTGTATTGTATTTCGATAGAGAGTTATAATAAGAGAAGTTTAGTTTTGTTTGGAGTTTTAATCATCGAAACCAAGGATATATCGTAACAGTGGTGTCATAAGTTAGATTTTGCAAGGAAAAATCGTAACAATATCCATGCAGATGCCCTACTGTTCCAATCTGTTCTCTCAAGAAATTGATTGAAATTTCCACATCTGTCAAGTTTTTTCTTCTGTACAAATCTAAGCCACTCAAACGTCGTTTCAAGGTACTTTTACTAATTGTTGTGGGATCATATAGTTCTAAGTAGATCAAGATTTCTTGATAATTCAATCCCAGTGAGGAATACTGTCGTATTAGTCAATTTTGACAATTATTTCCACGAAATATTGAATAAATAAAAAAATAAAAAAAATTCGGATGACACCAATACGCCGTCGTACATTCTTTACTAGAATTCAATTGCTACAAGTCAAAAAGTTGACATCAATCTGAGATAACTGGTACGATGTTGTCACAATTCCAAAATGTTCTATTTTATATTCGAATGGTATACAATTGCAAGTTATGATCCTTCAAAGTTCGAAAATGGACATATTCTGCCTCCTTTTTCTGCAAAAATCTCTCGGATCACACACGTTTTCAGTTTTCATTCATGGCAAGTATATTTTTTTATGGAGATGTTTCTTATTGCATTCTGCTGATGCGATGGAAGATTTAGGCTGGATTCAGACAGATCCAAAATCCGATCGTACGACGATCCAATATCATTCTGATTGGTCTGAATTTAAATTCATATATATATATATATATATATATATATATATATATATATATATATATATATATATATTTATTACGCTATAAGGTAGACACGATTAAATTTCCACAAAATTTATTGTCTTCGCGACATGTTTCGGTACACTGTACCTTTATCAAGCGAATGTATTTAAACACTAAATTATTCTTCGCTAAAAGCTCCTTAAATATATCAGGGCCTACTCTAATTATCTATGATTCCTAGAATAATACCACTGACAATGATGATGATTCCTAACTGATGCTGATAACTGATACTGATTCCTAATAATAATTATGATATCGGACCATAGTTACTACTTATTGATTGAATATTCAATCATTCTGGAAGATGGCACAAGTACAACGATGCCCACGTGTCACCAATTTCCCCAAAATCTCTCGTAAGTGGCGAGGCGTATGTTCTATTCTATGAACAAGGTGAAACGAAATTATCCATTTTACACTGTTTTATATTTTATTCCTTTTTATTATTTATTTATTTATATTTATTGACTTATTCTTGTTGCAATATACTAATATACATGACATGGGTATATAAAAATAAATTTTATGTGAGACAATATTTGGGTATGCAGCAGGCCAGAACAGTGTACTCTTAGAACACAGATTCCAAGCTTTCGATAATCTTTATTATCATCATCAGGGATGCTACAATATGGTGAAACAAGCAGTTAGATCAATGAAGAGATATCAGTCAACCAACTTACAGTGTAGGTGATGAAAAACAAACTTACTTCATACAATTCAGTTTCCCCAAAATTTTACTCTCTTCCAAAAATTCACAAACCCACATTAGCTGGTCGTCCAATAGTAGCATCCAATAGTAGCTTCCTTCCTTACTGATATTTTAACAAGAGCGTATGATTTTAATAGTGAATATCTCATTAAAGATTCCTTTGAAGTTAACAATACCTCCAATTGTATGAAATTTCCACAAAATTTTGTAATAGCTAGCATAGACGTTGTTTCACTTTTCAGCAACGTTTATTTAGAGACTTGCTTGAGAGCAATTGGGAGAAAGAGGGATGTTATTAGTGGTTTCTGCAGTCTGACAAAAGACACTTTTCAAAATTTAATAACCTTCTTATTTAACAACATGTACTTCAAATACAACAATAAATATTACAAACAAACTTTTGGCACCCCGATGGGAGCAAACATAAGCCCAATTCTGGCGGCTTATGTCATGGATGATCTACTTCGTCACTAATGTACTCCCTTACAAACCCTTTTTCCTCAAAAAATATGTGGATGATATTATCATTTCTCTCCCCAGAGATTCTCTTGAAGAAACCCTTTTCATTTTCAACAGTTACGACCCCTATATACAGTTCACCACCGAAAGAGAGAATGAACACAATAGTGTTCCTTTCTTAGACACTCTCTTCATAAGGACACCAAACAACGTCATTAATATAGACTGGTATAGAAATCCAATGAGTTCCGGCCGCTACATCAATCTTTTTCGTCAAAATTCTTATCCGTCACACTTCCTCAAAACAATATATTATATAGTACCTCATCCATAGATAATAATATAATCAACAATATTAATAATTTACCTATTTTAAATAATTCAACACAGAATGTCTTAGAGAATGCAGATTCCGCTGAATCAAGCCCATTTTCGACTTTTTATGCCTCCTTGCCTTTCATCAAAGATATTTCTCCAGGAATATCTAGAATTTTCAAATCTTTCACAAATAATCTTAAAATTTCAAATAAAAACGTTTTACCTCCTAACAGAATTTTTTCGAATCTAAAAGACAAAACTCCCTGCACAAACTGTTCGGATGTGGTTTATGTATACCTTGTCAGAGCTGCGATGAAGAATACATAGGACAAACGTCCAGATTGTTGAAGGATCGAATTACAGCGCACAAGAGTGACAGTAGATTGCACCCGGAGAGGTGTGCATTGAGTGAACATGTCTCTAAGGAGGGACATTGCATGGATTACAACTCAGTAAAAATTTTATCTACAGAAAATAATCCTGCCAAGAAGCACTTCTCAGAAATGGTACATATAGCACAGTCTGATAATTCCTTAAATAAAAAATCAGACTTGAATCACCTAAGTGAGATTTATTCCTACTTAATTTGTATGGATAATCCAAAAGTGAGAGAAAATCATAGATTTCCTCCACAAATCTTTCATCTCACAGATTGAATCTTTCAGTTACTTAAGACACATCATCAGAAATGTGATAATTCAGGGATTCTTTTACAAAAATATTCACTTTGAAAATCAATTGTACATTTTTCAAAGTTCTAAAAATTCTCACTTTTTCTCACAGTCATCCCATTAATTAAGTTCATATAAAATTCAATTTTAACACGTATGTTGAGGAACTAGAAATGTTTCACTGAACGTGTAATCATATCCAACGTATGTGGTAGACGCAGCTACTCGAAGCGCGAGTTCTGTGATCTGGTCACAGATCGATATCGGGTCGAAGGCCGCGTGAACTTGGGCATCGTCATTGGTTGGCACTGCACATGCGCCATTTAGACAGTTGTTTTTTGTCAACGCCATTCTGATTATTCCCGCGTGTTCGGCGTTTCCTCATCAAGGAACGAACAGGTGGTTTTAAAAATTTAAAAAGCGGTTTATTATGAGAAACATTGTTGTTCGTTAACGTCATGACTAGCGTCTTTTATTGTCGACGCGCAGATATGCTGTGTCAAAAAAAAAATTATTCATCGTGCCGTTTAATCTCACCTACACTGTAATAAGTTGGTTGACTGATCTCTCTTCATGGATCTAACTGCTTGTTTCACCATATTGTAGCATCCCTGTTGATGATAATAAAGATTATCGAAAGCTTGGAATCTGTGTTATAAGAGTGTAGGTACACTGATTTGGCCTGCTGCATACCCAAATATTGTCTCACTCATTTCCTAACTAGTCAGCAAACAAGACTACCCTTCTCTTTATATATATATATATATATATATATATATATATATATATATATATATATATATATATATATATATATATATATATATATATATATATATATATATATACATTATATATATATAATATATATATATATATATATATATATATAAATATATCTCAATCTGCCTACTCGCCTCAGGTGTTGTCACAGGGGGCACGTGGTTTGTGACTTGACGCCGGGGCCTCAATCTGCCTACTCCTCAGATCGAACAGTTCGATCTGTATATATATATATATATATATATATATATATGAAAAAGTTGTAGAATACGTCAAATCGACAATTTTTAAAATTATTTTTGGAAACCGCCAAAAACGGCCTACAATCGAAAAATACATAGAAATTTTAGCGCGGAAGCTATAAAAAACGATTTTTTCGTGTGAAGAACTGAAATGCTAGCCAAAAATCTAGTGATTTTTGAATTGAAAGAAATCTCATTGTTTTGTGTTCCTTAAAGTCACGAAATTTCGAACTAAATAAAAGTACTCTTCTGATTGAACACATCAGAATTGAGCAAATGTTATTTCCAAATATCCAAAATATCCATGGTAAATATCAAAAATTTCACTTAGAAAAATTCACCAATGATACTGACAAAAAGGTGACTGTCATAGCACAGAACACACTAGAGAGTTGAAGTGATTGCAATACGTAGACCTTAAAGTAGACAACGTTATGAAATATAACGTTTACGGGTGTTCATGAAATTAGAGTGTTGAAGTGCTGCCATGAACGTTAACCCTCCGTTAGTCGCGCATGGGTCCAGCGGACCTATGCGACCTATTTTTGATGATGACAATGATGAAAATTTCACACCGGAAGAAGTTTTTGAAGAGTCGAAAGAATCGGAAACGGAGGACAACTTGGAAATCATGTCAAGTAACTCGGACACAAGCCATGAGATTGATGTGGGAGAAATAGAGGAAATCGCGAGGATGAAGATGAGGAAAGTAATAACTTTTATAGTGGTAAGTTCAAACAAAATCATATGTATATGATATCTCATAGTTTCATGAAGATGTTATATGATTCCTATTGTTATAGGTCGGGATGGGACCAAATGGAGAAAAACTCCTTTCAAAGTTACCCAAACACCGCCGCATAATATATTAGTCAAATTACGTGGGGTTGTTGGTCAAACTGCAAAAAATGCCAAGAGTGAGGCTGATTCTTGGCGACTATTCTTTGATGATAGAACATTGACGTTGTTAGTGGAAAAACAAACATTTATATGATCGTACAAGAGACTGCAGAGAAACAGATAGAATAGAAATGGAAGCATTCTTAGGTCTTTTATATTTAGCTGGAGTTCTTCGAGGTGGTTGTCAAACTCTTGCTGATTTTTGGTCAACTGATGGACTCGGTATAGGATATATTTCGGATGACAGTCAGAAAAAAAATTTACATTTCTCATCAGATGTTTACCCAGTAAACACATAACGTGTTTGAAACATTTCGAACGAATCATGTGAGAAAATATTTGAAACATTGAAAATAGAGGTTTCAGAAATATACCAGAAACGTGTCATAATCAAAGTATCAAAGCAATGTCTTTGACATATTTCAAAAATAGGCAATATAATATGTTATCAAATGACACATTTCAGAAATATTTCAATAGCGTGTATAGTTGTCAGTTGTTAGCACGAACAAAAGGACATGCGCACAAATACTCGATGCATACAATACAGTTTGCCTCAGAGCTAAAGCGTCCATCCATCTTGTCTCGTCACTTTTTTATGTTTTCTTGTTTTAAATGCGGTAAAAGTCTATTTTGTGCTATTCACATATGAGCATTGTGCAAGAGGATTGTTGAGTTAGTTTAAAAATGAGATATCAAAACTAAACTTCTTCAAAATATTACTGTTCGGAGTGTATAGGTTATGTGCATGGAAAATGGAGTATTTTACAATCCCTTGAACGATCTTCAAGTAATTTCTACTTCAAGAGGTGGTGAGTCTATTTCTCAACATCTTCCAATTGAAAGCCTCATAATGCATTGTTATAGTGATTGACAGCGATTTCAAGAAGTTCACAGGGGAATAAATAAATGAGCATATGTGCTTGTTCTAAGATCAATTCTGAGAGGGTATAGGTATGTATTTTTGGAATGAGCAATGATGAAATGTATATTTTGTAGATTATGCCTGGAAACGATTTTCTCCGATGACAGAGACTTTGAAAGGTTCACGTCGGCATGGTTTCACCATTAGCCTTCATAAGCTGGAAACAAAATGATGAGTTGTCATTTCGTGCATATATTTCAACTATGTGATCAATAAAAAATGATAAAAACCTACCTTTTTTTTGGAATTCCACAATACCTTCCCGTAATACAACAGATACCCTCTGAATTTCCCATGTTTCAAAAAAGTGTCAGACTATACACATCAAGAAATGTTTCAGATACGTGTTTTCATGTATTCATATGCAGTTATGTTATGTATCAGGAACATTTCACATGAAACATTACTTTGAAACGTTCCATACCTAGGTCATTTCTGGTGTCTGCCATGTTTCAGGAACGTGTCTGAGTCAAAAGGTGAAACGTTTCAAATGGAAAATGATCGGTCTCAGAAATATTTCAGACACATATTTTGGTTTATTGCGTTTTGATGATAGAACTACACGGGCTCAGAGGAGAGATACGGAAAAATTAGCTGTAGTGAGGGAAATTTTCGATTATATTCTTGAAAATTGCAAGTCGCACTACAGCCTTGGACAAAATGTTACAATTGACGAGATGCTTCCAGCATTCCGGGGACGCTGCGGTTTCAGACAATACATTCCTTCAAAACCCATCAAATACGGAATGAAAATTTTTTCTCTCTGCGATGCTAAACTTTTTTACACCTATAATATGGAAATTTATTGCGGTCAGCAGCCAGAAAGAACACCTGCAGGAATATAACTGCCGATAACTGGTTTACCAGCCTAAAACTCGTCGAGGAATTAGAGAAGAAAAAATTATCATATGTGGGTACCATTAGAAAAAATAGACGGGAAATACCTCCCTCCTTTGTATTGGCAAAAAATCGGAATCAATACTACAGTTTGATCGGATACACAAAACAAAAGACATTGGTGTCATATATACCAAAAAAAAGTAAATCAGTCCTGTTATCGAGTTATCATACATCCAGTTCTGCGGTATCGAACAAAATAGAGAAGAAACCGGAAAAAATAGAATTTTATAACGAAACCAAATCAGGCGTGGATGTTGTCGATGAATTGTGTGCTACCTGCCCAGACGGCACCCAATATTCCTGAAATATCCCTGCTACATCCCATTTTCCAGGAGATATTGCAATATTTCTGGAATATTCCATGAATATTTGTTTTATCCAATATCCATGAAAAATATTCCTGGAATATATTTTTACGAATATCCATCAGATATTCTTATGGAATATTACTGGTATATTCAAATGTCATATCGAGCAGAAAGGTAGATATTCGAATATTCCGGGAATATTCAAACTGCATTTGTGTAGCAGATTCAACTTATATAAAAAACTAGTTAATTTAAAATGTAACACCGGAAGTTTTTCTTTTGTTAAGCATTTATCCTTGTTCCTAGTGCAACTGGGGTGGTATTTCATGTACCACAATTCTATTCTACCTTTCATGCAAGAAGTGAAATGGCACTATGCTTGACTTCATGGGAGAGACAGAGACATAACTATCAGCAAGAGAATCTTGTACGAATTTCAAGGTTCGTAGACAAAATATTAAAGTTGAAGCATAATTAGATTTTCCAAGTACGACATTTGATGTGTAATTTCAACCAACTGAGATATTCAATTACCTACGCCGAACGCCGCAGCTTGAGAAATCGAAAGCTGATTGGTCGTTCCGAAGATTCATGTTTTTTCGACAAATGACATTGACATGTGATCTTGTCAAATGGAAGTGTTTTTGATAAAAAATTCGCAGCATTCATTTTGTGTGTTGCTCCGGGGCTTCTCATTTCAGCTTTACCATTGGTTGAAAAATGACAAGTGTCAAATTCCACCAATAATGAAATTAGAATTAGGAGCCTGGAGCATTCGGAGCAGTGTAGTCCATAGACTATATGTCTATGGTGTAGTCTGATACTACATCCCCTATCAGTTATCGGTTCAGTTTCACAGTAAGAAAATTAATAAAGTTTTTCATATTATCGAAGAGAAGTAATGAAGAGGACTGACTCATTATAAAATAGTTGTATTATTAGTTATTTTTGAGTAAGTGAAATTATTTGTTTGGGTGAAAAAATGTGTGTTCAGTGTCGTAGCACTTTCAACCCCCTCACAGTGTTTGAGAATAAATATTGTCCGATCAAAAAGAAGTAAAGGGACTCATTCACCTACAGTCTGTGTTTTGCCCTGTAACACAATGAAGAAATGTTTTTTGACAAAAGTGAAGAGATTGACTGACCAAACATTGTTGATTCCTCGAGACAATTCTGCTGAAGAGCAGAAAATTTCTGAATCGTCAAAGAATGACCAGAGCACTGAAGAAACAGTAAATAGTTCTGATACCGTGATAATGCAGTCCTTGACTCTACCGCAGCAAACCAAAGAATCATTACTGAATTGATGCATGATCATGCACTCACCAAGTAATATGGTTGGGAATACTTGTGTCTCAGAAGATAAGTCCAAAGTTCTTGGTGATATATCTAGAGTTCCTATTAACTGTTTTTTGAGTTTTTTTCAATAAACATTTTTCTGTTCACCTCAATTTTTTTATTCTTGATGTGTGTTTTCTTCCTGCTACTCCGGCCAAAAAAAGCATATATGCTATGCAGTACAAAAAATATATTCCTGGCATATATTTTAGGGGCAAGAAAACATATCTGTTGCATATGCCATGAACATATCTTGGGATATCAAAACATATTCCTGGAATACGTTTCATGGTGACTTTGAATATCCATGGAATATGCATATCATATGTTTTGGAGGATATGGGATATTCCTGGCATATTCCAATATTCCACTGGGATGTGCATAGGATATTCATGCAATATATGATTGTGCCGTCTGGGTACAACACAGCGAGATCCACAAAAAAATTGGCCAATGGTAATTTTTTACCACATGTTGAATGAATCCGGAGTTGATTCCAGAATAATTTATTTTGGAAACGGAATGGAATATAGCCCTCGACGGAACTATTTGAAAAAGTTAGCGCTGGAATTAGTAACGACCCAGCTACAGAGGAGATTAGTATGTAGGAATTCACCAAAACTTTTGCAAGTTTTGTTAGAAAAATATAAACCAAAAGCCAACGATAAACAAGAGCAAGCAGCACCACCTGCAGCCCCTCGAAGCAAAAAAAATATTGCGGACCTTGTTACACAGAAACCAAAAAAAATACTCATGTGAGAAGTGCAATGAATGTTTATGTTTGCGCCTACATGTCAAAATAATGTGTCAGGAATGTTTTGAAAAAACTTCGGAAGACGAAGTAGATACAGCATAAAATTTTGACTGTACGTTGTGCTTTGAATAAATATCTTTGTACCAAAATTTTTGTTTTTTTCTCTGGTTTATTGATTGTATGACATGATTAATATTAGTTAGAAATAATGGTGACCTTAACTAAAAATGTTGATGCTTATTCAAATAGTATACCATGAGCAATATCTTTATATCAATAATTATAAACATTTTACGTCGTAGTTCGATGGAAAACCTCGACAAACAGTGTAATATTAGGCTTTAGGTCTGCCGGACCTAGCGCGCCTAACCACGTTACGTTAAGCGGCACGCCTAACGGAGGGAACGTACAAATTGACACCTACGCATGCAGAGTTTCGCCTTGTTTACGTCGAGAACTTGTTTACGGGCCTACGTTATCTTGCGGGCGCTAACGGATACGCGTTGAATGTCGTTGAAGATACGTTATCCGAAGAATATACGAATCACACCGATGAGTTGCGAATGACCGAATTCTGAAACTTCATTTGGCGAGGGAGGAATATGGCCATCATGGCATGGCATTAGAACTCTCAAAGAGATGAATTGAAATTTGGTGGGGAAGCATTCAGCTTAGGCTGAATAATTAGTGATTGAGAATGCAGTTTCTTGAATATTTCAAATACCTATCGTTTCCATCAGTAAGAATCAACTTTCATTATTAGTCCAAACAAATAAACTTTTTTCGTAAAATTTCCGTGTACCCGAAAAGTAGCTGTGGATTCCGGCAGACACAGGTGTCCTTATATTATCCCCTAGAGTTTGCGACAGTTTCTGTCCGTGCGTTTAGCAACAATTAGCGGTTGAATGCCGGAAATATTTTTTTTTTGTTTTTTGCTTATATAATGAAAACTATTGGTCGGATCGAATAAAAGTTTAATTGAAAGTTGTAGATCGGAATTTGAAAAAAAGGGTTTTTTCCATTATTCTATTGAAAAATGTTGAAATGCATTTGGGGGTTGGGAAGCTTTCAACTATTAGAAATCACAGTTTCGATTTGGTTGAAAAACAATTGATAGGTTAGCAACAATCTAATTGTTACTAAAAAAAGTGTCCCACTGGATTGTTATTTCTTGCCCTACGGATAATCGTAGAGCAATCAACGAAACGGTTTTGGATAGTCAGAGTTGAACTACAAACTACCATTTTTGGAAAATCGATTTTTGCAATGTGATACCCTCAAAAATGGCGTCAAAAACAACGTTATTCAAACTAAAAAACAATGGGGAAAAAATGGTCGTAACAAAATGCCACAAAATGCATAGGAGAGCTACGATTTTTCTACTAATTTTGCCCACCTGACTTGTTCCACGATAATTAGGAGCCGAGATAACACTCTTTTCAATTTAATTCCCCCTCCCTTTGTTCATTTATATAAAGCAACGAGACCTTGACGACGGCGCAGAGAAAGAGTCATATTATCCAAAGAAACCAGCAGAATTTGTTTTCCACAATTATTTATCGTATTTATTGATGTAAGCATTGGAGGTTCTTCCGGAACCGTTCGACGCGCTGCGTGGAGGGGGAAGCAGAAGGGAAAGATACAGTGAAGAACCTCCACTGCTTCCATCAATAAATATAATAAATAATTGTGGAAAACAAATTCCGCCGGTTTCTATGCATAATATGACTCTTGCTCTGTGCAGTCGTCAAGGTCTCGTTCCTTCATATATATGAACAAAGGGAGGGGGAATTAAATAGAAAAAAAGTGTTATCTCCGCTCCTAATTATCGTGGAACAAAAGTCAGGTTGGCAAAATTCGTAGAAAAATCACAGCTTTCCAATGCCTTTCGTCGCATTCTGATACGACCATTTTTCCTCATTGTTTTTTAGTTTGAATAACGTTGTTTTTCGACGCCATTTTTGAAGGTATCACATTGCAAAAATTAATTTTCCAAAAATGGTAGTTTGTAGATCAACTCTTTCACTATCCAAAACCATTTCGTTGATTGCTCTACGATTATCCGTAGGGCAAGAAATAACAATCTAGTGTGGGACACTTTTTTTAGAAACAAATTAGATTGTTGCTACTTAACTTATCAATTATTTTTCAACCAAATTGAAACTGCGGTTTTTTACTAGTTGAAAGCTTTCCAAATTCATAGTTGCAACCTCCAAATGCATTTCAACATTTTTTAATAGAGTAAAGGAAAAAACGCCTTTTCTTCAATTCCGAGCGCAATAGTTGAGCAACAAATAAGAATATCGAAATCGGGCCAACGCTAATCGATTTATTTTTCAGTTATCTACAACTATCAATTCAACTTTTTTTCGATCCGACCAATAGTTTTTATTATATGAGCAAAAAACAAAAAAAAATATGATTTCCGGCATATTCAACAGCTAATTGTTGCTAAACGCACGGACAGAATCTGGCGCAAACTCTAAGGGATAATAAGGACACATATGTTTCTGCCGGAATCCACAGCTACTTTTCGGGTAGGCGAAAATCGTCATTTTGGGCTCTTTGACAGTTAATTTGATTGGATTATATCTCGAAACTGAAATTCAAAATGAATAGTGAAATATTTATTGGTGTTTGATTATGATTTCCAGAAACCCAATTACATTGTTCGGCTAAGAGACGATTGCAGATTCCCAATCAGGTCTAAATCTGTGGTGCCCTATTATTGATTCTTGAGTATCATAGATTATTGAAAAATATTCAATAATAGCCCAATAATGCAATTATGGTGCGAATCAAAATTTTTCAATAGACAATATTTCTCGAAGATATTTCAGAAATATTCATGGTGTATATATTTATGTCTTTCTATAACAGTTATAGATTATTTTCAATAACCATTGCAATATTCAACATTGAAAGTTATTCAAGATTCACCAGAATAGACCTTAATATAATGATATGGAAAATTCACATAATTTAAATAGAATTGAATTACCTGAATTCTTCATCTCAGCGGATGAATTCTATCTCATTACTAGGCTAAATCGCTATTCAATTCATAGCGATGTTTGTATAGTGCCGTGAAGCTTGGAAGGTATACCACTTTTTAATTTAAATAAAATTGTATAAAATTTATTTTTATTCATAACAAAACAATATTTTGTTCAATAAAAAATAAAAACATCTTGATCCTATTAAAGGTACTAATCTCAGACTTTCTGTTTCGAATAAAATTTTTGTTCAGGAGTCAATACGCTCTAAATCTCAGAATCCGCGCAAAATCCTCACAAACGATTATTCCGCAGCGATGATAATGCTCACAAATGTGGCGATAACTCACAAGACGGCAGCACTGGTTAACGGCGGGAATTCAACATAAGGAGTGCTCCCTCTGGTGTCAAATTTTGAAACTATTTATTAGTACATTGAAATCGTTGTTTACGTTTAAATTTCTATGATTCTGTGCATTCTGGTTGTTGTTTTTGTATATTTTGGTGACTATTATTATATAATAAAAATCTTGTACATGTATATGGTGGATAGTCAGGATATTCTGTTTCTGTTGACTGTTACTAGTTTTCAGATGTGAAATGAGTGCTTCAAGTTCAAACCGTTATTGTTGTGTACCTCAATGTGACTCTTGGGCAAAACGGCAAAGTATTACTGGAATAAGTTTTCATCTTTTTCCGCGGGAAAATGAAAAAAACGTTATGGTGCAGACTAGTCTAGGATTAAGAGTTTCTATAGACAGACGGCGGCCCTGGATATATCTCCTGAAAATAGGAAAACCGGTGTCTAACTTCATGAAAGTTTGTTCTCTTCATTTTACCAAGGAAGACTATTTCACGTAATCCATGTATTCTAGGATACTCAACCATATCCTAGGCATTATTTCTTACAAAGAAATAATCTGAAACATATATTATCAATTAAGGCATTTTTCATCACTTTTGACTCACATCAAATCCAATATGAAAAAGTATAGGTTATTAGCTAGTGATCCAAGAGAATGACAAATTTAGTGTTCCTGGAAATGATAGAAAAGAATTGTGATTATTGTGAATCATTCCAGACCATAAAAAAAATGTTTTTTGCAAGGTGATTAATACCTCAAAATGAGTATTAACAAATGAAGATGTTGTACGACCTGGAGAAATCACTTCAATTGAGTCTTGAAATGAAAAATAGTGCATGAAACTCAAACAAAATGAAAATATTCAAAGATAAACCGTAAAAACCCAAAGACAACAATGATAACAATGTACTCGAGAGTGGTTCGAATTTTCGCCACTTTGGCGCTGGCATCTAATCTTGAATTCTACACTTCAACTCAATTTCATGAAAACCCGTAAACGTTATATTTCATAACGTTAACGTCTACGTTGAGGTCTACGTAGTGTAATCACTTCAACTCTCTATTATCAGGGGTTAGGTGTTCTGTGGTAACGGTTTATCGATTTTTTCACCCTTGACCCTTCTATTGGAAAGAGATGGAGATGTTATAGTAAAGCAATAATTAGTACACCAACATGACCTGCTCAAAATGCACAAGTGGTTTTTTAGGCCATTATTCGAAAATTACAAGGCTAGGGAACGTCAGATGAACAGAGCTTACCAAACACGATAACAGCTATCCAAAAAAAGCAATTTTGGTCTAAATTCAAATTTAGACCAATCAGAAACAATCGGATTTCGGATCTGTCTAAATCCATCCTTATAACAGCTAACAGCACTTAGTTGAATAGAGGACGAGCCGCTGAAATATAACCTACGTCATACGATGAGTTAACTGTTGTTTGATTAATGTTTGGAATTTCAATTCATACGAAATTATTGTAAGATTGAACCATATTTGATATCATCTAGCCTTCCATTCATATATCCTATTCAGCCAGATTTCTTCAAATTGCTTCAATATGTTAACTTAGGTAGACGCATTCAACAAGTGCTTCGAAGCCTTCGAAAACGACGAGAACTAGTGTTCTGAGCAGCGTTGCCATCCCTACGTCTTTTTACGTAGATCTACGTACTTTGAGCCTTTTTTGAAAATCTACGAACTTCAGTCCCAGAATCTACGTACTTTTCACAAAATTGTACAAATTGGTAACATCTCGTTCATTGGACTGAATCATTTCCCGATTCCCGCCATATTCGCCAAAAAAACTCAATGAATTTCCCGTTTTATACTGACACTGACGCACACAGCGCATACTCGCCCCTCCACTCAACTCAACACATCACATCTTCCATTTCAAAAGAAGTTCTGGCGTCACATTTCGAAAACCAGAAAGGGGGATTCATCCCAGATTGACACAAGTCTCCCAAAATTTATTAACATTGCAGTTCAAATGCTTAGCGTCTGTTTTCTGCATAAAATTTAATGAAAACAAAAATTCTCTCTACATACACTCTAACAGGGTTACTTTTCACAAAAAGTGCCATGGCTTACAAAAGAGCCGCGAGCCATCACAGGAACATCTAAAAAAATATAGGAAGAAATTCAATTTGCCTGATAACGAATAAAATTTAAAAAGTTCAAACTGAAGAACTTTGTTTTTCAATTCAAATTTCCCTTTGCTGAATACTCTTACGAGTGCGCCTAGAAGGTAGAGCTGGAAAGAGTCTGCTAATTATCTTGGGTGCCGAAACTTAAAAAATATATATTGTTCTTCCCAAAGAAAAATGACGTAAAAAATCAAGGAAACGTCGAGTTTCAATAATTGAAATTGTACAATGTACACTCGACGAGATTTTTTTACAGAGAAACTGATCTTGTTGGGATTCAATTTTACCTACCTCATCCCCTTCTTATCACTCGAAAAAAAGTACGTAGATCTACTAACTTATGATTTATGATGTGCAATTTTAGTATTTCTACGTAACTTTTTGAATCTGGTCTACGTCTTTTTCAAATTCTGGGTTGGCAACCCTGGTTCTGAGTTCGAGCCACTTGCGCAGCTAAAGAACACCGAGATAGAAGATTTTTTCTTCAACGAGTCTGTAGAAACGGAGGCGGCCATAGTTAAACAAAAGTGTTTTTTCGGAAATGAAGGGCATTTGACATATTCACATCGTTTCGCAGTGGTGATTGTTCAGGAAAGTTTTACAAATGAGCGCTAAATTGGACGTAAACAGACGTGTCTTAGCTATCCAAGCTAAAAAGAAGAGGCACAAGCCAGGCAAAAAGAAGGGAAAAAACGAAATGAACGGTCATGGTGGAGAAAATCGACATAATACTAAAAGCGAACCATCCCATAGCTCCAGTAATGAAACCATCGAGGATCCAGATGATCCTTACACGAGTGAAGAGGAGGAGCAAGAAGACAGCACCGATTATCGTAAAGGAGGTTACCATCCCGTCAAAATTGGCGACCTGTTTCTCGGACGATACCATGTAACAAGAAAACTAGGTTGGGGTCATTTTTCTACTGTATGGTTATGTTGGGATCTTGACGACAAGAGATTTGTTGCATTGAAAATAGTCAAGTCTGCTGATCACTTCACAGAAACTGCCTTGGATGAGATAAAAATTTTGAAAGCTGTGAGAGAATCTGATCCTTTGGATCCAAAAAGAAATAAAACTGTACAGCTGTTAAATGACTTTAAAATAAGTGGTATAAATGGTGTCCATGTGTGCATGGTATTTGAAGTTCTTGGCCACCATCTGTTGAAGTTGATCATCAAATCCAATTACAGAGGGATTCCCTTAGCTAATGTACGTACCATCATGAAGCAAGTTTTAGAAGGTCTAGACTACCTTCACTCGAAATGCAAAATTATACATACTGACATCAAACCAGAAAATGTATTAATTTGTGTTACTGAAGAAGCAATCAGACGATTGGCCTGTGAAGCAGCAGAGATGCACCAGCTAGGATTGAAACTGCCCACTTCTCTTGTTAGCACAGCCCCAATCACTGAGGCTCAACAAGTGAAAATGAGTAAGAATAAGAAGAAAAAGCTGAAGAAGAAAGCTAAACGACAGAACGAATTACTGAAAAGACAAATGGAACAAATTATTGAACTTGAAGAACAAAAGAAAGTTAAAGAAAATGGTGATGTGAATGACCTGAATGTTAATGGTGACACTGATTGTAATGGTACTTCTCCAAGTCCAGAATCCACCCCAGAACTGGAAGAAAAACTGTCCAATGGTTGTATTGAAGAACTGGGAGGTGGGGAAGCTCCCATCTGTGAGAATTCTGTCACACGAGATGAAACAGTCATGCATATGTGCGAAGATGACTCCCCTTTGAACTCCAAAAGTGAGAGTAAGATAGAGCTTGATCCTGCTTTTGTTGAATGTGAGTTTGATGTGAAAATTGCTGATCTAGGCAATGCCTGCTGGGTGGACAAACACTTCACAGAGGATATTCAAACCAGGCAATACAGATCTCTAGAAGTACTACTTGGTGCTGGCTATAACACCTCTGCTGACATATGGAGTACAGCATGCATGGCTTTTGAACTTGCCACTGGCGACTACCTGTTTGAACCTCACTCTGGTGAGGATTATTGTCGAGATGAGGACCACTTGGCACACATAATAGAGTTGTTAGGAAATATACCAAGGAGGATTGCACAGAGTGGTAAAAATTCCAAACTGTTCTTCAACAAGAAAAATGAACTGCGCCACATCACGGGCTTGAAGCCCTGGGGACTGGAGGAGGTACTGACAGAGAAATATGATTGGGCACGGGAAGATGCAATAGATTTTGCTTCGTTCCTGAGACCAATGCTCGATTTTGATCCTGATAGGCGTGCTACTGCTTCTGACTGCTTGAAACATCCGTGGCTGAATAAAAAGTGAGCATATGCTCTCTATAGGTGACTGATTTGAATTAATTGCTTGTTTGACATATAGTGCATTTCAGTACAGTTCGAAATTATTTATACTTGATGCATTATGTTCAATTTACTATTTATTTTATCCGGTTCAACAGGGCCTTCATTTGATGTACATAGGTTTGTAATAGAAAAATTGTGATGTATGTGTTTTATAGACAATATTATTGTCCTTGGCTACTGTTTTTGTCTGTTAAACAATTTTGTCCATCTTGAATGAGCTCCAAGAATGTTTTCCATCAGTGACATGAATCGGCTGGTCCTGTAATTCAGTAGTAACATTCTCCATTTGCCTATTTTTTGTTTTCTCTCTATAAACCTTTTCTGTACTATAATAAATGGGTGAACTTCTCACAAGCTGTTGATATTTTTCTGCTTTAATATATCTGAATTTCTGTTGAAATTTTTTTTCAGTCTTTCATCATATAACTTCGAGTCAGCTGGAGATGAGTGATATATTATGTCAGCTTATTTAAGGTAACATTCAGACAATTTTTAGGTATATGAATGATATGTGGTGGCCAAGGGGGAATTGTAGACCAGTCTACCATAATATATTAGATTCAAGATAACATGAGTTATCGATTTCCATACTAGTGAAGCACCAATATTTGTATCAGAACCATATTGACTACTAATAAAATGTACATTGAATCTCTAAATTCTAAGTATATAATGACTTCATATTCAGTGTTTCATTTAATATCTGATAATGCTTGCAGTTCTGGGAATGTTCTTCTAGTTGACAGTGAAAGAATAAAGTATATTATATTACTGGTGCCGAAAGTGATATTTTTCACACGAGTGGAAAATATTTTAGCACAAAGCGTGAGCCCAGTACGACGATTCCAAGAGAGTGAAAATTCACTTTCGCACAAGTAATGTACACTATTCTTCGTATAACCATCTATTATGTAAATTAAATTTTGTTTTAATAAAATGAAAATACAAGAAATATAATGGTTAAATTAATGTAAATCGACTTACAATAATGTTAATACAAAATCTGAATTAGCTCAGATGGTAGAGTAACCAGTATTATAAACGAAGGTTGAGGATTGGATTTTCGGCGTCAACTTTTTTTTTTTTATTTCTTATAAATAATCAGTTTTTGGTCCAGTTTTTATGTAAATAGTGTCAATAAGGAAGAGCAATCAATAATGAGATCTGTGAATCTTACAAGATTCGCAGGTTTGACGGCTCATTAACAGCCGTGTGGAAAGTACTTTCCACACTAGCGCGGAAAGTAACTTTCCGTGGGAGTAAAGAGTGCGATATGTGATACTTTCGAGGTCGTAGGAAGAAATATTTGCATACCCTACCTTTAACACGATCTTGCCATGTTTTGAATAACTAATGATGAAATATTAAAGGGTTATATAACATTTAGAATGTTTGCCTGAATACTACTGAAACATCAGGTATGCTCTTGGTAAATGTTCTAGTTTCAACAGGTTTTATAAACAATTTTATATAAAAATTCCTTTTTTTCATAGAGGTAAATTGAGTGAAGGCTTTCACTGAAATCATTTCTTAGAAACAACAAGAGATAGAGTTGATACAAAGCAAAGTTGCCTATTTTATTATCCTATTGCTTAATGAAAAAATATCGACTAGGGCTTTTTCGGTTCCGGAGATATACAGGAAAAACCAAAAAATTGTAAATTCGTTTTTTATCACAGTCACTTTTAAAGGCCAACAATATGTTAATGAAACTTTTATTTAGGACAACGGCCGACTTGGGCAACCCCCAAATTTTAATTTTCAATACGGGCATGTATTCATTGTTGCAATTTTTCAATTGGCAATATTCATTTCATATGAGGAAATGTAATCCTCCAATATTCTTCAAAGTTTCAGTGATATTTGTACTAGTAGGTTACCTATTATTATTTTAATTCATTATGAGCCTGACACTTGATTGAATGATGGGTAACCTCGCGTCTTCCTGCATACAATGGCAAATATTTCTTTTAAAAACCGTCACATCATTTGTTGAAAAATAAAGCGCCCATCACCCAAGAATTATAATTTCATCAGTTACTATAAGTTATCACTGATTCCTTGATTAAAATTTCATATGAAAATCTTGATTTATATATTTTTATTATATACTTGAATAGAATATTCAATGTATATTTCTCCCGAATTTATTCAGGTATTTCAGTGAGCAACCGAATGTGGTACGAATTTCTGTGACAAGCTTGATTGGATAAGCGGTTCTTATACCTATAAACACTAACCTCACATCTGCATATGCATACCTACTTAGAAACAATATGTAATTTGACCAAATACTTCATTGAGTTCATAAGAAGGAATATGATTACATCAAAAAATGTATAAAATAAAAAACTTACTCTATTTTAAATAACTCACTCTATTTTAAACAACTGTTGACATAATGATTCTTCGTGTTTTTCCTTTGAAAAAGAAATGTGTTGTTCCTAAATTCACTGAAAATACGCGTGGCTCCTGGGAAAAACATATGGAAAATTCAATTTTCCAGAACAGAAATAAGAAGAGTCCGGCGCCTATTTCCCCACGCAAGCCGGGTTCACCGAATAAGTGGTTGACAAAACTTAGTTTCGTTATAACGAAGGCTTAAGCGAGGCAGGTGACTGAAGGGTTGAAATAAGGGTCCAATAATGTTGTAAAAAAAATCGTGATTGACAAGTACATCGAGAGTATAAAAACTCACCTCGTTACCAGTCAGAAAAACATGATGGCTTGCGTGGCGCTAATGGATAAGTGAATTTTTGGGCCGGAAAATTTGCAAGAATTTTTTTTTTCGATTTTTCACTTATTTTTCCATGAACGAATATGATTTCAATAGAAAACTCATGAATTCGAGAAACCGTTGAAAATGATGGCTTTATAGTGTCCAGCGTGGCCTTCAAATTTTGTGAAGATAAATGAGTTGCAGAAATATTGTATGGAAATAGACTCATTTTCTCACGCAAGCCGTTTGACAAATATGTTTAGAAAAAGTGATTCTAAAACTGAATAACAAAAGGTTTGAGTGGCGGAAATGGTCCTCATATTAATTTTATTCAATTCATGTAACAGGGAGCTGAAAAAAATCTACAATCCCCACTATTATCTACGACGGCGTTATAGCGCCACCACAATTTATAAAAATTCAGGCAAACATTCTAAATTTCTCAAAATTCCAAGATTCTTTCTTGAAATTTTGAGATTATTCCTCAAAATTTTTAATATTACTCAAAATTTTAATATCATTTCTCAAAATTTCAAGATTATTTCTCAAAAGTTTAAGATTATTTCTCAAAAATTTGGGATTATTCTCAAAATTTTGGGATTGATTCTCAAAATATCAAAACTTTTCAAGAGTACTCACAATTATTGCAATGTTATGTTGTTATGTATGTATTCAGTTTTGAAATGGTTGCGAATGGAACATTCATCGTATCACAGGAAATAAATTATCTGTTACTTCCAAAGGTAGTGATCATGTTTTAACTGCCAGAGTTGTAAGGAACGAGAGACTATTCAATTCCAATTCCACAATAAAATGAGCTAGGACTTTGTCAAGATGAATGTGAACATATAGAATATCCCTGTGATGTAGATGTTTACGGTTTGTGTAAAATTATCATGGAAGAAAAGGGATAGATATACTTCACAGAAGGATCCATATAAGGCCGTTGAATTTATTATTGGCATTGAGAGAAAAAATAAACAGCTTGATATACGTAATATCTGATCATGTGATCAGAAATCGTATTTAACATTAGTATGAGTTCTTGATGGTCTGTTTTTGATATTATGATTTGTAATCAAGAAAGAAAATCTGTCTGAAAGTAGATTTTTTCAATGTGTGATTACTTGACTGGTGTTATATTAAACTTCCTATTCACTGGACTGGACATTTTAGCACCTACTCTTTCTGGCTTCATTTTTCATTCGAGTAAATTGATGTGAATATTTGTAAAAAAAAATTACTAAACATGGGTAGTTGCCACAAAACAACAACCATTCAGTATGTGTTCCGAAATGTAGAAGTCGAAGAAAACAATTCCTAAGCTCATTTCATGAATAGATGAAGTTCTTATGAAACATATAACATGGCGAAGTGGTTTTAAATTCATGTCTATCTATCTACAGGTTAATTTCAGTAAAATTCTTTCGGAAATGCAAAAAGTACACGGTTATTGCATTGATTACTTTATCAATAGTTAATTTTCTTGGAATATAGTTCTCATGTATGGGGCTCGGTACCTAAACATTCATTGAAGCTTCTTGATTCTATTGAGAGAAAGGCAATCCGTCTTGTTGGTGACCCTTCGCTCAGAGACTTGCTCACTTTCGATGGAGCATCCGACCTTTCGTCGGAGAGTTGTCTTTCTTCTATAGATATTTTCACTGCCTGAATTGTCGGATGACAATGCGCGTTCTACTGTTTTGCTAACCTCGAATTCCTATGACGACTTACATTTTAGAGTTTTGTAGTGAAAAATGCGTATAATTCGGTTGGAAAGTGATGAAGAAGGTGATATAGAATGTGTATAGTGTGCTGATGGAAAGAAGGGGGAATTTCGAGCGGAATTGGCTGAGAAACAAACATAGACGTAAAACCCCGATTTCCTGTCTTTGGGGGGCCGTATCTCCGAAAAGAGTTGAGAGCCCCAAACATTTCATTGGAATTTTTTGTTCAGGAGGCCAAAATACGTACGTTCCACCAAAATTTTTTTATTTTCGAGGCGGAGCCCGATTAACTGAATCTTACCAAGAAATGTTTCCAACCCGTAAAGATAAAATGTTTGCCCTCCTTCCTCCTTCATGGCGAGTCAAGTGACGATGACGAAAATAATTTGCTACATACAAATGATCAGGACAGATATTCAGAATCATCCGAGGCTCCCTCACTTGCCAGCGGAATTGTAGAACAACTCGACGATAATTTCATTAGTCCAGATACCGACACTGTCTCAGGACAAAGTGGTGAACCAAATATTGAACCACAAGCAACAAAAACACCTATCAAACACATCCCAGGAGATAAAACAACTCCGAAGCAGTCAAACGTTTTTACCCCATTGAAGACAAGATCTCATACAAAAAAAATTGTCAGGAAGGTAAAGAAGCAAAAGAACAGAAGGAAAGTACGAATAAAGAAACATCAAGAAAAAGTAGCGGAAGAAGAACAAAAAATTCAAAAATAACATATAGATGGTCCACTGAAGAGTTTGAGTATCCAGTTGACATACATGATAACGACTTTTCAATACCAAACGAAATACAATCACTCTTCAGTATTTTACTAAATTCTTTTCTTCTGATCTATTTCACCTCAATATGGAGAATACTAATTTATATTCTTGCCAAGAAACAGGAAAAATCTATAAATATTGTTGAATGTGAGGGATGAGATTTTGTTACTATACACATTTTGATGGGTATAGTAGGAATGCCTTCATATTTAGACAATTGGAGCGAACAATTCCGATATAGTGATGTAGCAGATGTAATTCCTTTGAAACCTGCGTGTACAGCTCTATATTTTGACAATTTTTTCACGTCCTTAGATTTACTACACACTTTGCGGAATGAATATGGATTATTGGCTCTTGGTACTATAGGAAGTAATAGGTTGCAAAATTGCGATTTGGAAGGCGATAAAGCTTTGAAAAAAAAAGGCCGTGGATCATTCTGCACCGAGAGTGACAATGAAAAGAAAATTACATGTGTGAAGTGGTATGATAACAAACCTGTTTCATTAGTCTGTACATTTGTTTCTTGTGAACCAGTTACTACTGCTCATAGATATGAAAAGTCACGAAAAGCTAAAGTTAATATTCCCTGTCCTAGTATAGTCAAACAGTATAACGCTCACATGGGAGGAGTGGATCTAATGGACATGCTCGTTTCTTTATACAGGATTCCACTAAAGACACGCCGTTGGTATCTATATAGATATTTTTTCGAATGATTTATATATATATATCTGAATTATGCTTCGTTGTTGTATCGACGTGACAGAAAATTATTGGCTGCTGAAGATAAAGAGTTATCTTCGAAAGAATTCAGATATACAATAGCTCAATCCTTGAAAATGAAAGACAGGGTGAAATAATTTTTAACAGATTCGTTAGAAATATATCGGTGCATTTTTATAGTTTTTAAAAAATCAATGTATGCATGAAACAATACTGGAACAAATCAACAAAGGAGATATCCTACGTGCAGAGAGGTCACGTAATATAAAGCAGCGTAAGAAGTATGCTAACCTCCTACTACTCCAGTCAATAGGGATTTTTACCTTGCAAATGGAGAATAATTCTGATTTTGGAATATGTTATTGGGTTAGGGACCCATTTCTAGTGATTGTCAGGATTTCTTCGAGGATTGTTATAAATAATGAGCGGTTGAGCACTATCGATAACTATTTATTATCCCAGAAAATACAAGAATGCCGAGAGTGCATCACAATCACCCTTGCATCCCGTCGACTACTGCTATTCCCTTTTTCCTCTCCCCTCTCACATCCTCGTCATGCTACTCACATACCCAACCCATAGGCAACCTACCTTACATCTCCCCCCTTTTTTTTTTTTTTTTTTTTTTTCCGAAAAAGTCAAACTTATACATAGTCATTTAAGTAATAGGGTTTTTTGATAGTTCTACCAGATCTAGAGTGTAAACGCGGAGGGGTGTCATCACTTACAGCCACACTAGGTTTTTCAACAGATATTGGTTTAGGGAAAGCTGCTGTTTCGTTTATTATTGAGGGGTCCTCAGATTTTAGGTGGGATTCCTGTATTTCAACATGGATTTCATCAAGATTACTAGTGAATTTTGTACAAAAAGACACGTGGTACGTGACTGACGGTAATAGATTCTCGATTTATGCATAATAGAGTACTTGCCCCTGAATTTTGAAATAAAAGCTTATCATAAAAAAATACTTAGAAATTCTTCCGAAACAGGTGGGCCCAGCGCTCTTCCGCCCCATAGAATAGGGCTGGCCTGCGAAATTTGTGCCATTAAAATGCTAATGGTAAGATCTGCCCCATTGTCAGTTGTAAACTGGTTTTTCTTTGTTGTTGTTTTTTTATACATATTTCGAGGGTTGTAGCGGGTGAACGCCACGATGTAGGCGATTGACAATAAGCGAGCGTCGGATTATTTTCCTGCAATCTTTGCTTTCCCAATGTTCTCAGTCGTAAACTTACGACGAATTTTGCTCACTTTTTTAATACAGATCGGTCAGCCCCCTACTCTAACTTCGCCCCGGAAATCATGTATGGCGAGAATCTCTGTAGCATCTTCGACATCGATAATATAAGTTTCAGTGGTCGATGGGCGTAAACTTATCATTACCAAAAATAGTGACACGGGCTCTTGGTCTACCATATCCGTCGGAAGTAGTTGTCGAAAAATTTGGTTCAGTTGCAACATCTGTTACGAGTGAAATAATTTTCTCGATATTACTATACATCGAATATTGTTTTAATTTATTTTCGCTATTTTCCGAATTTATAAAAGTGAACTTCATTTCTACAGTTGAAAAAATCGTTTTATTCAAAATATAATTCTAAATAAAAATGTAATGGAAGCCACCTTCATCACGGTGGAGCAGAAATGTACTAGTAACTGCAATTGTGATTAGTAACTTATGATGCTTGGAACAGGTAACCAATCGATCCTACTCCGAAGTTCGACTGAGACACTGAGACAAATACACGAACATCATGCACATGTTCGTCCTCAGTCGTGTCGTGTCGGAGTAGGAACCTCAGAACAAGAAGATCTGTTGTGAGGTTCGGAACTGTGAATGAAAATCACGTCTGATTTTGGTTGGCCCCTTGACTTCGCGACTCCCGAAATTTTCCTCTACATCTTTTCCTATTTGAATACTGAAAATTGAAAATATTGCTGAACTTCATTGCCGAAATATAACCGAAGTACTTTCTCTTTCTGTATGAATACCTGCCTGAAACATAATCGCCAACATTCAAGTCACTGAAGTTAAGAAAATCGGTCTAACAAGGTTACTAATGAACTGACATATTCAAGATTTTTCTGATCCTTGATCCACTCAAGGCCATCTTCAGATACAGATTTCCAATTTTTATTGCTTTCCACAATTTCCTGCTGCTTTCTATTCACAGCTACACTAGGCTTCTCTGTTACTCGCAAAATACGATATACGATTTTCACTAAAAATGGATTCACAAAACCGCGACACGATTTCGTTATATTATAGCTTTCTCAAGAAGGATATATTCTTTCTCTTTTTTTTCAAGCTGCAGTTTTTATTTTTCCTACTTTTTCTTCGATCTGCTCTTGATGATTAATTAAACAGACTAAATTCCATATCTCTAGTATACGAGAAAAAAATATGAATTGGTTACTCTCAATATATCGTGAACTTATTATCACAGTCGTTATCTTTTGTAAATTGTGCCGTCCACACTTAAGAGGGGGGATTCACAAATTGCCGTAAACATACCTCTATTGCTGAACGGGTTTCTGCCGAACGGTAAGTCCGATAGCCAAAACTATGATATTTTCGTAAAGACGAAAGTTGGATTAAGGTACTAACACCATTTTGGATTTGAAATTCGTTTGTTGAAGGAAGCTGTTGACGATCAAAAAATGTAAACAATGAAATTTTTTTTGTCACAGATTGTGATAATATTTCAAAATGTCCTTCCTACTATATTGGACTATACCCTGCCTGAATATCAACTTTCAAAATGCAACCATTCGGAAGAAACCCGGAAGAATGTGAAAAAATGCATGATTTTACTAAATCTCCTCAGCGTCAACGATGAATGTATCAAAATCTAGCATGATATTAGTTCAGCCTTTGGCTCGAAGATGGCGACTCAGTAGGTAGCAATTTGGATGGTGGCTAGAAGATGACAAGGACAAACTACAGTTGACTGTAATAACTGTAATTGTGAAGACTACAAGCATTGTATTTAGATTACATAGTAGGCTCACCTTATGGACTTATCATTGGAGGACGATGGAGGCGAAATGTAGTTGGCAGCACCGTCGAATGGATGCAGACGTTTATTAAGGTTGAAAATCGCTTGTTTTCGTTACACCCGACAGACTGGATTGTAACAGGACCGGCATCGGCTATTTCGTAGCTTTACCGTACCTTTCACTTGGATTATATTCATATATTTGTTGTGTTTAATATCATTATTGTTCACAATTTACGAATAGTTGATATTTATATGAAGTTTATTCACTTGGTTTTATTTATCAGAGAGCTACAGTATTGATTGACACCAATTTTCGGGTGTAGCTAAATTGCAGGTCAGCAAATGATCCCCGAGTTATTTTTAAATTAAACAGAGGAGAAACTTGACCAAAAACCTGCTTCAGTGGAGAAAAAAAATCAACCCTTCACCCCCTTCTTTCGAAAATGAGAAAAAAAAAACTTTTGATGGCGAATCAACCTTATTGTAGGTTGTATTATACAGATGTGAAACTCCACAAAATCTATTTTTGTTTCAAATATCCGAGAGAACGGGGGTGATTGGTTTGATTTTTGTAACAAAAAATTAATACATAAGGTCTAGTTTCTGTAAGAATTTTTGCCGACTGCAAGTTTGTTGTTTGAATTCCGAGAGAACAACATTAATTCTTCATTAAAAGCTCCCGTCCATGGTAACATTACCAATGAATGCCTATACTTCAAACAATCAAAAACTGAACATAAACTTCTTTGACATCCCAACCCCCTGGAATGGTAATCTATCGAAGAGTAGAAAAATCACCTCCATTTGCTCATATCATTACTTTGAGTAAACGAAATTATTTTTCGGACTTTTTGGAGGCGGTACTAGGATTATTCAGGTTCAATTAGCATCTGAACAGTTGAAAATTTTGTGAAACATACAATAGTTGTTTCTATGACAGCTGAAAATACTGCATATTTTGTGAAAACCATGAATGATTTATTTGATGCTCTCAACAGTACACGTTTCAAAAATGCCAACCCATATAACAGAGCACTCAGTGACAAAAATCGCCAAGTATTGTTGGCTATAAATGCAGGATATGGTTTATTTGAAAATTTATTCAGAGTTGACAAAAAGGGTAAATTGTATAAACCTTCCAGTTTCAACGGATTTTTGCAAACTATTACTGCCATCAAACTAGTTTTCGAACAACAAAAAAAATGGGTTTCCATATTTATTTACAGGAAGGCTTATACAAGACCCTCTTGAAAACCAGTTTTCAATATATAGGCAGAATATATAACAGAAATCCCACTGTAAAATCTTTCCGAGCTGCTTTCAAAATCAATATTGTTAGTAATTTGATGAAACCAGCAAAATGTGCCAATTCAGGTTCGAACGATGATGATGATATGAATATTTTGAATTTTGAGAACACCGGTGAAGGAATTGATGTGGATCTACTCGATAATAAAAAAGACGATGAATTTAATGAAGATATAAATTTTGACTCTGATTCTTCTAGTACTAGTACCTCCTCAAATGTTCATCCTATAACAACAGAATCATTCAATTTGGAGAATTGTTCTGTTAGCTATTTTGCAGGATGTCTGGTGAAAAAGCTCATCAAAAAATATCAAGGTCAATATTGTTGCCAAATTTTAGAAGGAGATGAGAATCTTGAAAATAAGGATGAGTTACTCATATTTTATAAAAATTTCAGTGTAGAGGATGAAAATTCCTTGAAACCTCCAACTCAACTGATGGAGAATTTCACAAAAATCTGCATGAAAGAGTTTAGCGATAATATCGAACAATGCATAACTAAGAAGGTGGTCAAGGGTTTAGAAAAAATAACAAAAAAAAATGGAAAAGCGACTTCCCAATTGGTGGCACATCAATGAAACCTGTGGAACATAGACAGTATATACTGAAATTATTATTAAGAACATTAATTTATAAGTATTGTAAGACTGTTTCGAAATCAATGAAAACTCGAGTAGGTACTAACAATGTAAAATTATCAATCTTACAGCATAGTTGAATTTCTATTAAATTTTTTTATTATAAATGTATGTCTTTAAACCCTCCTCTATATGCACGCTTCGGTCACCTATGCTTTCGCTCCGAGCACTCTAGTTCTCCGATTTATTATAAACGACAGCTTGGGGCCAAGTTAGCGCTCAGAGCTCACAATAAATGACCTCAGGTGGAATTGTTCGATACACCTCAGGTCACGTGATCAAAAATCCTGATCCGAGATGTGATTGAAAAACTGAACTACAACATTTGTGTTCGGTATGTACTGATCTGTCAGGACTTCTGTTCGCTTACACCATAACGTGTTTGACAACTGTTGTTTATGACACTTCAAGGTAAAACACGATTAAATTTAATTTGAATAAACACAGTGTTCATAGTACATTCGCTTGAAAAAGATACAGTGTATCGAAACATGTCGCGAAGACATTACATTATATGGAAATTTAATCGTGTTTCACCTTATAGTCTCACAACTATGGTTTCCTTCAAGTAACCGCCACCTCAATAAAAAATAAAACTGTTTTTTATGCATTACTTACATTCCAATATTCAACTACATATAATATGGATCTATTTACTCTAAATTATATCACTTAAATGGCCGACTTGGTGAAAATACATAAAAATTGCATTGAAAATCAATTTTGTGATTTCCACTAGACAGTTTGCCAAACCGCTACACGTGTTTCACTATAGAATAGCTTCTGTAGACCTGAAAAAGCTATTGTGTAGTAAAGCACGTGTAGCGGTTTGGCAAACTGTCTAGTGGAAATCACACAATAAAGTTTTTTTTTTGATAACGTCAATTATATTATTAGTTTTGTCTAAATCACTGAATTATTCAGGTCAGATTTTTTTCATAAGTATTTGTAGAAATATTCATGAATTAACACTCCACTTCAATGTTACGAATATGATTACACTATTTCAAGCGAAGAGTACTCATAGTTTATCAGTCAACTTTTTTGAATTAATTTGCTTACAATTTTTTCAATACGGGCCTGTCTCGACTCCACGTGCCGGTCAAAAAGATCGCTGTAGCGATGATATTTCTATCCAACGGTAAATACATTAGCGTTAGCCTACTAGGTAGTCTATATACAATGCTACAAGTCATCTCATGTACACTAAGTGTCAGTGCCGGTTTACGATAATTTCGGGCCCTGTGCGCAGGCGATTTACTGGTCAAAGGGGGTTTTTGGATCCACCATTTGTTTCATAATCTATGGCCATTTATTCTTCAAAAAAATGAATATATAAGTTACATAACATGAACAAAACTTGTTTTATTATTATTTCGCGTAACTTGATATTGGCAAACTGTCGTATGGTTGTATCACAATAATCATATGTCTCCACAAGGTCATTTTCTATGTACGGAGTGTTCCAGTATATATATATATATATTTTTTTTTTTTTTTTTATATATATATATATATATATATATATATATATATATATATATATATATATATATACCTGTTTCAATTGCATATCACAGCCATTTCTAAAGTAGAAAATTTAAAAATCCTGCCATACTACTACAAACTAATGAGTGATATATGGCAGGACCAGAAGCGTTCCGTCAGGATGAATGTAAATATTCTAACGTTTGCCTGTGATTTTCCAGTTTTTATAGTTGCACAAATTAAGCATCCAAAAGTTTCTGATGGAAAGTTTTCTCAGGAACCCAGCTGTTGTGTTTGACAGAATATAATCATTGATATATATAACACCAACTTGCGAAAGCTTTGGAGATACAAGGTTTTAAATAAAAAAAAATTGATTTGTTGTGCTAAAATGATTTTATTTTATGCATTGTACATTCCAATTATTGAGTAATGGTAAAATTGTTAAAAATTACATATTTAGGTAGGTAACTTATCAATGTGAGACCCCGGTACGGGACACCACTAATCACTGTCCGCCATCCACCACCCCCGTTTCAGCGAAACGGTCCTCACATTATTAGTGATGAAATTTGGCGACAATCCATGTTAGAAGAAGGTGAAAGCGGCCACTCCATACACCTGCGGCAAGGACAATCTAGGGTGCAAGAGTGGGGATGACCCTTCTTCCAATTCTTGTGTCAATTTCGTATGATATATGTGGCAACATTATTTTCATAGATATTTGAGAAATATTAGGTATTACCATATAATAATTTCATGATAATTTACATTGGGTCCATACTTTGAGAATCATATCGAATCCAATCGATTTTTCTGCAACCGACAAATGAAGTCAGGATTTATGATAGATAGGTATAGGTATTTCAGCAATTCGAAGTCCTTGGAATGGAAGTGTCGTTCAATAGGAACTCTATTTCAATTTTTTTGCAGTGAGTGAAATGCGAAATATACCTAATCCATTTTCAAAGTGTCCACCGTGTCCTCCGTGGCTTATTTCACATTCCAACCTACCTTCATATTATATACTCACTTTATTTATGCCCAGCAAACATATCTGATATGTAGCTTCTATGTCTCAGCTTTGACCATCAGGGATATATCGCCATCATATCGCCGTTACCTCACATAAACTCAGTTTTTTCACAGTCACACTCAACTTTTTTGGCGATGTCTATGCGATGTACATCTGAGAATCTACTTACGAAATATTTATGCGATAACACAAAATAAAATTTGTTGCAAGTGAAATAAAAAAATACCGAATAAGGAAAAGTAAGGTTCGGAGAAACTTTGTATCATATGAGAAAAATTAAAAAAACACGTTATTACAATGCATCATCTGTTTCCATGCAATCTAGGTTCAATTTTATTATAAAATACTATAAATTCAATCAAATACCTACTGTATTGACTAGATAGAAAAAAATTATAAATAAATTATATATGAAATCACAGTAAGTACCTATGTAAAAAAGCAGCTTTGGCAACGATGCGCAAATGCTTAGTGAGGTTTCGGTGTTTTCGACATCAAAGCCGGCCCACGACCCTTTGGCCGGGAGTTGCAATTTCTATAGCGCATGCTCTGTATTGAATACACCTTTATAAAGTAGGGAAGGGCGATACTACTGAAAATATCGATACTGCGTATCGATATGTATTGTTTTTCGTGGTATCGGTACAAGAAAATATCGAATGTTGAAAAATCGATACATCAAATATCGATCCGTTTTCGATACGACATATTGGAAGATGTAACCGACAAATTCTGTTTTGAAAGTGTCAAAGTGGAAGTGAAACAGATTGATGAATAAAAAACTAATATTTGTCACAAAAACAAAATAATATACTTCTAGCAATCACTGTAACGGTGAAACAAGTAGATAAAGGAAAAATAAACAATATTGAAATAATAACGCTCAAAAAAATTCATTAAACATAATGATGTTTGTTTACATATTCCATTTCAGCTTATCCAAAGATTTCAAAAACAGAATTTCTGCACGGGGACTCTGATAAATAGAAACGTATATTAGAATCGAAATGTGACGTCAAATTCGACATCTCGGCAATGTAAGTATAGGACCGAGAGTCGAATTTGATGTCACATTTCGATTCTAAAATACATTTCTATTTATCAGAGTCCCCGTGCTGATAAACGTTTTCCACATAATCGATTTCGACTCGGTGACATTATATATCCTGCTTTGGAGAAAAGCCTTTCCGTTGGAACAGAGGTACCAACAATTGACAAATATTTCAAGGCAATTTCTCTTAACACATTGTTTTGAATACCGTTATTCCAATATTCATATTCATACAAATAATTTAATTCAGTGCATCGAAAAGTAGTATAAAAATGATGACAATTTCGATTCGATATTCAAAGGAAAGTATCGGTACACCAAAATATCGAATAAGGAAATATCGACACTAAATATCGAGTATCGAAGATTGAAATATCGATACTCACAAATATCGTATCGTATCGCCCTTCCCTATTATAAAGTCTCTTTTAAATTTTGATACGTCAGATGAAAATAAATACATTCAGTCCAAAGAAATAAAGATAAAGAATATATAAGGAGGAAATCTGAAGAACACAAATTTGAAAATAAAAGTTTCTTTCCTATCGATTTAAGTTAGATATACGGTGATTATTGCAGTGGAACTCCATTGCGAAACTCAGTTGGTAATAACAGGAAAAATTTTTCAATATTTGCGATTTCAACAATTCTTCCCTGCATGTTTTGTCTACCTTGCTTACCCTTCGTAGAGAAATCAAATTACATATTTAAATTGAATGAAGAAATTAAAATGTTTCATCAGGCTCTATTCAGTAATTGATAATCACAAAAATCATAAGACAATGTAGGTAAGTGTTTTAAATTAAATAATCAATAGAATTGATAACAAAAAATAAAAATTTCTCGTAACTAAATTCAATGCGAAGCTCCAAAACATATTCAGTTTTCCCTATGCAGACATTTCGGGACACAGTCCGCACCCAGGCCGACCCTGTACTTTATACTAATATGCATTTTACGAACATAGTGGAAGAAATCTCGCGTTATGGAATACTGTAGATTTGTCTTCTTTCGAGCGACACCTGTTGAAACCTGATGTGACTAGCGAGTAGCGAGAAAGCGAGAACTACTGGCTAGGTTAACTTCTACAATGTCTTTCCGATCTCTGAATTTTTATTACCATATGTTCACAGTATGGACATCTATCGGAAATTTCAGCAGCACTGCTGAATCTGCGCTCTTAACACGTTTCCAGCCCAGTCATGTCATATGGCATCATAAAATTTCTACCTATATATAAAAGCTCGTGAGTCATTGGTGGTTGCGGATTTCTTCAATAATACTTGTTCAAGTGCTTTATAGAGGTCGCATACATAGCCTCTTGATATTTTATTTTGCGAGTAACATCAAAATCAGTCGTTGATAGAAGAGTAGTGTGCCACTTTTTTTTTTCGAGTAGTTTTTTTTTCGTTTCCAGATATTTTTCTACTGGAAGAGGAGCTATTGGAAAGTGAGTACGAAAAGCATTATTTCACGATTCAGATGTTGATTGGAGAAATTTTTTCGTCATTGGGCGTAATCGATACAACAATGCAAAATGACGTAAACTATATTTTGCCATTCGTTCATCGGGAAAAAAATAGTTTCGAAAAAAAAAAAAAATGTACCAACTCATGTTTTTTGTACGAATCCGGTATCAAAACGCGGCGCTCTCCCTCCTTTCCGCAGTTATGACCGTCTGAAGTTCGGAAAAATGGAATATTCCGCCTCCTTTTTTGCGTTAAGAAAAGAAAAGAAGCATTTTCTTTTATAACTTTTTACCGTTTGTCGATATAAAAATGATTTTGAGGTTATATCGTGATGCAACCTAACCTTACCTCAAAATTGTACACATCAACCAAGAAAAAAGAAAAATATAAACCACTGATTGCATTCATCCGATTTTTTTACAGATGAATTAAAAACTGCACTTGTTTTTCAGTTTCATTCATGTAACAATTCCAACACCCCAATGGGCACACGTACGTTGATTCAACGTTTTTTCAACGTTGTACCTATCGTTGAAATATACGTTACCAGTCGAATGGTCAACGTTGCTGTCGTTTTGGATATAACGTCTAACGTGCTTGAGCTACGTGTCAATAGTGTTGAATTCAACGTTTTTGTTACGGATGTCCTAGCGCCGGCCTTGACGAGACAAACACAGGGCTCGAACAGCGACGTTATTTTTCCAGGAACCCGTAATTCGCTTGGAGAATTCGAGACACCTCATCGAGGCTTCTCTTGAGGGTTCTCCATGGGTGTACGCTGATATATAAAGCAGCGGGACATCGCGGCGGAGACAAGTTTTTAATCCGAGCTAAGTGGCGAGAGTTATTGAGAGCTAAGTGGAACAGAGTTGATTCGCGAATCAGAGTTTGTAAAAGAAAAAAGAATTAAAAGAAAAGTGGCGGCAAGATGAAATAAAAGAACGAGAAAAAGTAGAGAAAGAACGAGAACTTGAAAAGAAAGAACGAGGAGAAACACTCCAGAAAGTTATAGAAACAACAAAAGAATGAATTAGAGCAAATAGAAAAACAACGGAAAGCAGACTTCCAGAAGGTTGTAGAACATTAGGCCAAGATCTTCGAGCATGTGTTGAACAAAACCGAAGTACGAATGAAAGAACTGAAAGCTCTGAAGGAAAACGTCAAGAAAATCGACGACGAAGTCAAAAAGGAAGTGCATACAATGCGAGAGGAGATGAGAAATGAGTTGAGAAATGAAATGAGAGGTCTAAAAAAGCAGATAGTTCTTCTCAAGAATCAGGATCGCTGAGACAGGGTTGCCACATCTGGCATTTCCGTAAAACCACCGACTTTTGATGGCCAGTCGTCTTGGTTCATGTATCGTCGATAATTCAAGGCTGCGGCAGTAACGAATGTGTATGGGACGAAGAAGAAAAAGCTACGGCACTCATAGTAGCTTTGAGAGGGCCAGCTTTGGGTTTGTTACAGACGATACCCTGCGAACAACAAAATAACTACCAGGATCTGATTTCTGCATTGGAGTTGCGGTATGGCGAGCAACATCGCGAACAGCTGTACCGGTCCCAAATGAAAACGTGCACACAAAAATCCGGTGAGAGTCTGCAAAAATTTAAAGCAGATGTTCGACGCCTCATTATCCAGCTGGCGTACCCAGAAGCACCTGGAGATTTCAAGGAGCAGCTAGCGTTGCAGATGTTTATAGATGGACTGAGAGACCCGGAGATGCAGAGAATTTTACGTCTGACAAGTTTCAAAAGAAGTAGCGATGCCTTAGTACGTTCTCTAGAGAAGTGGAGGCGGCCTACAACACCTCAAAGCCGAAAGTGCAAGCGGTAACAATTGACGATCCCGAACAAAGATCTAGCTCAGCGAATGGTTCATTCGAGAAAGTTCTGGAGATCAAATCATTAATAAGCAGGATGAGCATCCAGAAGAAGAGAATGTGCTATACATGTGGAAAACCGGGACATCTTATAAAAGACTGCCGGGTGAAAATGCCGCAGAGGATTAGCTATAGATGTAGAAAGCCTGGGCATTTTATAAAAGACTGCAGGGAGAGAATTCCATAGCGAAAATGTTATAGGTGTGGAAGATCAGGACATTAAATGAAAGATTGCATGGTGAGAATGCCACCAAAATCCATCTCACCTGTCAGGACGACGCCGAATTCGCAATCCCCCGCGAGGTCAAGGTCACCGAGGGTGATCTGTGTCAACAGGCAACGGGCTTTTATAATCGATCACACCTCGAAGTATTGTCAGTCATCACCCGAAGATGATTGCGGTTACCAGCAATCGAAACCTCGTGAGTACACTCAACTTGAAACTTGTTTTCAACATCTTTTCATTATATTTCATTCAATTTCTTCATTTACATTTTTTGACTCGTATTTCATATTCCATACCTCAATTTTATTGTCACAATATCATTTCATTTATATCGTTATTTAAAATTTTTTTTGACACATAATTCATATTCGATATCTCGATTTTTTTTGGAAACAACAGTATTTTCTTTGATCAATCAATCTCTAATTTCATTATTGACTAAAAATTTGATTTTGATTTGATTATACCACTTGATTTGTATTTTAATCCTTCCATTTTCAGCAACAGGTTTCAATAGAGTTAATAATATAGACAATGAAAGTCCGAACCATTACCATTCAGCAAGGAACATTGTCAACCACTTTCAAGCAAATATCAAGCAACGTTATTTCAACATTGTATCAGATACTTTCAACAACTACTAGTTGACAGACCTCATTGATTATACATCATACATGAATGATGTTATCATGTTCACATTAAACGTTAATATCACATATTATTCATGTCCCCAGTCGATGAATTACGTAAAAACACGTTAATGTTGAACATTATATCAACTTTTACTTTGAATGTATTCCTCAACGGACCAATCAACTAGTTATTAACTTATTGTTGATGGAGATGAATAAAGATACGTATTTAATCCACTATCAATTAACCATTCAATCTTGTTATCCCACTATGTTGATATATTCGTTATGTATTTTGTTCATTCGGTACTAGGGAACGACATCGAAACCAGTTATTGCATACATTCGAAAACCACTTCTTGATGAAACACGTTGAAATTACATATCATTTATACCCTCTATTGAATAATTCGGTAACATACACATAAGTGTAAAACATGGTATCAACGTTCACATTGAACGTATTGCATCCGCGAATGCTCTGTTCATAGCGCTCATCGATGTATCTCGTAACCCGAGCTCGTAGCGGTTATCGCGAACGGCACCAGGCCATGTGGGGACCACAGGAATAGCGGCGCATCTAATCGTGTAGCCTTGGGGCACAGTGACAGCTTGTCAGCTTTGCAGGTGGTCGTTATCAACAAAAAGTATGGAATCTTCCGAGTTTTCTGGTTAGTTTTTGACGGCACAGCTTTCGAACAAATAGTTTGGAGGTCTAAATATGGTAGCCGTGGAACTCGGAATAGCGGAGTGTGCGTTAGTGACCCTCTTGTTCGTTATACGTACTATCTTCTTTGTTAACCATTAAGGCGATTCATACTCTAGCGAAGTCGTTATCAATCCGTAAAAATTTAAAATCGTTGCAAGTCGGTAGTGAACGACATAATATAACGTTTATTAACGGAAATAGAAATGGTTCAGTTGTACTTGAAGTAGTTTTATGGTATTTTTGACATATTGTTCATATATAGATCGTTGAGAGCTAGCTACCGACAGTCGTTTGATAACGGATCGTTCATATTAACGGTGTTTTACGGAATAGACCTGAGTTTGTGAATAATAATAGTGTTGTACAATCATTTTCGAGTTGGTAATATTTTAGCATTTCAAGCGCCTAAAATTCAAATATTCTGAAATTTCAGTTCAATCACCATTATTTTGTACCTACTATTTCTATTTTTCAGGAGATTCTTCACCATTTTGATTTTGTCAGAGTGTCTGAGATAATAAGAGACAGAGGACTTGACCAGAGAAGAATGCTCCGATACACATTTCTGCCAATGTGGCCGAACTTTTCAATTGGGAAAGAACAGATAAGATTCCTTTCGATTAATCCAAAGCAAAGGAGTTGTTGCTGGATCGGGAAAGTAAAATCGAAACTGAAGGGGTTATATTTCATCTTACATTTATTTTTGAATATGTCACTATGGACATAAAGTTTGTATAGTGATATATATAGGTCAACGTTATGAAACAATGTTATTGATTGATTATACACGTGATATATTATTGAAAGACCACGTTTTTTAAAGATATAGTTTATGGTGGAAATAACTATTTTTTTCGCGCATGAAGTAAGTTATAATAATACTTTGAAACACAACGTTTCTCAATAATATAATTCTCGATGCAAGAAAACTTTATTTCCCGCGAAATTTTAACTGTTTTTCAAAGGTTGGTTATATTACATCTTTTCAACGTACGTGTGCCCATTGGGACGTACATGTATTATGCTCAATGATGCCAATGGCATCGTCAGGATTTCACCTCGAAAAAAAAAAAATTTTTACTTTTTTCTGCATAAGAACCACAAATTGATGAAAAAAATGAGGAAAAATTATTTCCTTCCAAAAATGATAAATTGGGCTGGGGAGGGTTAATAATTTGTAGTAGTTATAAATGATTTATCCCCAGCAATAACAGTATTCTTCACTTTACGGTTCAATGGTTTACTATAATTTACGTAAGATGGCGTCACCAGGCCGTTTCGTATAATTTCAACTCAATTTACGCTTTGGAGCCGATGCTTTCGTGCTATGTGTTTTTTGTAACAACCTTTTCAGTGTCTGAAGAATTTCACATTTTTATTCGTATACTACGCCGGACTTGAAGCATTCTCCAACTCAGCATTTTTTGAAGTGGATTATGGAGTCAAAAAATATTGAGAAGTAAATTTTTGATAACAATTACTTCTCAGTATTTTTTGACGCTGGCTGGTCTTCTTTTAGGTGAGAAATTGACCTCATTCCATATAATTTGATTATCACTTGCAATCTTCCATGCTTAGAACTTCCAAGTTAAATTTCAATGTGATAAAATTTTTCAGGGTGTAACTGAATAAGTTTTAAACATTTAAGGAGTTGATTCCTCATCGAAAAAAAGATAGGATCTTTCATATAAAGAAACTTCATTTGAGCATCCCTTGTAGAGTATTACCTATGCGCTTACAAATAATAAATATAGTATCCACGAGGTTTTGACTATTCATACCATCCTTACCCACCCTACCAAAACCCTGAGATTATCTGTTCCTGTCCATCTCTTGAGCTTTGCCATGAAAATATCACCAGATCACACCAAAATTACGAGTTGATGGTAAAATATACCTTAACGTACAAAAATGGGGGATTGTAGCTCAGACTAATTGATTCTAGATAAAATTAGGTATATCATAGTGCTATGAAAGTTGAATAAAATAATGTGTTTCTCATAAATTGGGTGTGATTCCTGAAGTGTCAATTACTCGGTATTTATCTTATTTCTTCTGTACTACAGAATCCCATTTTCGGTTCGACTTTTTGACGTGACAGTTCACACTGACACTTCATATAAAGTACTCTCCGTTGCTGTGGTAATCTAACATTAAGTTCAGGCTTGTCTTACTGAAAAGCCAATTGACATTATGCTCATCCTCGCAATGATGGGAGCTGATCTATGAAGCTGTGGTTCTCGGTAGTCTATAGGTGAGCACTTCTGCCTATCAAGAGGTTCATCGGAATATAGTAACAACACAATAAAAAACTATCTCAAACATGCCTTCAAAGGAATTCGTCAAAACCAGCGAGCACATTCTCCACTGATGGATTTCGAAAATAAACACTTACCTATTTTTTTTACGCTATAAGGTAGACACGATTAAATTTCCACAAAAATTTTTATTGTCTTTGCGACATGTTTCGATACACTGTATCTTTATCAAGCGAATGTTTCTAAACACTAAATTATTCTTTGTTAGAAGCTCCTTAAATACATCAGGGTCTACTCTAATTGTCTCTGATTCCTAGAATAATACAACTTGACTGATGATGATTCCTAAACTTATTACCTGATTCTAATAACTGATACTGATTCCTAGAATTACTGATACTGTTATGATATCGGACCATAGTTACTTATTAATTGAATAAGTTCAACAAAGGGGAACTATTGAACTTATTCAATTAATAAGTAACTATGGTCCGATATCATAACAGTATCAGTAATTCTAGGAATCAGTATCAGTTATTAGAATCAGGTAATATGTTTAGTAATCATCATCAGTCAAGTTGTATTATTCTAGGAATCAGAGACAATTAGAGTAGACCCTGATGTATTTAAGGAGCTTCTAACAAAGAATAATTTAGTGTTTAGAAACATTCGCTTGATAAAGATACAGTGTATCGAAACATGTCGCGAAGACAATAAAAATTTTGTGGAAATTTAATCGTGTCTACCTTATAGCGTAAAAACTATGGATTTCCATCAAGTAAAGGCCACCTCAATCAAAAAAAAAAAAAAACTTACCTATTTCCCCCTGAAAAAACACCTTGTGAACGTTTGAGGAAAATTTTATTGAAAGAAATAATACAATAAAATGAAAAAACATTTAATTATGTTGTGTCGAAAGAAATAATTAAGTACAATAAAATATTTTATAATAATAATTATCACTTCATACGATTCAATATATCACAACCAAGGTGCAACCAACATGCAATTCGACTGCATAAAGTGCTTTTTTATATGAAGGCACATAAATAAATCATTTCATTTCTATATGTTATACAAAAATATATAAAGATAGATAATTAATAGTACCAGGAGAGACGGACACACCAAAGAGTAAAGGAAGTTCGGCAATACGAAGGGCTCAGAGCGATACTCTCAGATCTTGCACCCTTTGCTGAAAGATTGATGGACTGATTATTTGATCCCAAAAAACATTTGATGTAGAGATGAAAAATTCGAAGGAACAATAAATAGAAACGTGATTTTTGTTTCGATAAAAATATTACTAAGTAATAGACTAAATCAACCAGATAATGTTTTTGTGGTGAATAATATTAAATATCCAGAGAACAATTTTTTTCGAAAAAGGGCTCTTCAAAGAATCATCTTACATTCCGACATGAAAAATAAAGCAGTTGAGAGGTAGGTGAAATAAAATAACAATGATTCCAATACAAATGGAATCAGTTCATTACTTTCAATTTTCTTTTCAGAGAGCTCCAAATGCCTCAACTCAATTATTTGCACCGTGTGCAGACAAATGTTGACCAAACTTCTCAAAATTGGTTTAGCAATTTGTTCACCATCAGGTTGAAATGATAGAAAATGAATAATTGATAAGGTAATTATTGCTCTCACATAACGAATATATTTTCAATACACATGAAATAAAAAACTAGAAATTGATGAAAATCAACTCCTTCCTCGCCAATATGGCATTATCGACAGACATAAATTAAACTACAATGAAATCAGATATTAATCTTTCTTCCAAAGCCAGAATTTTTGGTAAGATGAATTATTCATGAAAATTATTGCATATTCCCAACTATCGGCGCATTGCAGTTCAATTTCCAAATTTGTGCGATTTATATAACATACCCATGAAACTTCCACATCTAACTCACAAAAGCAGATAGATAGATAGACATATTAAAAAAGCTTTTGGTCATTTATCATCCGTCTGTGGAGAGAATATTTTCTTATTGCCATTGGTTATGAATCTGCTTGTTCTAACGAGCTCTCTGTATGAGAAGCAATTGGGATGAACTCCACATTTTTTAGGAAATGAGATTTATGCGAAATTCGACTCGAAACGTACGTACCTCTCAGTGACAGAAAGACTGAAGTAACTAATTCAATACAATAAAAATAGAAAAAAGAAGGATTGGACTGAAGTCCATGTATGCTAAGAATCATAAAGACTGAAGTCCCACTTCAGCCCCTATGCTATATCGTTTTAGGTATCCATTTTTAATAAAGTGGCTTGAACAGGACTTCAGGCCCTTTTCTAAGTTTCGAAGCTTCAACTGAGCGTTTGGTTGGAATTTTCGTTTTTATATTAGTATTTTTTTTATTTCAAACTTGTTTACGCAGAGTTAAACGGCCACTACAGAAAAAAAGGGAAAATTACAGAAGTGCAGAAACCGGTGAGAAATGATATGCTCACTATATATGTTTACAATAATAGTTCATCTCATCCCTACCTTACATTTTTTCATCATTTATAAGTGCAAGACAGTGATAATTGAAACGCATAGACGCGCATTTAGCACAGTTTTTTTGCATACAATTTGTGCATTGTTGTGGATAATGGCATAATTTATTTTTCCTTCGTAGTTTTTTCATCAACCACAAAGTAATGCCTTTCAAACAATATTTAGGCATATTTCAGTTCTGTTACATAAAACCTTGAAGCCCATGCGATAGCCTTCAATAAAAAAATTTCCGATTAAGAGATCTTTTCGGGCAAAGATTTTTCTATCCATACAAATTTTCTTTAATGAAAGATACAGGGTGTCCCAAACTCAATGGCCTATTAGACATTTCTGGAAAACGGGACATAGAATCATTTTGAAAATTTGAATTCTTGGGTAATTAGTTCTGTTCTATCGATCTAAAATATTTTCAGCACTGCGACGTTGGCGCTTTTATTGAAAAGTAGCAACAACTTTGATATTTTAAATGGGACACCCTATACATTATTGCCTTTCTCGCTTTGTTATTGCTTTCCAATTATTTCTGTGTAATACTTCCCTATACCTATCTTTTGTGGTTTTCGAGAAATTCATTGATTTCCTTATTTTTTGTGCCAAACGTAGCTTTAATCAAATGCTTATTATTGCGGTATTTGGATTCGAAGACAGCTGAAATTTTGAATGTAGTTTGACAATGCCCTGTGTATTAGTTGTGTCTAAGGAAATTTTTTCTCCATTATACAGGGTCGTTCAAAATTTGTGAATTCACCGACACATACAAAAGTGGTGAAAAGTGCATTTTTTCAAATGGAACATCCTGTATATTATCGAAAATCCTGAAAGACAATTGGAGTTCCTTTCAAATGATGTGTCATGTTCCTATACCTAAATTGTCAGGTTTCCGAAATAAATGTAAGTGTCTATAAAAATTGTATTATTTTGACATATTTTGTATTAGGTAGCTATGAAATGTCATGGAACATGTCATTATGAAAATTCGACAACTAATGCATCAATAATGAAACGTCATTACCGTAAATTTGATTAGAAAAGAATCAAAATGGAAGGCAAAAACAATTCAAATGAAGTTTTGATGAAATTGATCATTCTTCATGGCCAAACAAACTTTAAGTTAGACAAGCAGTGATTTTCATAGTGTTTCTGTCAGAAAAAAGTATTGAAAATGGATCGTAATGCATATTCAAATGTAAATATTTCAAAATTGTTTTATATTCACGGTGAGTGCCAGAGAATTGTTTCGAGAACATGCATCAGAAAATTCAATGAACTTTATCCAAATTTACCGCATATGAATAGAAGAAAAATCAGTAGAATTGAACGGAATTATGCTGTGTTTAATAATATTGAAGCACCAAGAAATCAAATGATGCCGATAAATGGAGACGAAGTAAATGAAACAGAACATTTTGCATGTTCTTGCTATAATTTGATCACATTGACCATAAAGAATAAACAATTTTCATTTTGATTCTTTTCTAATCAAATTTACGTTATTGAAAGCGCAAACGTTTTATTATTGATGCATTAATTGTCGAATTTTCATAATGACATGTTCCATGACATTTCATAGCCACCTTATACAAAATATGTCGAAATAATACAATTTTTATATAAACTTGCATTTATTTCGGTAACCTGACTATTTAGATATAGGAACATGACACATCATTCGAAAGAAACTTCAATTGTCTTTCAGGATTTTCGATAATATACAGGATGTTCCATTTGAAAAAATGCACTTTTCACCACTTTTGTATGTATCGGTAAAATCACAAATTTTGAACGACCCTGTATGATGGAGAAAAGATTCCCTTAGACACAACTAAGTCACAGGGCATTGTCAAACTACATTCAAAATTTCAGCTGTCTTCGAATCCAAATACCACGGTAATAAGCATTTGATTAAAGCTGCGTTTCGCACAAAAAATAAGGAAATCAATGAATTTCTCGAAAACCACTAAAGATAGGTATAGGGAAGTATCATACAAAAATAATCGGAAAGCAATAACTAAGCGAGAAATGCAATAATATATAGGTTGTCCCATTTAAAATATCAAAGTTGTTGCTACTTTTCAATATAAGCGGCAACGTCGCAGCGCTGAAAATATTTAAGATCGATAGAACAGAACTAATTACCTAAGAATTCAAATTTTCAAAATAATCCTATCTCCCGTTTTCTAGAAAGGTCTAATAGGCCATTGAGTTTGGGACACCCTGTATGTTTTAGTTTCCGTTTTTGTTTTTGGTGAGAGTGAGCCACTGAAAAAAGGTGAAAATATATCATATTCACCCCAAAACTGCAGAAAAATGTTTGAAAAACCACAACTAGATCATCCTGAATTCAAAAGTGTGAGCAAAATAATCAAAATTATGAGTCAAAAGTACTTTTGAATCAAACTATTTTCGGTTTATAGTTAATGCGATCTCAACAACTACAAATAATTCTACGGGATTCGAATCGTCACTGGAATCACCTTTGAGACCAGACCAGGATATAATAGCAGATCCTATATGGACGACCTTCTTGAACCTTATTTGCGATGTGATATTTTTTTGTATTCTTTCTTTTTAATTTCATCATCAGCCGTTTTGCTTCATCGACTCTACTTGTATTAAAACTGAGAGGCACCCAATATTTGTGACGGTTTTGACTATATAGTCATTCGGGTTTCTGTAATATAAAATGGCATACATCCAAAATTGATTATTGACTCAGTTGGTATCATATACAGGGTGGCCCATTAGTGTGAGGAAGTACAGTATCTCGCCTATAATTAATGAGGAGGATAAAATATTTTGGAATATATAAAGTGTTCCATTGAAGAGGGGCAATACAAATCATAATTTTTTTAAATGGACCCCCTCTATCAAAAACTTTGATTTTTTTTAAACACCCAGTATGTTATGCCACAATTTTCAGGACTATTCTATCCCTTGGATAAAATGAAATAGTCTCTAAAACTGACACTTTTTGAGAACTTTTCTATTCAATTTTCAATTTGCCCAAACTAGTCTTTGTATTCACGTGTAGGCCAGCTAGGGTTTTGACGTAAGCCCTTGTCAATCCTTGGCTCGCACCAGTTCTGGCCCGTTCATAAGGGGACGACATCTGGTAGGCGAAAAAACTTATTTTCTATTAATTTATGAGAATGAATAACTGAAATGATAACCGAACAAATATTAGAAATTCATAATAACTGCTCAAAGTGACCACCGGCTACTTCCAAACAATAATGAATTCGGTTTTCAAAATCTTCATTAACTCGCCTCAACATGCTGACTGGAATATTTTGGATTACATCCTTAATTCCATGTCCTTTTTATATGGGGGGTGTTCTATAAACTTGATCTTTAACGTATATCCACATAAAAAAATTAATCCATCCATCCATAATTTTCATGTCCTTTTTATATGGGGGGTGTTCTATAAACTTGATCTTTAACGTATATCCACATAAAAAAATTAATTTTTGTCAAATCTGGTGAGCGAGGTGGCCATCTTCTGGAAAATGCAGATTCTAAATAATTATTAACAGGAACAGCGTGGTGAACAAGTGCTCCGTCGTGTAAATACCACATCCTTGGTTTGATTCGAATAGGAAACTGAATAATCAATTGTGGTAATGGGTTTTCCAGAAAATCAAACCAACTGTTCCCTCGAAGAAATATGGCCCAACAATGAAATTTCCGATTATGCCGCCTCATACATTTAGGAAGCTCTTTGTCTGACTAGTGGTTCGAAAGAAATAAAGGTTATCTGTTGAATAATAATGGAAATTATGTATATTTACAAATCTATTTTTATGAAATGTTGCTTCATGGGAAAATGAAATACGATTAAAAAATATCTGTCTTGTAACAACTGGTGCTTAGCCCATTGAGAAAACGTTACTCTTTTCTCAAAATCATCATCTCATAACTCTTGATGTAATTGAACACGGTATGGATGAAACTTATTCTTTTTCAAAATTCTTTGCATGACAGGTCAGCTTATGTCAGTTTGTTTGGATATTTCTATATACGAGATATGAGGGTCTTTTGTACCTTTTAAAAGGACAGTCATTTCAGTTTCTTCAGTTGTCGTTCGAGTAAATCGAAGAAGCAACTCTTCAAACGCCCCTTTTCTGGGTTATCGCCTGTCTGAATATGGTTCATTATAAATGCTGGTCATTAATAAACAGTTTTTAGTAAGAACAGTTTTTAGTAAGGAATACTCTTCGGTGGAGTAATTCATTTTAAATGCTATTAAGCGCTAGATACAAAACTGTATTACAGTAATTTTGGTTTTATGCTGAAACGTATCGATCATTGAATGTCAAAATCATAACCTACTTTGAACAGTTTCATTGCGCATGGCATGCACACACGAGAACAACCACTTGCCTTACTGAGATGCCCATGACGCATTTATTTGCGCACCATGAATTACTTTACAAGCAACAATGTCAATTACGAAGATTGCCAACAAGAGATATTTGCATTTGAAAAGGAATTATATCGCTGCCCTAGTGCAAAACTGTAACATCTCAAAATTTTCACATTTTGAGATATTATTATTTTTAATATAAAAGTGACCTCCTCTTTCAAATGCAACACAGTAACATGTCAAAATAATTCATTTTCCTATTTATTTTACTATTTGTTTCAGTACTGCACCAAGCTCAGTTGATGGTTTTGTTAGTACAACACAATACTATCCCAAAATATTACTCTATTGCTCTAAAAATTATGTTATAGTTTATAGAGCAATACTGTAACATCACACAATATTTCTGTAGTACCCAGCTGTCCCAGACCTTAAGTATAATACAACACTGTAATACTGAGTTAAACTTATCGTTTTGACTATTAATTATATTCAATGAATCGTTTTATTGCCAATCTTAATGAGGGCAGAGTGGCAGAGCAAAGATGTTGAAGAAATGTGTGGAGGAATCTAAAGAAGATTATGAAAAGGTAAGCTTTATTTTAGGTTATGTTTTAGGTTAGCTTTATGAAAAGGTTATGTTAGGTCTAACTTTGTTCAGGCCTAAGCTCAAAACAATCATCTTACCTTTAGTTAATAACTTCATTATGTCAGAGTTTCAGTTACTGGAATGTTTTCTATGCCTAAGCTTAAACGTACAGCAGCTTAGCAACACTGTAATACTGTGTTAAACTTATCGTTTTGACTATTAATTATATTCAATGAATCGTTTTATTGCCAATCTTAATGAGGGCACAGCAAAGATGTTGAAGAAATGTGTGGAGAAATCTGAAGAAGATTATGAAAAGGTAAGCTTTATTTTAGGTTATGTTAGGTCTAACTTTGTTTAGGCCTAAGCTCAAAACAATCATCTTACCTTTAGTTAATAACTCATTATGTCAGAGTTTCAGTTCCTATTAGAACTTTTAGCTATATTGGGTGTGCCATTTACCTACAAAGCTAGCTAACTAAAGTAATTAGCACATTGGATGGGAGGTGGGGTAGAGGATATCGATATATTTCCTGTCTTATTACTCTATGAGAACATAAATAGACCCCAACCAAAAATACATTTACAAAAAAATGCATTTATTAAAAAACCTCTATTCTTGGAAAAATGTTGTCTTTGTGAGAATTAACACATTTCAATTTTGTTTCAACAAGTAGAAAATCATTATGTTCTAACTGTTTGCGAGAATCAACCAGTGACAGCTGACGATGTGCATGTTAGAAGGTGAGATTTTGTTTGATGATAGTATTGAAGTACAAGAATATCAGCTTTTTGAAGATGTCACAAATAACGATAAAGATTATGAGGACCAGGGAATACATGTAATTAACGTTCAAGGCGAAGTTTTAACATTAGTTGATAAAAAAGTAGTTACTCAAGCTCAATTAGTAACAGTAGTTGATGAAAATGAAAGTAGGCCCAATATTGCATTAGGTGACTATAACCTTTTTGAAAATCTCGTTTTTGATAAGGGTGAAGATGAAGATGAAGAATACATACCAGATGATAATGACCATAGTTCTGACAACAGCGGCGAAGAGACAATAAATCAAAACAGGGAAGATGATATACAAGAGGAAGTTTTAGAGGTAGACCGAGTACAAGAAGAACTTTTAAATCAAGTACCGGCAATCAATGATGACAGTAAAAAAGCTAAAAAAAGATCTTGGAAAAGAAATGTAAAAAAATTTAAATAAATCAAGGTGAAGCTTATCAAACTAAATCAGGCAACCTGAAGCAGGCAAAATATCTAAAAGCGGGATGTGGAGATAAGTGCAAGTTAAAGTGTTCGGAAATTTTAACCTTGGTGGATAGGCAAAAGATTTTAAGTGATTTTCTCTCTCTAACTGATGTTACCCAGAAATAGTAATATACGTAACAAGTCCGGAAAATACTGTTTTTTCGGACGAGTAGACAAAATTCTAGGGCGAGCCGTAGGCGAGTCCTGGAAGTCTGCGAGTCCGAAAAAACTGTTTTCGGTCGTGTTGCGTACACTATTTTTCCGGCAACCGACCCACTTCCCGGACGGTTGCCGAAAAAGAGATTTTATATCAAAGTTGATGGACGAAGTCAAGCCAAAATACACTTACCAGAACACAGATCAACTAATTATTCATACCATGTCATAATCAACAGCAAATGATTAGGAATTTGTAAAAAGATGTTAACTGATACCTTTTGCATAAGCTCAACTTTTTTAACAACCATAAAAAGAAAACAACATCTACAGGCGTTGTTGAGGGAGATCGTAGGAGTAAACATATGAACCAGCCAAAAACAGACCCACAGGTAGTCAAAAGTATTATTGACCACATCAATTCATTACCTAGGATAGAAAGTCACTATTGTAGAGCTGATACAAAAAGGGAGTATATCGATGGAGACCTTACTCAGGCAAAAATGTATCGTTTATATGTAAGCAGCTGTCAACAGAAAGGCATCCCTTTTGCCAAAAACACAAGTATGAAGAGACAAAATTTAATATTGGGTTTTTTGTACCCAAAAAAGACCAATGTGCATTTTGTGAGGGTTATAAAAACGCTTCAGAAGTAGAAAAAGTTGAAATGCAAGAAGTTATGGACAACCACCAAAAAGAGAAAACAAATATCACGCCAAGAGAAAAAACTTGATAAAGAATCGAGTAGAGAAAAAAATTCGAAGGTTGTATGATTTACAGGCGGTTGTTCAGTTACCAAAGGGCCAAATTTTCTACATTTTATTATAAAAGGAAACTTAACGCCTTCGATTTTACCATTTACGATGCAAGCACAAAACAAGGCTACTGCTACATTTGGCACGAAGGATGTGCAAAGCGTGGTTCTCTTGAAATAGCATCGTTCATCTACAACTACTTGAAAGATTACTGCAGTGGAACTGATAAAAAAGTAGTATTTAATTCAGACAACTGTAGCGGGCAAAATAAGAACCAGGTTTTGCTAAAAATGTGAAAACTCTGAACATCCCATCTATAACTCACAAGTATCTCATTGTTGGCCATACACAAAATGAAGGAGACGTAATGCAATTTTTAGATGTTACAGTTTTGCACTAGAGCAGCGATATATATATATATATATATATATATATATATATATATATATATATATATATATATATATATCTATATCGCTGCCCTAGTGCAAAACTGTATATACATATATACATATATTGCTGCTTAAATTCTATTCATTAAGTTTTTATGATGGCATTCACGGTGGTCTGTTTTTCTCTTTCTTTCACTAATAACTTGACAACGCCGCAAAATTTTCGAAAAAAGTAAAACATTTTGCTGTGCAAATAAAAAAAATAACAGAGGGGTCCATGTAAGAAAATGATGATGATTTGTTGTGCCCCGCTTCAAAGGAACACTCTGTATATTCCAGAATATTTTAAAGAATAAGCAACCATATAACTTTCGCCCGAAATATTTCATCATACTCCTCATAATAGGCGAGATACTGTACTTCCTCACATTCCTCGCACTAATTGGCCACCCTGTATATGATACCAACTGAGTCAATAATCAATTTTGGATGAAAATCCTGTGCATTATAAGCGTTCGAAACACATAGATGTTTGTTCTGTCAGCCGTAAAGTGAGCCACCCTACTAAAAACAACCTCGGAGGTTGACAAGCGACACTTGGGGTTGGTGGATGTATGCTCTCTTTGGGCGCGTTGAATTGAATATAAATACTTTCAGAAACTACCGTAGACTTTTATTATATATGTTGTAAATAGAAATCGATCAGGCCTTCGGGCTAACAATACATGGTGGCAGCGAGAACAAGAACCTCTTTGAAGATGACCAGCGAACAAACCAATATTCAACTTAACCCGAACTTAGCATTTCTTGATAGATTCGACTTTTTAAACCCTGCTGGCTGGTCTCAATGGAGGAAAAGATTTGAACGATATGCATCTGTATCCGGGTTATCGTCCAAGTCAGACCGAGAAAGAATTGATAACCTTCTCTATCATGGGAGATGAAGCCGAAGAAGATTTACTAACATTTGAGCATTCGAGGACTATTTTATACCAAGAAGAAACATAATATTTGAAAGACATAAGTTCAACTCTGAGATACAGAATCAAGGATAATCGGTGGACAGTTTCATAACCTCACTGTATGCATTAGCTGCGCATTGTGATTATGGCACTCTCAAGGAACAGTTCATCAGGGACCGAATTGTGGAAGGCATTGTTACGAAATCCCCTAACGCCGACACTGAGTATAATAAACAGATTTCAACGAGCTGGGCCAAGTGGCTCTATCCTGAAAGCGCTGTCGCTTCCCGAGGCATATTCTCGGAACAGCTGAACGATCGAGTCGTTTCCGAGAGAAGCAACCATCGAAACGAGAGTTTCTAGTAGAGAGAGTTTCTAGTATTCATAGTATTTGCCCCCTCGTCCTTTGTAAGGTATATTTTTTTACATTTTTCATGTGTGTGTATTTTTACGAGTTCACCTGATATCTGCTTCTCCTGTATGTTTGATCCACCCTGTACAATAGGCGTTTCTATGATTTTATCTGTGTTTGAATCAAGTACGTTTTGGAAAGTTTTTGTTGAAAGTTCCATTGAGTTTTTTCGCAGGAGTTCCCCGGGTATTTGTTGTACATTTTTTGTAGCTGTTGAATATTACGACTCGTACATCCAATTCACGGTGGAGTGTGAAGACGATACACGTAGTGTGCCATTTTTAGACACGAAATTCATTCGTACACTTGATAATATCATCATCATCGATTGGTACAGAAAACCCATGAGTTAGGGTAGATACATGAATTACTTGTCGTACCAGAAGGAATCCATCAAGGTCAACTTAGTTAAGCAAATGATACATCGAATATTCAGCATCGCGGACAAAATTCCTTTGATATTTCATTCGGATATAGTGTACTGTATTCCATGTTCTGGCTGTAGTATATTGGTCAAACAAACAGACTATTCAAAGACAGAATTTGTTCACATAAGAGTGACTGCAGATTGCACCCAGAAAGATGTGCCCTTAGTGAAAATGTGCATGAAGAGGGTCATAATATGGATTTTGCCTCAACCAAAATTCTCACAAAAGAACCAAACAAACCATAAAGATCTGATATTAATCACCTCAGTGAGATATATTCATATCTACTACAGTTGGATCAAGGTAATCCAAATTTCAGGGACCAAAGCTCCCATATTTCTATTCAATTATAATGTTTACAATAATTCCTTTTTTTATGATAATATTTTTCAAAACTTCAATAATTTTCACATAGTATACTCGAATTTAACAACGCCTTCAGCAACCCTGGCAACAGTGTCTATTCTCTATTCAATTGCAAATTTCAAAAATTCGTAGGCTCACTCTCGGGATGCGTCGACCTACCGACATTTCCTCATATTTTACGTAGTACCGGACATCCATGTAGGATGGAACTTTTAACCTAACAAATTTCATCATTCCATGCCGGCGTTCTACATGTAAATGGACGTCTATTGATGAAATTTTGATATAATTTTATATTGTTGTAATGTTGACTGATTCGAATATTTTTAATGAAAGTTTTAATGATTATGTGACATATGTTTCATACATGTTTTAAACGCCACGGAGCACTGATATACATGCTTCACCACCAGGGATTATATATATATATATATATATATATATATATATATATATATATATATATATATATATATATATATATGCTGGCTGGAACTTCCGGTTGATCCGCGTCTGGAAAGATTTACTTGTCAACGTTTCGACTCCCATTTCGGAGCCATTTTCAAGACTGAGTGACCTTGCGTCTAGGTATGAGTTGTCTCACTAGCTGGCTATCATCACTGGAGATCGAGGATAGAAGGTTGGTGGGATTTAAGGGTTCATTAGTAATTATGGCAGGATCAGGTATCGGACGGTCGATGGGAGGTTCGAACGGATTAGTTCCCAAGTCGGAGTGAATAGAAGTATGTCGGACCAAAAGTGGTTTCCAGGTATTGGGGAGTCTTTGAGAATCGTCGCGTTTATTGAGACAGTTGGGACGTTTTTCGATTTCAATGGCTTCACGGGTAATTCTGGTTTGGAGGGTTTTGGCTGTGGCAACGGTTTTGGTGTTTTTGAAATCTATTTTGTGGCCTGTTTCTAAATGATGTTGGAATAATGCTGAGTTTGTGTCAGAATTACGGACTGCTAGTTCGTGTTCATATGCTCTACAGGACACTCGTCGGTTGGTCTGGCCGATGTATGTTCTGGGACAGTTAGAGCATGGTATTTCATATATTCCTTGGATTTCATTGGGGATTGTGTCTTTGGGTGTTCGAAGGTAGGTGGATATTTGGTTGTTAGCTGTGAAAATGGTTTTGATGTCATGTCGTGTCAGAATTCGACTTATTTTATCAGTAACACCATGAATATATGGAAGGAAAGCTTTTTGTCGTTCAGGTTCGTCCTTCGGGGGTCTAGGGTGAAGATCTCGGGTTTGCTGGAGTTTGATAGACTTGTGGATTTGGGAATCGGAAAAATCGTTCTGCTTTCCTTCCATATATTCATGGTGTTACTGATAAAATAAGTCGAATTCTGACACGACATGACATCAAAACCATTTTCACAGCTAACAACCAAATATCCACCTACCTTCGAACACCCAAAGACACAATCCCCAATGAAATCCAAGGAATATATGAAATACCATGCTCTAACTGTCCCAGAACATACATCGGCCAGACCAACCGACGAGTGTCCTGTAGAGCATATGAACACGAACTAGCAGTCCGTAATTCTGACACAAACTCAGCATTATTCCAACATCATTTAGAACAGGCCACAAAATAGATTTCAAAAACACCAAAACCGTTGCCACAGCCAAAACCCTCCAAACCAGAATTACCCGTGAAGCCATTGAAATCGAAAAACGTCCCAACTGTCTCAATAAACGCGACGATTCTCAAAGACTCCCCAATACCTGGAAACCACTTTTGGTCCGACATACTTCTATTCACTCCGACTTGAGAACTAATCCGTTCGAACCTCCATCGACCGTCCGATACCTGATCCTGCCATAATTACTAATGAACCCTTAATCCCACCAACCTTCTATCCTCGATCTCCAGTGATGATAGCCAGCTAGTGAGACAACTCAGACCTAGACGCAAGGTCACTCAGTCTTGAAAATGGCTCCGAAATGGGAGTCGAACGTAGACAAGTAAATCTTTCCAGACGCGGATCAACCGGAAGTTCCAGCCAGCACATTTCTGACCGCGGAAGCCTAGCCGATCAAATATATATATATATATATATTGAAAGTTCTCAAACTTGAATATAGGGGAGAATGTTTCACAATTAGACAAAGCATTTAATTTCAAAATTCCCGCCACGATTTCGCTGTTTTTCGATAGGATAGTAGGGTTTCACACGCAGTATTTGTAAACGAAGTTGGAATGCCATTCTTCTGGTTTTGTGCATTTTTCAACAAAAAAATCGTTTTCCTAGGTAAGTTTTTTCTATCCCAGATTGGATATTACAAGCCATAATTTTTCTTTTGGAACTAGTAGTACAAAAACAATCTGTTGATCAGATTTTGGGATATTTTACCGACATTTTATAATTTTTTATTGTGGTTCAAGTTCCACCTTCAGACAGCATCTCTGTTCCACAATCGGACGCTGTCTGATTGTGGAACACAATTCTTGTCGTTAAAAAAGTGAATGTTTCTTTGATGAACAATCCATGAAAGCTGCTGTTAGAGCAGTCACCGAGGAGAAGATATCTTTAAGACAAGCAGCTGAAAGATATGATTTAAAATTTCAAACGGTTTATGAATATGTAAAAAGGCGAAAACAGAATCCCACCAAGGAGATTGGTTCCCAATTATGTATGTGGATAGGTTTTTTCTGAAAAACAAGAAAAAGCCCTAGCCGATTACGTATCAACTTGCTCAAAAATGTGTTAAAATAATGGAACCCATTTCTGACATACTCCCCATAACTGACACTTTCGTAATCAAAGTCATAAAATAAGGAATATTAAATAGTAACGGCAACGCTGGATGTATCAAAAGGTATTTTGAACTATTTTAGTGCTGTGGTTGGCATCACTGCTTCTCACCAATAAATTGTCTCAAATCTCAAATGCCAGTCAATTTTTTAACGTAACATTCGTTCTGTGGTTTGTGAAGCGGCGTCCCTTAATAAAATTGTTAAGGACAATAAAGTGGTATTGAACCGTTTGCTGATAGAAATTGAAGATTGCAGGTAAGTTTGTAATTCACTACTATCAATAAGATCTTAGTAATACAACTGTGTCAAACTCAATCACTCACTGATGAATTTTGGGGCTAGAAGGGGGGTGTCATCTGAGAGGTACTATAAGATCATCGAGTATCCATTAGCTGACATGAATGTCAGATGTTGGGGTCCTCAATTTCCAATAGAAAAGTGGTGACAAATGAGTTAAAAAAAATATTTTTGATATGGAACACATTTGTAGTTGAGACCTATCGAAATCAATTTCTGTTCCAGTAGCTGACATCTGTGTCAGGTATTGGTGTCACATACTAGTTATTGAATTGAGAAACTTATGCCCTTCCACGGTCGATCGTTTTTTTCTTTTTGTTTTTCAGAATCACAATGCCAAAGATTAAACCAAAATCAACAATGAGATACTCCCAAGATAATCTTCGTAATGCTCTCCGAGAGATTGATAGTGGAATGCCGGTTGCCACAGCAAGCAAGCAATTCAGTGTTCCCAGAACAACACTACTGTATAAAAAGACTGGGAAATATCCTAGAGAATGTCGAGAAGGCCCACCTACGAATCTAACAACATTGAAGGAGGACTTCCTTGTGAGATGGCTTTTTTATATTGCGGATCGTGGTTTTCCAGCAACAATATTACAACTCATAGATTCGGTTGAGATGATATTCAAAGAAAACAAGAGAGAGAATAATTCCAGAGGTGGAAAATCAGCTAAAAAATGATATTCTTCATTTATGCAAAGACATCCAGAAATCAGCAATAGAGTTTCCCAAAATTTATCTTCTGGAACGGTAGCTGTTAATGAAGTAAAAATTCGTAATTGGTTCAATGAAATAAAAACGTACTTGGAAGAAAATAATTACATGACAATTTTAGAAGATCCTACTCGGATTTTCAATGCAGATCAATCTGCCTTTTTTCGTCACCAAAAGGTAACACAGTTTTGGTGAAAAAGGGGCATCAACAGTGTATAACTTCTCTGCTAATAATGATGAGGAGTGTATGACTGCTTTGTTGAATGCAAACCAAACGCAGCTGGTATGATCGCTCCTCCAATGAAAAGATACCTCCACAAATAAAAAGCCTGCTGGTTGGGCCATTGGTAAAAGTGAGAGTGGTTGGATGACTGGCCAAACTTTCTTCGAGTACATGGCCAACGTTTTTCTGCCTTGGTTGAGAGAAAATGATATTGTTCGGCCAATAATTTTTTCCGTTGATGGTCATTCCAGTCACTTAACCCTTCCGCTCAGTAATTTATGTTCAGAAAATGGGATTATTCTGATCGCTCTTTGTCCAAATTCCACTCACATCACTCAACCTATGGACGTGGCTGTTTTTCGTACCTTGAAAAGTGCTTGGAGGAATGCAGTCCAGCAGTGGAAAATTGATAGTAATGGATGTAAGGTGAAGAAAGAGGACTTTACATCAATACTGGAAAAAGCAATGTTGACGTCAGTTACTCCAGATGTACTAGCCAATGGATTCAAATCAACTGGGCTATATCCACTTGATCCAAGTGCTATCAAATACGAAAAATATTTTGAAGCAGATAATTCCCGTTCTCTTGCCAATTCGAAGAGCCTTTTGGAAAAGTCCACACCAAATGATAAATTATCACATTGAGAAAAATTTTTTGAGAAAGAAACATTGATAGAATTCCGGAATACGATCGGAGATCAGTGGAATGGTGATGTAAAGAACACATCGCTTCATTTCGTTTGGAGACAAATGAAAAATGACAAAGAAAAAGATGCCACGAATATTACCATTACCTATGAGACCGAGCAAGCAACAGGAAGCCAAGATTCAGAAATGAATGGGGCTCCGGAACAAATTGAAATGGAGATATCAGCTGAAACAAATGGAGAACAAATCATCCCGTCCGCCGATATCAATCAAGAACACCAACCATCTTCATCTCTTATTAATCATGAGGAAGTAACACCACTCAAAAATGTACCAACTCCTTTCAATAAATGTTTGTTTTGGCCTAAGTCAGATAAAAACGAGATGAAGAAGAGATCGAAAGAAAAGTTGCCAGCAGTAGCATAATCCACCAGTTGGAAGGAATATCACTCGAAGAAACAAAAAATCAAAGAAGATAACGAAAAAGCTAAACAGGATAGAAAACTGCAAAGGGAAATGAAACAAAAAACAGCAAAGGAAAAAATTAAACAAGTCAAAAGAAAAGTTTCATCGTCATCATCTGAATCGAGTAGAGAACTCCAGTAAGAATCTGAAGATGAACTTTATTATGAAAATGATGAACGTCCGAATCCAATATCCGATCCTAGTTCGCTAAGCGTTGGTGACCATGTAATAGTATCATATGAGGAGGACTATTTTCCTGGAGTTATTACGGAAATGAGGAAATCAAATGAACTTGTAAGTATTATGCAAAAAAGTCTTGCCAATACCTGGGAGTGGCCTCAAAGACAGGACAGCTTGTGGTATGATTTCGAAGATATTATGGAAAAAATTGAAGAACCTGCTAAGGCCAATGAAAGAGGAGCATTTCGTGTACCAGAATTTCTAAAATATTCAGATTATGTTTGAATTGTAAATACAATGGACGAATAAAGCTGTTTCAACATATTTCCTCGATGGTGTCAGTTATTGGTTTGTCTATTGGTTATTCCTTACATCATGAATGTCAGTTATTGGAGGAAATACAGCTCTGTATATTAATTAGAAAAAAAAATTTAGTCAATTTTTTTCGAAAAACCATCATCATACATCATTCAAGGACATTAAAATATGAATTTGCAATGAGCCGCTTCTGGCTATTAGCTGAATGTTCGGAGATGAAAAATTTGATCGGTTTTTTTTTCTTCAATGTGTCAGTTAATAGTTTCTCTACCTTATGGACAAACGGTCGTCAATATAAGAAAATTGGCTTATGAAATGGCGATCATTGATACTTGTAAAATTCCGGAAAATTGGCAAACAAACAAGGAAGCTGGACGCGAATGGTTTCTTGGATTTATGTCCAGACATGCAGAATTAGGTCTTCGTCAGCCGGAAGGACGTAGCCTCTCCAGAGCTAAATCATTCAACAAGCACAATGCTGGCCTTTTTTTCAACAATTTGGAAAAAGTGTTCGAGAAGTATGGAAATTTTTGTAGCGGTGCAAGAATTTATAATTTAGATGAAGTTGCTACTACAACCGTCCAAAAACCGAAAAAGATTGTTGCCCAGAAAGGGATAAAGCAGGTCTCTTCCTGCACGAGCACCGAACGAGGTTTACTGGTGACCACTTGCTGTGTTATATCAGCATCCGGGAATACAATACCACCAGTCATGGTTTTTCCACGAAAAAAGTTTTAATCCTCGAATGACTTATGGAGCACTACTTTGGGATTGGTTTCCGATTCGGGATGGATGATTCGTGAATTGTTTCCAAGCGTTGTAAGGCACTTTATTGAACATACGTCCAGCACAAAAGAAAACCCTTCCCTCCTAATTTTTGACAATCACGAGAGTCACCTGACCATAGAAGGAATAAATCTGGCAAAGGAAAATGGAGTGATCATTTTAACCTTACCACCGCATACTTTCAACAAGCTGCAACCATTAGATGTCTCAGTGTTTTTTTCGTTCAAATCATTGTACAATACTGCCTTGTAAACATGGCTTTTAGAACACCCTGGGATACCCGTTTCTATTTTTGATATCGCTGGCTGTGTTAATTATGCGCTTGAAAAATCGATGACTCCAGCTAATATAAAATCTGGATTCCGAAAAACTGGGATTTATTCTTTCGATAAATTCATATTTACATATGACTTTGCAATTAGTGGCGTAACAGATAGAAATGTGGATCAAAACAATGAAGAAGCTCGACCACTTAGAGATCCAAATCAACCATCAACATCAAGCTGCATTGAAGAAAATATAATGTCAGTCTCCTTAATTCCGGCAACAGTTAAATTACACACAAAATGAAAACACAAAAACTTTCGTAAGACCCCAAGAATTTGAAGGATACCCAAAAGCAGAAAAACGAGAAAATCACAGGAATAAGAGACAAAGAGCTAAAAGTATTGTCGCCACGGACACTCCAGAAAAGATCGCCCTGGAAACTAAACAGATGGAGAAAGAAAAAAAGTTTAAAGAATAAAAATATCGTGAAAAGAAAAGTTGGATTCGATGAGGACTCAACAGACGAAGAAAATGAAAACGCGGCGATGCTTGTAACTGAAGATTCTGACGATGATATTGATTTTGTGGGAGAAATCGATCCAACAACTCTTCTAGACAAGCCGAATTAAGAGCCAGAAGTTGCAGATTTTATTATAATAGAATTTATAGACAAAAAGAAAAAAATTATTACATAGCTGAAGTTTTATGTAAAAGAGATAAAGAATGTGAGGTGTAATTTCTTATGCCGGTTTCCACAGACTTTAACGTAGTGAAAGAATAGGTAGGGCTTGCCTAATTTGGGGATACCTTAAATTTGTGGAATGGTTTCCACCAATCAAAATTATGAATTTCCCAACTAAGTGGAGAAAGACACTGGCAACAACGCACAATTTTGGGAACATTTTATTTTTGTCAAGGTGAGTTGTGCACATTGGTTAACCTTAACCCATAATAATTACGTTCCTGTGTTTATTTTCAATGATTTTTCAAATAAAATAATTATTACATTTATTAGTCTCGAAAGTTTTCAGTTTGTTGTGATTTATGATATTTTGTCTGGTTGCGTTTATAAAAAATAGCAATGAAGCCAGGAGACCAGCAAGAGGATCTCTCGGAAGATCTAAATACAGTACCTACCCAAAAAAAGAGCTCCGAATTACACCAATAATGAAAAAGAGCTGTTGCTTAACATTATAGAGCACCACAAACATATTATCGAGAATAAAAAAAACGATGATCCTCTATTTGCTCCAAAATATGTAAAACCGTTGGTTTAGTTAATCTGAACCGACGAAAAAACGTTAAATTGTCCATATTATCAAAGTGGTTATTTCTATCATATATTCTTCTAGGAAATCCATTTTGAATCAAGTCGAGCATTTCAAAATCATCTTCAAACATTTCCATTATCATATTTAAGCGAAAAAAAATAATACAGAAATACACAAAAATGATATGACATGAAAAATATTCCACAAAACACTGAAAAGTGATGTTAGAAATAGAAGACGTCTCTTCGGTATGCTTGGAAAATATTAAGATGGTGTTGCCAACACCATCACACGTGGGAACAACAAAACGGCAAAAATCATATTTGAAGTGAATTTTTCAGCCTTGGAAGTTCGTTAAGTCATTATTAAAACATGCACATTTACAAAATACATCTGTGTGCATCATTTACTAACCCGGTTTTATAATACAACTTCATTCCATGAGCACTCCATCAATGATAACTTTTGAACATCGTGTCATATAACCTCACCTAAGTGTAAGTATGATAATACAACTAATTGTAACATCTTTCACATAAATGTAATCTAATTGTAGTTCCCTGATGATGGAATAAACAAAGTTCCGAAAGCTTGGATCAACTTAAAAGAGTCTTTCTTTTGTGACATTGCTGCATTCCCCACTATTCACTAGTTTAACCCCTAACTAGTCAGCAACGACTACCCTCTTCTATATATATATATATATATATAATTTATTTCATTTTTACTGTTATTAATGTTTGAAATAAGTGATATTGGGGATGTTATTATATTCATGTATATATTGTATCATCTTCTTAAAGGAAAGTAGAACTTGATTTTACACCAATATTATGGGTGTGCTGAAACGCTTATATCCCCTCGTATTCTTGCCAATGTCATTTTAATTTGTTTGTTCGAGTTCTCGTCTGTTTTCATCGTTTATTTTCCATGTAAATGATAAACGAATAGTTAATTGACAGGTTTTAGGTTTGGCTCCTGTTTGTTTATTGTCATATGTCACATAGTAAATAATTTGCCTTTTTCGTTGCTTGTGGTATGATACGTCGTCCGGAAAAGATATGGCATTCGATCCTAAATTTTAACTTGAATATTTTACTGGACTGGTGATGAGCCGTGATGTTTTGTGTGCTGCCTAATAGTGGTTCACGCCAATTCGTTTTAATTTTTCGCCCATTCCGAAGGAAGCAGCTAAAAGTTCTAGGGGCATGGCCCAGCTCTTCAGGTTGACTGACAGTCATTCGATATCTGAAGTCAAGCAACGCCGAGCACGGTTAGTACTTGGATGGGTGACCTTACAGGGAAATACCGTGTCGAAAGCCCGTACAGCTGCAGCGAAGTAGCATATCATAGCTCGCAGACAATATATCAATGAGCACAAGATATATTGAGGATATGCCGTCCTTCGGAGGGGACGTTAAGCCGTCGGTCCCGAGTCCATGGATGTTGGGCTCGTTAAAGATCCCTACCTCTGGTTGGAATACCAGAGGGTTCGGCAAAATTTCCGGTTGGGGGAGTGTGATCACCGGCGTCGGTGATTGACCTTGGTAGCGGAAATAGGCCGACGTTAAATAAAATTAAAAAAAAAAAAAGTTCGAGCCTATACAAAAACTCCTGAACTTTTTGCTGCGCTATCTACGCGATTGCCGACTGGTTTTCTTTCCACTTGAGCTTCAGGGGCCTATAACACAATCACTACAAGTCTAACAAGTGTATAAATGAATTATACAAGTGTAGATATTCTGTAACATAAAGAAACTTGCAGTTACTAGTGGGGCACTGGTAATTACGGGACTTTCTCTACAATTGTAGTATCTTTTCGTAACACAAAAATGAGACTTGTACAATCGTGTTACGGAATTTTCGACAATCGTAGCCAATTTTCTACCTATCTTGATTATAAGTAGATTGAGCGTACTAGAGTAGTGAAGTCTTTCATCGTGAGCGTATATCTATAATTCGACTGTCGATATGTGGTCAAGAGATTCGGATAGTGAAAACGAAAATGGTCGTGCAGTATATTGCTATAGGGAGAGAATTAACTTTGTCATACTGACAGACGGGAAATTTATGGAAAGGTTCAGACTTATTCGACAACAGTGTGAAAGTCTTCTTTAAGATATAGGTCCAGCCATAGCGAATAACGATTCAATGGTATGGCTTGTCGCCATTACAGAAACTGCTTATTGCTCTGCATTGGTTTGGAAACGGAGCAGATAAATAAATCAATTGTCTTGTATGAACAATATATACAAGTGTAGAATATTTTACTTGTAGCTACAAATATATGAAATTTCCTTTATATTACGAGAAATTAGGATACTTGTGTGGCTATAAGCGAATCACTTGTAACTTGTAGACTTGTTACAATTGTAGATTTGTGTTATAGGCCCCAGGTGTGTAACTGCACTATTCTTGATGCCGGTCGTTTTTTCCTTCAGGTAAGGGCTATTTTAAGTATTCTGTTATATATAAAACGAGTTCAATATGTATAGATTTTTGAATTTTACTCTTACGCATTTATGTATTTTGTCTTATTTTAAATTGTCATTTTTTCCTTCAGCCACAACAGCTATTGAATAAAGACACAACAACGAATCTCGTCAGATTCTTTTTCTTCCCAAAAATCAGCCACCCACGCAACCCCGAGAGCTTGAGCCGCCTTCACATCTTGGTTCAGCACATGAGCAAATTCTGGTGTGCAGTTGAATTTGAAGATGGTGTGCAAATTGTCCCCGCAAATATGGATAGATGGGGACAGATGTTATCGGCTCGTTCACATTGGGATTCAAAACTCGTTTGAGAGGGCTGTTAGAGAATATCGCTAACCGGGGGGTTAATTTACTTCGCATGGGGTTAGGTTTTCTGGAGAGTATGGTAATAAAAACTATTCACAATGATTTTTTCGTTTCTGCTATCGTCATATCATATTTCACTAATGAAATTATTTTATCAATATAATTCGAAAACTGTTCATTCATTGGATTCGAATTGTAGAATCATTTTAGAAATTATTTAATATTTTATAAGAAAACTAATGAATTGTTTATTATACACCTCTTGATCTTCTTGAGAGTTGTATTAATCATGAATAATATGTTCTAACAGGTAGGCTTTTTTCCATTATCAATTGCAGAACACAGTTATGTGAGGAGTAATCAATATTTAAAATGTACGCATGACACTCATCATTGTAATCACAGTACTCTTATAGAACTCGGTAGACATCAAACAAAGTCTGTCCTAGTAAACTTGATAAATGACCGTCAACTTCGTTGTTCAACCAATGATAACAGCGAATCGCAAACCTATTGGCGGTTATCGAAGCTCAAAAGCGATAAATTTCTAGTTGACGTTGAAAAAACTTCTAGGAGATAGTCTGGGATATCAGTGGAGTAGTGTTGGGTGCATTCTTGTGTTGAATTTTGAAATTTCATTGGATAAATAGAAATATGGCGTTTTGTAGACCATATGGGCGAATGAAAATAATATTGCTGCACAGTATTGAGATTCGAGTCATGTATGAATTTGAATATAAAGATTCAGACAGGTATTTTGAAAATAATAAATTCTCCAATGCAGGTATCTACGCCTATGACATTACCAACAATGTTGTTGGTCGGGGTTCGTAACGAGTTTTTTATATTCTGCATTTCATAATGGAAGAACTTTCCCTAGATATATTTGAATTTTGAATGAAAACCAAGTTTATTTTGGTAGCTGACACATTTGAATTTTCTAAACCTGGTGGAGGTGTTATACATCATACAAACTTTCAGATTCGTATGAATTGGCTGTACCAAAGCTGAAATTAGCGGAGGTTCAATCTGACCTCAATACGGATGAAGATACATACAAAAAGAGTCGAGCCTTTAGAAAACGAGTATTACCCTCAAATGAGTCCTTCAAATGAGTCTGAAGACAATAGCACATCCGATGAGGATGGCCTCAATGCATTTCTTAATATTCCGAAAGAGGAGGAATCAAGACCGAATTTCACACCGATAATATATTTTATCTGATCTTTTTTTCATATCTTTTTTTTAGAGGGTACTTCTTTATTTATTCAGTATAGGTACATTACATGATATAAACATATTTCAGGTTACATAAATAGTTTACAAATTTTTTTATAATTTTACATACATAGGTATAAAAATAAAATTACATATAATTGCTATGATAAATTTACTCATGAGATTTTGTACTAAGACTCCTAATCAGCAAGGACGCTGGTATCGGAGTATGTTTATCTATTATCTATGTGGTTGGTGTGGTTATTAGGAGCGTTTTTTAGTTACTTAAAATTATATTTCATTTGTTATGTGTGCTTTAAGTTCTATATTAAATTGCCTGTAATTATTTATATTTCTTATATTGATCGGGATTGTATTAAATGCTTCCATACATTTATTCATTGGGTTATTTAAGCCTAGTCTTGTTCTGACATTTGGTAAATAGAGGTTGTTACTACTCAGTTGTCTTGTTTCATGCGAGTGTATATTATTTATACAGTTGAGAGGGGTGTTACATTTTTGTTGGTTTGTCATAACTTTGTATATAAACTTACATTGTTCTCTCATCGTTTCATTTCTCGAAGTCATACTATTGATTACAATTCTGTGGAATTTTTCATAGAAATTCGTTAAATTAGTATTATTGTGTGCAATATAAATATAATATTTGTAGTTCTTCACTATTTATCGGGTGTAGATAAAATAGCGTATGCAACCCTCATGTAATGGTTATTAATACACTCGCATAAACCATACGAAACTCACCTTCGGCTCGTTTCGTATCCCGGTTTATGCTCATATATATTAATATATGAGCATAAACCGAGATGGTTATTAAACCATCATTACACGATCGTTGCATAATATACTAATATAGCTCTGTTTAAAGTCAATATAACACCTTCTTTTTTAGATAACATTTCTGGTCCATATTTGAGGACACGAGACCAATATTATGGTAAAAAACATATTCAGGAAATTGATGACCAATTCGGTGTTTTTTTTATAATTGGGAAGGCAAGAAGGGAAAGAAAATGTTTCCTCTTTAATATTGTCAAATTGTATCAGGAGTGTTACAAAACAGTCTGATCTCAGGGTTTTTTTGTTTGGGTTCTCAGAGTGAAGAAGATGAAGCACACAAAATGGTGAAGAAACTTCTAACGTATTCGACAATGGAGTTCGGAGAAAGCCGTGAGACAAATCTAAAAATTATAACTATGATAACACCGAATCCGTTTAAACAATGCCGGACAGAAAAACATGTACCACAACAATATACAGTGTGGTCCACTAAGTCTGCAACAAATGGGAAACTTTTTTATTATCGATTTCTCAGAAAATTTTATTCTTGACAAAAGTTGGTGCATGTTCCAAAACTATACCAAGTGTACCTGAAATGGCTTTATGACAATCACCATACAGGATAGGCCAAAAAATATAAATTTCGTTCAAGAGTAAGGTACCCTTATTTCAGAAAATATAGAAATATGTTGAGGAGAAAAGTTGCTTAGAATTAAAAGTTATGTTCAGATACGAAGTCATGGCCTGCTATTCGATTTTTTTTCTTTTGGAAAATTTTGAATTACCCCCGTATGATACATATTTTTACTATTTTGATTCAATATGTATTTGAAGTAGCTACAATCAAATCGGTTTGGAGTATTTCTTATCAAATTAAAGTGAATTTGTATACTTTACATGGATTTGTATTTTTTTAGGTGACCGTCAACTTCTTGTTTGTTGCAACGATATTTAACAGGACTCTAAAATAACACAAATATTTTTATGTAGTTAGTAAAGTATTTGCCTCGTTAAAAAAAGTATTTGTGTTATTTTAGAGTTCTGTTAAATATCGTTGCAACAAACAAGAAGTTGACGGTCACCTAAAAAAATACAAATCCATGTAAAGTATACAAATTCACTTTAATTTGATAAGAAATACTCCAAACCGATTTGATTGTAGCTACTTCAAATACATATTGAATCAAAATAGTAAAAATATGTATCATACGGGGGTAATTCAAAATTTTCCAAAAGAAAAAAAAATCGAATAGCAGGCCATGACTTCGTATCTGAACATAACTTTCAATTCTAAGCAATTTTTCTCCTCAACATATTTCTATATTTTCTGAAATAAGGGTACTTTACTCTTGAACGAAATTTATATTTTTTGGCCTATCCTGTATGGTGATTGTCATAAAGCCATTTCAGGTACACTTGGTATAGTTTTGGAACATGCACCAACTTTTGTCAAGAATAAAATTTTCTGAGAAATCGATAATAAAAAAGTTTCCCATTTGTTGCAGACTTAGTGGACCACACTGTATAGTAAATTACAGGTATAGAAAAAAAAGGAGCCACCTACCTAAAAATGCAGACACCAAATCAAACCACTAAATGAAGTGTTTGAAATCATCTAACCACAATCAATTCGTGGATTTGCTCACTGGTGAAGTTTGCAGTAGGTACGTTAAAATATGGTTTTATTTTATAATGAATACCATATATTATATCAATCCAAGTGTTTATCATAGCTTGTAGACGCTGATTTTGCATTATATTCCTTATATAAACGCAAGGACGCTTTAATGTCTGATTTTTACGTTTGATCCAGCACAGCTACCGAGCAATTGTATTCATTTTGAAAATAAACGAAATTTTTAAAAAACCAAATCGTTGCCCAGCAATTTTAATTGGCGCAGTCAGTAGGATAGTGGAAGTGTCCCTTCATTGAGAAAACACGTCCGCTATTCGAAGAAACAAGAATGAGTTGGTGACCTTTGGTGAATACAAGCTGATCATTCTGAAGTCCCGAAGAGCTGATACGTCGTACCATCAGGGTGAGTCGAGTTCCTCTTTGTACTTCCTGAATTTGTTTATCATAAAACCAACAACCCCAAAAGTTTCAAAAACCTCAAACTGTACAACAACAATTTTACCAACAACCACAGTTTCTTCAACAACGCGTACAACCGCAATATTCTCAACAACATGGCATAATACAGACTAATGTACCACAACAATTTCAACCACATTATCAAAATGGCATGATACAGTCTCATGCAAGGAATCAATTTCCAAGCCAACCGATAGCATTTAAACCTCAAGCTATAAATCAAAAATTTCCGACTAACAAACAAGTATTTGGCCCATCAAAAAATGTCTGGAAGCCAAAGAATAAACAACTGAGTACACCAGTTGAACCCATGTCAACTACATCTAGAAATCCAACAATGATAAAACCAAATAATAATATTTTTTCAAATAATCCCAATATGAGAAGAAATTTCATTAGCGAGGAACTAAACAATTAAGATTGTGATATAACACCCCAGTTATATTCACATAATACGCAACAATTGTTAAACTACCAAATTAGTTCACAATTTGAAAACAATATACCCGATCAAGACGATTTTGACTTTGAAAATTTCAATACAACTTTTGATGAAGTTGATGAACCAACAGATCAAGACGATGAGACAAATGTTTACAATCTGCCTCAAATGAACGAGAACACATAATAGAGTTGCATTCAGCAGTAGTAAACGGGCTACCGTATATAAAAATATAAAATCCACCTATGAAACTACTTATTGACACAGGATGTCATACTTCTATGCTGAGACCCTCTATTGCAGAAAAGTATTACCCAGAACGAATTTTTAAAGAACCTTCACAATTAAAAACATCATTAGGAGAAAAAATTATTCCCTATAAAGGACTTATTCCAGCCTTTCCTGAATTTCAGAGTAACCACATGATAGAATTTTTATTATTTCCTTTTCATGAATTCTTTGACGGAATACTAGGATTGAAAGAATTGAAACATCTCAACTCAAGGATTGATTTTAAAAACCAAATACTATAATCAGATTATGTTGAAATACCATTATTCTATAGACAACCCTACGAAACACAATATACTTTCGAAATACCAGCTTTTGAGGGTATTATACAAAAATTTCCAGTTGAAATTGAACAAGGAGAAATTCTTATTCCGAAATTACGATTTAACAATTTAGATGTTCCAGAAACAATCACTTTTGCTGAAAACTTTCGAGCAAAATTTGAAATAAATAATAACACTAATAAAACTATTGCAGTAACACTATTTGAACCTTTTCCTTATAATCCAATACATGAAGAAAACTTTGAATTTTATCGCGCAGAAGACTTATTACCAAAAATAAGCCCCTGAAAACAAAATAAAATTTCTGAAAAAATTCAAACAGATCATATGAACAAAGAAGAAAGAGACGCTATATTAAAGCTATGTAATCAATATAGTGACATTTTCTACGACGAAAATAAAACACTTAAAGTCACTAATGTTATTAAACATGAAATTAAAACTTCGGATGAAATTCCCATTCATACAAAGTCATATAGATTTCCACATTGTCATAAACAAGAAGTTCAAAAACAAATTGATAAAATGTTAAAAGATGGAATTATTAGACCTTCAATATCTCCATGGGGCTCACCTATTTGGATAGTTCCCAAAAAACTAGATTCTTCAGGAAAAAGAAAATGAAGAATTGTAGTGGATTATAGAAAAGTAAATGAAAAAACTATTGATGATAGGTATCCCATACCAAACATTGACGATATTCTTGACAAGCTATGCAAATGCCAATATTTTTCAACTTTAGATTTGACATCTGGATTTCATCAAATTGAAATGAATCCAAACTCGATTCAAAAAACAGCTTTTAATGTTGAAAATGAACATTACGAATACCTTCGTATGCCCTTTGGTTTAAAAAATGCTCCAGCAACATTCCAGAGAGTAATGGATTATGTTTTACGCGATTTACAAAATAAAATCTGTCTTGTATACATTGACGACATTATAATTTTCTCTACATCACTTCAAGAACATATCTCTGATCTAAATAAGGTTTTTCAAAGATTACGTGACGCAAAACTAACTATTCAGCTAGATAAATCTGAATTTTTAAGAAAAAATGTTGAATTTTTAGGACATATAATAACTCCGGAAGGAATGAAACCAAATCCCAATAAAATAAAAGCAATACAAAATTCTCCTTTACCATCAACAGCCAAAGAAATTATATCAAGACTTTCCTGAATTATTTGACCCAAAATATGAAATTTCTCAACTCGCAGAAAGTGATCTGAATGATCTAGATGATATAAATGAACTGATTAAAAAGGAAACAGAAAAAGAAACAAAAGGAGAGAATAAACAAGGCACGAACGACTGACCTACGCCTAGAATTCGTCTTATATGGATACATCGATTATATGCCCACTTTTCAATTTTATCTCAATTTTTCTCGTACTATTGAGAAATCAACTCAACTTTTTTTTAAACTATCATCGGATACCAATGGTTTGAATACATCGATTATATGCTGTCACTTTTCATTTTTTTCTCAATTTTTCTCTTACTATTGAGAAATCAACTCAACTTTTTTTTTAAACTATCATTGGAAACCAATGGTTTGAATACATCGATTATATGCCGTCACTTTTCAATTTTTGTCCCAATTTTTCTCGTACTATAGAGAAATCAACTCAATTTTTTTTAAACTATCATCGGAAACCAATGTTGTAAATACATCGATTAGGTATATCCCGTCACATTTCAATTTGTTCAAAATTTTCCTCGTACTATTGAGAAATCAACTCAACTTTTTTTTAAACTATCATTGGATACCAATGGTTTGAATACATCGATTATATGCCGTCACTTCTCAATTTTTTTCTAAATTTTTTTCGTACTATTGAGACATCAACTCAACTTTTTTTAAACTATCATTGGATACCAATGGTTTGAATACATCGATTATATGCCGTCACTTTTAAATTTTTTTCTTATTTTTTCTCGTACTTTTGAGAAATCAACTCAACTTTTTGTTTAAACTATCATTGGAAACCAATGTTATAAATACATCGATTATATGCCGTCTCTTTTCAAATATTTTCTCAATTTTTCCCGTACTATTGAGAAATCAACTCAACTTTTTTTTAAACTATCATTGGATACCAATGGTTTGAATACATCGATTATATGCCGTCACTTTTCAATTGTTTTTCAATTTTTCCCGTCTATATAGAAATCAACTCAACTTTTTTTTTAAACTATCATTGGATACCAATGGTTTGAATACATCGATTATATGCCCCTTGATATATCTCCTGAAAATAGGAAAACTGGTGCCTAACTTCATGAAAGTTTGTTCTCGTCATTTTACCAAGGAAGACTATTTGCCATTCACGTAATCCATGTATTCTAGCATACTCAAACATATTCCAGGCATTATTTCTCACAAAGAAATAATCTGAAACATTACATTATGAATTTAGGCATTTTTCATCACTTTTGACTCACATCAAATCCAATATAAAAAAGTAGTAGGTTATTAGCTAGTGCTCCAAGAGAATGACAAATTTAGTGTTCCTGGATGTGAAAGAAAAGAATTGTGATTATTGTGAGTCATTCCAGCCCACAAAATAAATGTTTTTTGCAAGGGGAATAATACATACAAGATTCCTTCAAAACGAGTATTAACAAATGATGCTGTTGTACGACCTGGAGAAATCATTTCACTTGAGTCTTGAAATGAAAAATAGTGCATGAAAAAACTGAAAACTATAACAAAATGAAAATATTCAAAGATAAACCGTAAAAACCCAAAGACAACAATGATAACAATGTACTCGAGAGTGGTTCGAATTTTTGCCACTTTGGCGCTGGCATCTAATCTTGAATTGCCAATATGACAGAGTAAGAGAATGCACGACCTGGTTAACCGAAACGATATACGGAACATACCCAAATGAGAAATCATAAATCATTTACTGAAGTTGATGCTCCATCTCATTTCATTCTCATTTTTTCTCCGAAAATCGTAATTATACGAATTCGAGTTTATGCATCCGAAATTCTATTTTTCTACGGATTTCTGTCATTATTTTCGAAATTAGTATTAAAAATATACTTGGCGAAAATGGATATAATATTATTGCAAAATTGGCAATCATCTCGTGGAAAATCAAATGCATTATCATGAGAAAAAAGGATACGAAAGTAGAATTTGAAATTTTCGCAAAAAATATGCGAAAGTCGAATGCATTGGTGTTGCCATCACGTAGGTATTTCTGAAAAATGATTTTATTTTGTATGGAAAGCATGTGAAAATTGTGGCAAAGTGGCAAATAATCAAATAATAAAACGCGAGATTATTCTGACGTCTGATGAAAACAAACTTCACGTTGAATGACGTTCCTCGCTTTTTAACCCCAAAATAGATAATTCTTAATCTGGCATTGCAGATCAAGAGGCCTGATTTTCAAATCGGGTGAACTCTCGCATCTATAGAGAATTTTGATGTCTCTTTCTATCTTGTGAGAAAATGTCATTTGAAATAGAAAGAGACATACGATTCACTCTCGATATGAAGGTCCACCTGATTTGAAAATCAGGGCAATCAGGCCCCAGATCACGTGATGTCTTGGTGGCAAACACCAGTTTTACCACGGAAATCACACTGTTTCGAGAAAAACAAACGAAAGTTTCTGTGGTGGGCAGATGCCGCTCTATTGGTTCTTGGTTCATTTCGATTCATTTGACATTTTTGACAAGTATCTGGAATGCCTACTAATAACACTTTTATTATTTTTGGCTGTGGAATTTTATTGGCAAGATGTATTTTTTTATGCTAGCATATGTTCAATAGTATGCAGCCTGTTGGAAAGAACTGTCTTTCTCGTCCAGGTACAGTAAACAATAATTCTTATGCCCAGCTTTTTGTTCAACTTTAATGTTCGGTTCTTTTCAGGTTGAAATTGAAAATTCAATGATATTGGGATGGGTGGACTTCAAGTTATGTTTGTAGTCAACAGAGAAAATTTGTTATCGAACTACAAAGCATCATAATGAATCTTTCGGTTATGTCAGGAAGACTGAACATTTCTAAAGGCAGTGCTAGATTTATTAACCAAAGCAGTCATGGCAAATGGTGCCAACATATTTCAGTACCTACTTTTGACAACAAATTTGGTATACATAAAAAGATCATTCATATACCGCAGTGAAGATGTTTTCAATCGAAGACGAAAGTTTTGTATGGTCAAGGGCTTCAAGCCAGAAATATTATTACTTGTCCAAGATAATTGAACGTCGAGTTTAATTGAGGTGCATATTTATTGACCACATTGAATTCCAGTTTACTTCGCTATCTCTACATAGTGTCGTTTCCATGATAACGATATCATTCTACTCAGACAATTCGTAAAATGCAAGAAGAATGCAATCGGAGGCAACAATTTGTGAATAGTGTTCAGGAGTGTTTAAATGTGATGAGATATTATAGATCTATGCAAACATCCCAACTACTCTGCAAGACACATTCAAAAAACTACAGAAATAAAAATTCAGTCATAATTGTCAATGTTCATTGGAATATAATATCAGGAGTGGCAGAATGACTTTTTACATATTGTTGAAATAACATTTTACACTTACTTATTATTGTTATAAAGTGATAATGATTATATTGAATTGTTGATTATTGTGTATCCTTTGTATACCACAACAAACAATCTGAGTTTTCTCTAGTCAAAATATTCCATGCTAAAATCGATAGTTATTTGTTGCTGTAACACCTTAGGGCGTAACGATACTCGAATAACTATCCTTATATCACAGATATAATAACTTCTTGCACTCAGATACATGATCCAAATTATTTTTTCACCCAAATTAGTGCTTAGTGATATAGTGTATTATATGGCTCAATATCACATAGAGTTGTTTCTTTACATTATTAAAATCTTTATGTTCTATGAGAGCAGCTGTTGAAAGATTGAAAAAAAAAAATTTATGCAAGAATAAAGTTCCCTATGGTGTGAAACTACAGTAACGTTACTTACAAATAAGTGTTATATAACATAGAAAGTTTTATTTATCATTTTCCATGAAGTTCTGTGTTTTTAAAAACACAATATTTCATCGACGATGATACCTGAACAATGGAATTTTCCTGCATTCATCTCTCTCAGTTATTCATTCAATTGTTAGTTTAGTTGAGTTTATAAATCCAGCATTAGTCACTATGTAAAAAGATTTTGAAACTTTTCAGATACGCCATCTACAAGACAATGTCGGTATTTCCGTTCACTTGATAATGCCCGACATTTTTTTTTTGAAGAGAAAAATAATATTTATCACTTTGACTGAAATATTGAAAGAAAGCTAATGAAGATTCAACATAAATAACGCTGTTCTGCATGGAATAGCGTTATTGTGAAATATTGAGTTGACAATAGAAGTTCATACAGGAAATGGGAGATGAGAAATGACTTGTTTGTATGTAAACAAACTCCCGACATCTATCCGTAATGTCCATCCCTTCAAATGATATTTCCGTATGGTTGACTAACTATCCTATCTTTCAAAAACAATGGTGATACAAATCTAATTACGAATCAGCTAACTACTTGATTGAAATGTATTTTGATTTGATGAGTAGATTCGGAGATATTTATATTAATCGTTTTTTGAATTTCGATAATATGAAGTTTTTGGTTGTGACGAACGGGAGACTAGACGGTTACGTCATGCTACGATTTTTCATAGTTTGTCGTTTTCGAGTCGATTGAATTTTGTTTTTCGTCGATATTTCCTAAACTATCAATCTTAGAGGAAAGATGAATTCAGGTTTCATAGTATTCGACGAGATATACAATTTCACTCCATGACAAATTTTGAAAGTGAATGGTTTCGGAGATATAGTTTGTTTTCTTAAAAAAAATCATATTTCCCGTACTGTTCATTTTAGAAAAAAAAGTATTGGAGTTTTCATAGTATACACTGAGGTGATCATTTTTTTACTCTCGGTGATTTTTGATTTTCTCATCCGTTTCCGAGATATTCACAAAAAAAACTCCAGAAAAATTTGAATTTCAGAAATTTCCCGATTTTTCCATTTTCCGATCGGTTTAGAAAAAAATGTTTCAAATGAAAAGTGTAGAGTATCACGGGACCTATACGAAAGTTTTTTCCTTTTTCGATTACGAGCAATGGTATGGTCTACAGAGTGTCCGAAAAAAACCGACATGGTAGACAAAAAACAACTATAGAATCTAAAGTAATTTTTTTTAATTTTTCCCCAACAATAGGTCTCTGTAGGAAAGAATAAGGACTCCTTTGATGGCAATTAAAAATTTTTCCAGTCAAAACTGCGATCTGAAACGTGTTACAACCGAAAGGCCAAATTTTGTCGAAAAAATGCCGGAAAAACCACTTTCCAATTTTCCGATTTTTCTCAAAATCAATAGGCCTCTGCACCTCTATGAGGGTTAAAAATGACCCAAGTTTCAAATCGATATCTCTTTCCGTTCGACCGCTATCGTGTTTCAAAGGAATTCCAACGCCGGACAGACAGACGGACAGACAGACAGACAAAAAATCAAGTTGGGCTCAATCGACGTATTTTTTGACGCTGATCATTTTCTCCAAAGGAACCATGCCTCTATCTCTTCAAATAAAAAAGTTGGGTCCGCTGCCCTGTCCGGTGGTCTGCGAAAACGCGACCGTAGAAATACACCGATTAATACTAATCGATGTATAAAAATAAACAATATTTCGGACAGTCAAATTCGTCCACCTACAAAAAAGAAAAAAGATGAAGAATCTTCAGACACTGAACACACAAGTGCAGAAAATCCAGTTCTTGAAATACCGATTTCAGAACAAGAATTGAATAAATTTCAAAATCAAATTTTCCTTCGTTGTAGCCGAGATGCTATTTCACCACGTTTAACAATACAAAAAGTATTTGATAAAACCAGACTCAATATGGTTTTGCCCTATGAAAACTTCCAACAAAACCTGGTAGAGACAATGAAAAATTATTTACAACCAAATCATACATATGGTATAATAATTCAAGAAGAATTACAAACAATTGTGATTTCAACTATTCAAAAATACTTCAAAAACGGTGCATTCAAATTATTCCAAAGTAATATTTTACTTAAAGATATTACAAATAAAGAGGAACAACGAGAGAAAATAAAATATCATCATGAAACAAAAACCATACATAGACCCACTAAACATGTAATGTTGCAATACTGAATGCAATATTGCACCCACCTTTCTACACCTCATTTCGGATCTGATATTGATATAATCTTGCCACAACGTTTTGAATCATACATTAACTTTGTAACTTCTTTTCCCCTTTTCAGAAACATATTACTGGAAATTATGATTTTCAACGTTAGAACGATATTTTTTTTGTGACATAAAATCTGAAATGTTCTAGCAATTTTTGTTTTCTCTCCAATTGCGAAATGTTCAGCAAAACATGCAGGTAAATAAATTTCCATCTCACAGCAATGTTATCTTATACAATATAATTATAAAAACTGTTATCAGAGTTCACGCAATATCGCAACACCTCAACTTTCCCGCTCTTCGATTATTCATTTAGCAGAAACTTCATTTTGGTGAAAATACATATGGGTTTCGTTTCGTCAAAAATATTAAGAGTTCTTTATACCAGAATCGTTTTCTGGCACTCATGATTCAAAACATAGTCGTCTGTCTCCTTCTCTCAATACAGGTTAGCTGAATAGTAAGAGAGAGATGAAGAGAATAAGTATGTTATCTACATCGTGATTGTTTGGGCATGCGTTGTGGGTGGGCTGTCTGGCTGCGGCGCCGATAGAAAACAAATCTGTCAACAGTCACAAAGTCACAACAGTGTCAACGGGCATTCAATTCCGCCATTTCATTTTTCATATCATTTTCTCGATTTTCGGTAGGTGGTAGGTGTGAGGTAGTTTTGGTATTAAGAAGTACCCAACGCTGCTATGGATGGCCTAGAGAAGGTAAGCTATTTCGATATGTAATAATCATTCAATTCACTATGATACTGGTTCAAGTTCAATAGTGGCACAGCTTCGGTATACAGCCCATTAAATATACAATTTCTTGTTTTATAATATGTTGTTTATTGAGAGGAATTTTGATTACCGACAAAAAGTTACGTGTAGATATTTATGCAGCTTCAATTATCACGTAACAATAAACAATTAAAACAAATCTATATATCATGAAAGGGTATCTTCCACCACAGCTTTGATCTATTCAAGTTGATGAAAGGTTATTAATTAACTGAAATTTCATGAACTTTTCTGGTACACTTGTGGATGTCTCAAAATTGATCTTTTTTCTTCATACAAAGTAGGTATCTTATTTTTTCCAAAAACTAAAGGATTTTTTGATTCTGCGCTTTCTTGAAATTGAATACTTTTGGTTCTGCCTACTACTTGTGGATATCTCGAAGATGCTTCTTTTCTCCAAGTATTAACACGTTGAGCCCCGGGTGGCATCAACCCTATGCCTCGCTGTCTCACAGCCTTGGGACAGCGTGGCATCAGGTGTATACCTCAACGTTGAAATTTATTTTGGACAGCGTGTCGTACATACTATACCACGCAGTAATGTAAACTGTATGTACTCTGAAAGACCCCGGGCTGAGGAATACAAAAGTGTTTGCTGACTGGGAATTATGTGAAAAATAGAGATGCTATGGAATATTTTGCATGGAATGAATCGAGATATGAAAATATCTTTATTAGTTCCACTAAAGAGGAGAAGATTTGTGATGTTCAAAAAAACATAGAACACAATAATAATTTTTTACAAATATTGCACTGGTACTTCGACCGAGAGCTTATATTATGGGCCTCTTTTCTACCAAGTTCTTCCTTCGTTCTGGCATAACAAACAACACATCGATTTTTTTTAGCTAAAGTTAGCCGATGTTGATCGCTTCTCTCATTTGAATGTTCTTTATTTTCGGTGGAGAATTTGCCTAGAGCAACCTGTTTCTTGAATTCGATGATAGAAGTTCTGTTTTGCGTTACTTCCTTGTAAGTAATATAGGCATTCACCATTGCGGATCCAAACAATAACTCGGTTGCTAATTTTCTATACCATTTATTTCCTCTTCGCAGGCAATGAGAATAAGCCTTCATTTGATGAGATTAATCTATGAAGGTCTTAGAATAATTATAATCAGTTATCATAATGGGTTTTTTTATTTCCTTTCCCCTCTGCTGAACTTTTCTCATTTTATCTGTGTGTTTCGTACTAAGCATTATCACTTCCCTCTTATCCAGCCATTTCATCATAACTACGCCAGTATTTGATTGTCTAGCAAAAACCTATTTTTTTTTCAACTTTTTTTTTGTTACATCAACGCAGTTCAGTTTTCGATTCGATCTGACAGTGCCGACAAGATGAGTTTTTCGAATGAGCATTTCATGTGCTAGTGTAACACTTGTGTAATAATTATCGGTGAAAAGTGTACGTCCATTATCCAATAAATTATTCATAAGAGACATCACTACATTAGAAGATGCGTTTCCACCCTCCTGAGAACCTTTACCACAATAAATTTTTATATTATAAGTATAACCATTATCAAGACAAAGTTTATAAAGTTTTATGCCGAATTTGTGTCTTTTATCCTTTATTATATTGTTTGAATTTCAAACGGCCACGAAATGGTACCATAGTTTCGTCTATGCAGATATTTTTTCCTGGCGTCATTATGTATTGAAATCTTACAATAAGCATCTCCAATAAAGGGTTATATCTTATGAAGTCTATCGATTCCCTGATCGCTACTATTTGGAGTCTCATTATTATTGAAATGCAACATGGAAAGCAATTGCTCAAAACGATTTCTGCTCATCATCTTCCTGGCGTTGGTTTCATATAAGAAATTGGTACTCCAATAATCTCTCAATTGTTGTGTTTTTAGTAATCCCATCCAAACAACAATACCAAAAAATATTTCCAATTCTTTGGTGTTGGTTGATGTCCAATATTTTGATTTTGCTGGTTTCCCAGAATTCTGCATAAGTTTTTGGGATGCATGAAGATTCGTTTGATCAACTATATAATTTATGATTTCATCTGTAACGAACAGTTTGTAAAAGTCATAAGGTTCCTTGATGAATAGATCATAAAATTGTTTTTTTATGCCAGAATCCTGCACATCAAAATCAAAGTTTTTCAGTTTGGTGTAATCCACTGGATGCCATTGCAAGTTCGTCACATCGTTGTCTTCGTCATTTTCGAATTCAGACTCCCCAGAATCGATTGCAAATGTAGCAATAACTGATTCAACTGTGTCTCGAATATGGGAATCCTGAAAGATGTTTTTTCGTAAAGCTCATTCGGTCATGAAACTTTGGAAACTTACCATATCCTGCGAATTCTGACTGTCATTTTCATCACAATGTGGGAGCTGTTGTTTCTGTGAAATGAAGCTGGGTCCAGCTTTCGGTAAACCTTCTGGATCTTTTACATTCTGCAATTCCTTCACTTTTGCCCGCTTTCTCGGTATTTCCATTGCTGAAGAATCAGATTCACTACCACTACTGGGAAAATATTCATCAGATGAATTACAGTCAGTAGAAGGATCAAGTGCATTCACTTCCTCATCTGACATCACTTCTTCATATAATTTTTGGAGTATTTCTTGATCTTTTTCGTAGGACATGATCACTCAAATAGCTATACACTTGCCGACAGCACAACTTAAGCGATAAATCGCAAATATTCTCTAGTTTCAGTGGGGTTTATACAAGAATGGACATGTTAATGAGGCATGACATTTATGTCACGCTGTCCGTAGCAATAATTTTGTAGTTCAGCCCGCGTGGTATCGATGTAATGCCTCATTTTTCTCCTCCTTTGGAATGCAAAAAACAGACGTATTTCAACGTTAAATTTATACGAGGCACTCAAATGCGTAAAACTTAAGCTTTTAACGCGAAAAAAAATTCCGGTCCGGTGGACACTAACATGTCGGGGCTCAACGTTTTAATATGTGATTTCTTTCATGAATTTCATTTATCTAATGACCCACATACAGAAGAGCTACCAAATTGAATGGTTATATAGTGTTCTTTGGGAACAGATTGGCTTTAGATTTTTTCATTTTTGTGAGCAGTAATATATGAATTGATATTTTTTCTCAGGTAAGAAGACGTAAGCATGTTAGTGAAAAGAGTGAACGCTATGTAAGGAAAGTTATTAAAAATGAAGCTGTGATTGCGTTCAAGAAGAAACTTGATTCAACTAATAGCACTTGCGAATTTGACGATGTTTCTTCTCCAAAAATATTGAAACCTGCTGATACTTCCTTAGATTCTTATTGTGAAACAAAATTAATTACTAGAGAAAATGATTCCATAGAACGCTTATCAGACCCCGAGTCAGACCCTATCTGTACGTTGAAAGAAAGATATACTGGAAATGTAATTTATAGCAGAGTCACAGTGCCGAATCATTTTGCAATGGAAGAAAACACAAGTTTACAAACATAATTAGCACAGTGGGCAGTTTCTTCTCATATTTCACGGTCTAGTTTTAATGACTTATTAGAAATGTTAAGGAAACCACGTCTCAGTATAGAATTTGAAAAATTACCATCAGATTGTAGAACCTTATTAAAAATAAACAATAAGAATGAAATATTAAAAACTCACTCTGGGTGGTACTATCATTTTGGAATATCTGAAGGTATTTTGTATACTTTAAATGATTGTAATAGTTTAATACTCAATGAAAGTGTTTTGGAACTAGACATAAATGTGGATGGATTGCCACTTACTAAAAGTTCAGGGAGCCAATTCTGGCCCATAATGGGTAGTATTAGTAATATCCCAAATTTGGAGCCTTTTGTAATTGGCATTTTTCACAGTGATAAAAAACCTCAATATGCACAAGAAATTTTGAGTAACCTCATCACAGAATATCTGAAGCTAAAAAATACTGGAATAAAATTTCAAAATAAAATATTTCGAGTGTCAATTTCCAAATTCATATGTGATGCACCTGCGAAAGCGTTTATTCTGTGCATTAAAAATCATAATTCTTATTTTGGTTGTACAAAATGTATAGTTGAAGGTGTTTTTTATAACCGAAGGATGTGTTACGAACAAATTAATTGTGCTGAAAGGTCAGATGAATTATTTGAAAATAATTTATATGATGACTTTCAGATATCAAAATCGCCCTTATTGGATATAGATGTGAGTTTGAGTCATTTTCCCTTGGATCCTATGCATTAAGTTTACTTGGGAGTAATGAAAAGACTTTTAACATTTTGGGTTGAAGGTGATATGTCAGTGAGAATGAATCAAGAAGATATTGCTCTTGTCGCTCAAAATTTATTTTACTTCAGAAAATGCATTAGCTACAAAGATTTCAGTCGTTTACCCAGAAGTGTGAAGGACATTGATAGGTGGAAAGCTACAGAGTTCAGGCAATTTTTATTATATAGTGGTCCTATTGTATTGAAAAATAGATTGAAACCATCTCAATATACTCATTTTATGGCTTTGCATTGTGGTATCAGAATCTTATCATCATCATCGCTATGTCTGAAATATAATTCTTTTGCTCGAAAGCTCTTGAATTATTTTATGCAAAATTATAAAGTTTATGGGCGGGAATATATCAGTCACAATGTTCATAATTTGATCCATTTAGCAGATGATGTCAGGTCATTTGGTACATTAGATAGTTTTTCTGCATTTAAATTTGAAAATAAAATGAGTGAAATTAAAAAATCATTGAAATCATCACAGAAACCACTTCAACAATTCATAAATAGAGAACATGAAATAAGGATTTATGAGCAAAAGAAAAAACTGAATATATTTCCCATATTATCTAAATCAATCGGTAATAGAGAAGAACCAGTTTTGAACAATTCCTCCGTAGTATCGTTCAAATATATTAAATTTCAAAATTATGAACTCTCAGTTGATGACAAAAATTCTCATTGTGTGTTGAAAAATGGTGAAATTGTAAAGATACTTGACATATTTCAGTGCCTTAGAAGTAACGAAATATACATTTCCTTCAAAAAGTACAAGGATTTCAAAAACTATTATACCTCACCTTTCCAATCCAAGAAAATTCACTGTGGAGCTATTGATAATTTATTAGATGATATAGAAAATAGAAATATAACCCATGAACGATGTCATGACTAAATGTATCAAATTCAGAAATTATGTCATATCATTTATATGAATTAGGTATTCATACTTATCATATCATATTCTTTAAAGTAACTAGGATAAGGTAATTCAAATTTTTTAATAAATATTTATATTTTCAATATTGTTTTCTATTTTTATCAAATTGATGATTAATCTGGAAACTGACTGTCATATAATTAGTGATCATTTTATTCAGAGTACAAGATTTTTAATACCTATTGAAGTAGTTTTTTTTTGAAAATACATATTGTCTCATTTGAAAGTCTATAATTTTTTTGAGCCCAAGACACTTTCAGGGGACTGTTTTTTGGTTGATGCAGGGATTTTTAAATGATATCTAATTCATTAATTCGTGGAGACTTTTCGGTAACAAGAAATAATGATATAAAAAACTTATACTTCTCTTTAACCCTTTGAGCCCGGATTTATTTCAAATCGAAAAATTTAATATTTTTTGCTGAAATTGCACTCGATAGACCTCACTAATGATGAAAAACGACATGACTTTTTTATTGAAAGTATACAAAAAATGGTGGTCCATCTGAGGTACCACCAGGCCAGATGGGTCCTAATTTTTCGAGTGGAATGAAGCAAAACAATTTCTCAAGGCCACCTTACAAGTTGCACAACTCCACGTTGTACGTTTTAGGTCACTTTTAGTACTGCAAAATTGGCATCGTCGTTTTGTGGTAGAGAGAGGCATATGTGCAACTTTATCGTACCGAGTTTCCGGTAACACATTATTTTTGTAAGAACTGGTCTCATTCTCTCTGAGCGGTCTACCTCTTTTGGGAGTGGATCCTGGATTTGCCCCTATCAAACCAACAGCAACTGCAATTTTTAAATCCTTCAGACTCACAGTCGTCCCAGGTAGTCTTTCTTTGAATATTATGAACGAATTCACTATGCTCATATAAAAAAGAAAAAAAAATTCTATGCCACCATTTTTTACTTTTCCGATCTAATTCATAAATCAATTTGAGCATATTCTCCAGTTGATTGAAAGTTCATCTATATTGATCTAGATACTGCCTGACTTTTTGTTTATTGTCATAAAATAAATCGATGCAATCAGACATCCGTCATACAAAAGAGATATATTTGAAAAAAAAATAGTGGCCTAGTGGTCCCTACAAGGACCACCTACATATTTATGATTATTAATAAAAACATCAATTGGAAAACGCTGACAAACATTAAACATCATTGATATATTACATATCTTCAAGTATTTACAATTTACCGGCAATTATACTCAGATTTGGAAAAACTATCGAAGTTACTTATTGAAACTTGACATCACGATACGCTCGCTAAGTATTTCACACGATAGGGCGCCAAACTGTTGTTTTCTGATGTATTTCGGTACCCAGGCAACAGATGGCGGCAATTGTCAACACTTAAACAGTTTTCTGATAATCAATACATTTCATGGGCTACGCATGTGCACGTTTCCTGGGTGGTCCTTGAAAGGTACCACTAGGACGCAAAGGGTTAATGAACATTGCAAACTTACTGTAAGTTTTTGTTTCGTAACGATTTTCTTTCCATAAATGTCATTGAATTTTATGTTTATTTTTTATCACGTCTTGATATTTCTGAAGAATTAGTACAGATAGGGTCGATACAAAGGAAAACATTTGAATACTAAAGTAGGTTTTTTTTCTTTATCAGATTTAAAATTAGAAAACAATAAAATTATTTTAGGTCATGTTTTTTTTTTCAGTGCCAATAAGCTGTTGTGGAATTTTAAATGGAAAATAAAATATTTATAAGTGCTGTGCCAGATTGTTGGATAAATAAAAATAAATCAGAGGTCAGATGGCCCAAAAAATCAATAAATGCTGAGAGGGCAATAATGAAAATGTTACAACCAGAATTTGATTGGCTTGATTTTGAAATTACAAACATTTTAGGATCATATGGTAAGCTTTCAACTCTTATTAATTTGTTTATTTTTCATTCCTAATTTTCACTTGATGAAGTTGCTTGAAGGAATCATTGTGATTATTATTATTGTGTAATTAGTAACAGTTTTGAGACTTATTGTGAATACTTAATCATAACATAATATGCATGCTCAGATTCTATGAATGTATGAAATTTTCAGTTAACATTTTTATGAAATGTAAGCTGAAATTTTCATGACTTATGAATTTCAGTAATGATAAAGGACTTTCGATTCTGTTGTATTTTTATTCAATAATATACATAATTTTTTTCAACATATATCCAGCAACCTACAAAGAAGCTCTTTATAATGAGAAGAAAAAAGCTAAAACAAGCAGTAGTGATTCGGAAGTTGAAGTAGCCAACAGTGGGAGCAAAAGGAAACCAAATAAAAAATATAGAGATGACTCATTATCACCTCTACCAGAACTTGAAGACAATGATAGTATTTTTTATTTATTTGAATTTGTCAATACATTTATAGTGTGAGAATCGTTTGGGTTACAATGAAAATGTTTCAATATTTCATTTTTCATCTTTTCTTCTCCATAGATTCACTAGAAAATGAGACACAAAACTCACAAACCACAACACAAATATAAGCTTCGAAGAAGAACAAACCACATCAAAACAGTCTTTTGAAGCTTCGGTACAACATGCTGAAATAATCATAGATATGAGTGGAAAAACAAATGAAATGGTAGCAGTTTCATCAAAAGGTTAGATGTAATTTAATGATTTGTTGACAAATAAGTAAATTACTATTCATTTTCAGACTTTGATGCATTGCTAGCAGAAGTTGTAGAACTTAGAGCGAACACTGACATATTGTTAGAATATGTGAAAGAAATTAAGTCAAAACTGTCAGGAATCAACCTCGTTGAGGATTTAGGTAATGAACATCTGCAAGAAATTCCCTTCAACTCCATTCAGGAAATAAATGCTATGGAAGAAATACTTTCAAAAGATGAAGCTGCTAAAACCCAATTAGTAAGTAATCAAATCAGTTGCTGATCATTGATGATTATTGTTCTTTCATTTTTATATATATATATATATATATATCCAAATTTATTGAAAAAGAATGTTTATACTAGAGTACTTCGATTTATTCCACTCAAAGATTAATTTTCATTTCAGTTTACAACACTGAAGTACACCGGAGGGGGCAGTGCCAAAGAGTGTGTGAGTAGAAGTATAGAAAAGCTGTTCACAAATTATGTGGGTCAGTTTTGTAGCTGGACAGGAGCCAAACAAAATTTTAAAATATCATCACTTATCTGCATCACTATTATGAAATGTGAGTATATTGTATTGTCATTATTATCTATTGATGATGAATGAAGGAATCAGTAGTAATCAATTTATATAACAATGCATTGTTGTATATTTGGTATGTTTCAAATGTGGGCAGTAACTTTCAGAAATATAAGTGAAGATCTTCATTATTTTGAATTGATCTTCATGAAAACTATTTTCCTGGCTTAAGCCAGGATGAAAATCAAATTAGCTCCATCGAATGCCTGTCAAGTTCATGTCTGATCAGATGAAAATAATATTTGTTCTGATTGAATTCACCCCAAGTCCCCCCGTAAAACCGGAACAAAAAATTTTTAAAGGGCAAAACTGTTAATACATTCACTGATTTTTCAACAGTAAATTGAAGTCATCCAAGTATTATTCAATGATCATTTTTGCACTAATAAGAAAATTATAATTTTGTCAAATGAAATGTATATTGTAGAAACCAAATCATGTAACATTTTTACTCTCAAAAAGTGTGTTTCCATTCTTTCTTTTAACAAATGATAACAATTTTTTTTTAATTTCAGCTGCTGTCAGAACACATTTTATGATAACTGATAAGGACTTCGAAAAACTTGTCATGATTTGGCTGCAATATGCGAAAGTCAGATATGATAGACAAAATAAAGACTGATTGTATCTGGATGGTAGAATCCAGTAGATGCTGCAGTGGGACTCTGATGGAAAGAAATGTCTTATAGAATCGAAAAATGACTCCAGCATCGAGATCTCGGAACTCTGATTCCTATCCTAGAAACGCTTCGATACGAAAATATTCATCCAATTAGACTCTCTATTCATAATTTCGTGTCGAAGCGTTTCTAGGATAGGAATCAGAGTAGGGGAACGTGGGTAGGTTTGGGTCGCGAGAGGATTGGGTCAGTTTGTTTATTTAGATCTATAATAGACGCATTCCAGTCGTAGGTGTATTACTGGTTGCGGTACTTATAGCTGTCATTGTAAACGGAGTTTCATGTTTGTTTGTTCGCTCGTTAAGTTCCGGTTGACAATAAGTGAATTTTTAGGTAAGTTTTATTTAAAATAACAACATATATAAGTCATTATTTTGAGCTTGCATGTAGCATGACGCACTTGTAATTTTTTTTGTGATTAAACTGATATTCAAGTGACAAATGTAGATGATAAATTATAACCTAAAATTTAGTTTCGAAATAAGACAGCTGCATATTTGTAAACATTGATGAGAGGGAGGTATGGGTCAGTAGCATGCGGGAGATTTGAGCCGACCCAAACCTCCCCACTTTATTTTAGTGAAACGTGATAGTTAATTTTTTTTTGCAGAATGCCACTTACTTATAAAAAGAAAACTGACAGAGAAAGAAAGACTCCAGAGCAGATATCACAAGCTGTTCAACTTGTTCTGCAGAACAACATATCAGCTAGGCAAGTAGCAGCAAATCTAGGGTTTTCGTGGTCTACTTTGCAAAGGCATGTGCAAAATGCCAAGAGAATGCCATTAGAGAACCAACAGAATTATACTTTTGTAGCTAACCCATATTCTAGACGTGTGTTTTCGAACGAACAAGAAACAATGTTGTCGGAGTATTTGCAGACTTGCAGCAAAATGCATTATGGTTTGACTACCAAAGAAACGAGGGATTTTGCTTATCAATATGCGAGAAAGCTAGGAATCAGTTATCCAAAGGAATGGGATGAGTCTAAAGCTGCTAAACGTGATTGGCTACTAGGTTTCATGAAGCGGCACCCTCAGATTTCTATACGACAACCTGAAGCAACAAGCTTAGGAAGGGCAACAAGCTTTAATGCCCATAATGTTGGTAAATTCTTTGAAAATCTCAAGTACATTTTAGAAAAATATAAATTCTCTCCAGACCATATATGAGGGGCTCAGAGGTAAAGGTGTCTAAACCACAAACTATATTGTTTTGGGTTACATATCGCATCTACTTATTTTGGTACGTTATAATCCGTGTGGCAATTGTGCCTAAGCCTACAACTATTATTACGTGTGTCCATCTATCGAGTAGTTTTTGAACTGACAAATAATCATAGAACGTGTGTGACAAAACTGCCTAACCAACACAAACATGGCGGACGTCAACATGAGCAGTGATGAACACGAGCCTTTTGGTTCCGATTATAGCGATCAGGATAGTGATTATAATCCAGACTCATCAAGAAGTAACTCTTCATGTAAGTTTCAAGAGTTTTTTAAATGTTTTATTTATCGAGGAGCAAATCATTCGATGCAAAAATGACTCAGTAAAGAATATGGGTTAGGCACTTTTGCCGCACATTTTATTTAGTTTTATTTTGTTTCGTTCCTAGGCGAGAATAATGCAGAAAATGGTATGTCAGCTTTCAAAAATCATTCAAACTCCAAGAAAAGATTGCGAAGGCCTGAAACTCACGCGAGATTCATTAGGAAGCTGGCAAGGGAAAGAGGAGCAAAGTACAAGACAGAAAAAGGAAAAAATAAAGAGGCAAAACAACTGGTTATTAGACCATGTTCTTGTAAAATGGAATGCCATTTGAAAATTCCCGATGAAAGGAAAAAAAGCATCTTTGACAATTTTTACACTCTCAACTGGAACATGAAAAATGCTTTCATTCAGGGGCAAATAAAAGTTACAGACAAAAAACGAACTTACACTAGTAACCAAATATCACGGAGATCGAAAACCCGTGTATATACTCTACATGACGAAAATGGTTGCGACCAACGTGTCTGTAAATCCTTTTTCAAACAAACTCTATCCATAACTGATGGAAAAATTTCATTAGCCCTGAAAAGAAAACAACAACCTGGGACACCCCTTCAGGATGGCAGAGGCAGACATTCTCCTCATAACAAAACAAATCTTGAGGACCAACAATTTTTATGTGAATTCATTAATCTTTTTCCAGCATATGAGTCCCATTATGCCAGAAAAGATAATATAAATAGAAAATATCTGTCACCGACTCTAAACATGTCAATAATGTACAGAGAATATAAACAAAAATGTTTAGATAGCTCTAGACAACCTTTGTCCCTATTCATGTTTCGCCACATTTTTAATACTAAATTCAATTTACATTTTCATGCACCTCATAAGGATACGTGTCAGAAATGTGATGCTCTTAATGCTGAAATAAAATCATCTGGTACTTCAGAAGACCGCAAACGTGACGCACATACCGAGCTGGAATTTCACCAAAGGCGAGCACAAGCAGTTAAGGCAAATAAAACCCAAAATGTTTTTAAAGCAAAGGAGTCCGATAGGAGAATTTCTGTCTTGGTGTTTGATCTTCAAAAAACTCTACCGACGCCAGAGTTACAGACAGGCGTGGTTTACTACAAACGACAACTTTGGACGTACAATTTGGGCATCCATGATGAAGTTTTGCAAAAGGGGTTCATGTATGTATGGAGTGAAAATATAGCTTCCAGGGGGTCTCAAGAAGTAGCTTCATGTTTGATAAAACATTTATCAACAAACTTATCTGCAAAAACAGAACATTTGCTATTGTACAGTGACGCATGTGGTGGTCAAAACCGAAATATCAAGATGGCTGTTATAATGAACGATTACCTCCAAAAAAGTACTACATCACTAAAGAGTATTGAACAAAGATTTTTTGTGCCCGGTCACAGTTTTAGTTCTTGTGATCAGGATTTCGGCATTATTGAAAAGGAAAAAAGATATCATGACCGAATTTTCAGTCCTGATGATTGGATATCCATCATTAAATCTGCAAAAAAAAGGAATCTAAAATTCGAGGTGACAAAAATGAGGTGCAACGACTTTTTTAGTAGTAAATTTCTTGAAGAAAAAATAACAAACCGGAAAATATCTACAACTGGCGAAAAAATAGAATGGCTAAAAATACAGCAAATAAAGTACATAAAAAATGAACCAAAAAAGATTTATGTTAAATATACCACTCAGGAGGAAGGTTTTTTTTATGAGGTTGACCTAAGCAAAAAATCTAAAGGGCGACCATCGAAGAACACAGTCAATGACCTGGACCTTCTTTATTCAACTGGTAGAGCAATAACTAAGGAGAAGAAGAAAGACCTGCTAGATTTGCTAAAGTTCATTCCACCAGAGTTCCATGATTTTTATGAAGGGCTAAGGGATAGTTCTGAGACAGTTGACAATGGTTTGGCTGAAGAAGCTGCTGAACAGGAATAAATAATATGAAATGTTAGAGTAATATTAGTCATTTTGTTTCGTTCTGTTGGGGCCAGTGTGCTTTTCAAGCCTAACCCACATGTTATTTCTTATCAAACAGATTTTTTGTAACAGCAAAGGTGCCTATTATTCTAAAACATATAATACTAATATCAAAACATAGGATAGATTTTTTTCCATAGCATAATATGATTTAGAACTTTCTCTATGAAATCGTGAAATAATTCTCTCGACCATTCATTAAAAGGTGCATTTTATATTTGGTTTAGACTTTACCCCAACCTAACAGAAAACTGCAATATTGTGAATTAGTCACCTTTACCTCTGAGCCCCTCATATATAACTGCGACGAAACCTCCGTTACCACGGTCCATAAGCCCCCAAAAGTACTAGCAGTTAAAGGCCAGAAACAAGTAGGGCAGGTTACATCTGCGGAGAGAGGCACATTGGTAACAATGTGTTGCTTTATTAATGCAGCCGGGAACACGATCCCTCCGGTTTTCGTGTTTTCAAGAAAAAGGTTCATGGATAATATGCTCATCAATGGACCAGAGAACAGTATTGGATTGGTACATAAATCGGGCTGGATGACAAGGGAAAATTTTGTTGCAACTTTAAATCATTTTATCAAATATTCCAAGGCGACCAAGGAAAACCCTTGTCTACTTTTACTTGACAATCATGAGAGCCAAGTCAATGTAGAAGTAATATCCGTAGCCAAAGAAAATGGTGTGCACATTCTAACTTTCCCGCCGCATTGCAGCCATCGTCTGCAACCGCTAGACGTATCTGTGTATGGCCCGTTTAAGGCACGCTATAATGCATCTTCTTCCGCTTGGATGACATCAAATCCCGGAAGAACAATAACCATTTATCACATAGCAGGTTTAGCCAAAACAGCTTTTGATGGTGCAATGTCGAGGCAAAACATACTATCGGGATTTCAGAAAACCTGCATTAACCCTTTCAATCCGCAATTTTTTTCAGCTGACGATTTTCTAATGTCTGCAGTTACCGACAGACCACAACCAGAACAAATCAATGATGAAGCTGAACTAACGGCCTCAACCTCATTTTTACCTTCGACTACTACTACTACACCTAAAGCATCTACTGCAGCTATGACTTCTACACAGAATTGTCTCATATCTCCTGAATCCGTAATGCCATATCCCAAGGCAAAACCTAAAACTGCATCAAATCGGGGTTGGCCAAAAGGGCATACTCGAATTCTGATAGAAACGCCAGAGAAAAACGAAATAGAAAGATTAGAAAATGAAAGGGCTATGACAAAAGTGGCTACAGTAAAGAGAACTATTTGTGAAGAGGTTAGTCAGAAAAAGGCAAAGAAAAAGAAGTATCTGCCAAGGATACCAGAAGACAGTGAAAGCGATGAAGCAAGTGAAGAACTCCCAGATTCAGACGTTTCTGAATACGATCCACAAGATGAACGCAGGCCTGAAGATTTTGATCACTCTGCAACTTCTTCTAGAGTTGGAGATTCTGTAGTTGTCAAATTCGCTTCAAAACGAATGTATCTGCATTATGTTGGAAACATAGAAGACATAAATGAACAAGGAAATTATATGATTAATTTCTTGCGCAAGAAGACAAATTCTAACACCTTTTATTATCCGGATCAAAAGGATATTTCAGAAGTTGATCTTGGCGATATAGTTTTACGTTTAAGTCCTCCAAATAACGTGACTGGTACCAACAGAACACAGAATGTATCTGCATTATGTTGGAAACATAGAAGACATAAATGAACAAGGAAATTATATGATTAATTTCTTGCGCAAGAAGACAAATTCTAACACCTTTTATTATCCGGATCAAAAGGATATTTCAGAAGTTGATCTTGGCGATATAGTTTTACGATTAAGTCCTCCAAATAACGTGACTGGTACCAACAGAACACAAAGATTTTTTAATTTCGATATCGACTTGACCAGTTTTCAAAACCTGAATTGAAATTTACCTATTTATGTTTTGTTATGATGCTTATTTGTTTGTTTTAGAATTCCATATTTTTCTTTGTGTTCCTATTTTTAATCTTACTTTCTTTGACTCTTTTATGCAATATATCTAATATAAAGTTTCAAAATGTGTAAATCTTTACATTTTCACCTAAAAACTCACAAGTAATCAGTGACCCATTCAACCCCATTGCCTGACCCATACCTCCCACAATAAGGGAGGTTTGGGTCAACTAGCGACTTCTGACTTTTTTGTGTTTATTAATGATCCTATGTATTATTATAAAATAAAATCATATGCACATTGATAGTCAAACATAACTAATTACAACTGCCCAACATTAAAGTCATGTCTGTTTTATTTTCAAATAATTTTGCAAATTTTCTGAAAAGTAACCCAAACCTCCCCACGTTCCCCTACCGAAATTTAGATTCTGACGCCATTTTTGTTCATGAAAATAGAATGTTATTGAAAAAGAGAATAAATGTTCATTTGTTGTTGATCGTTATTTAAATTCCCATTTCAATGATTTATAAGGTTCCAGAATGATTTTCATTTACAATATAAAGATTAGGCAATTTAGCATTACTCAATTGCAAATGCTCTTCAAACAAAATGCAAACTTGTATGGCATTTTGTGGTTGAGCGTAATAAAAGACAACTTGAAAGAATATATCTTCATGACACTAAATACATCAAAAACAAATTTTATGTCTTAGTTGAGAAATAGAATGGAAGAAGTGTCTGTGGTTCCAAAATCAATCCACTATAGTTTTTGAAATTCAGCGCTCAAATTGTTTTAAATTTTGCACTGTAGAGCGGGTAAGTGCAGCTTACTTAAATATTGAGTATTATCGACTACATCTGCCCACGCTACTAGGCAAAAATTTCTAACTTGGCGTAACGAATCTCGAAAACTACATGTGGGCGAAGTTTGGGACTGTGGGCACTTTCTGTTCTGAGGATGGAGAAATATTGCAGCGAAACATTCTTCAGGATTCTGCAAGGTTCTTCCAATGTTATCATAAACTTTCCTTCATTTATTAGGCAATGTTTTTAGGTGAACTTTTCAAAATAATTGTACAATATTGCACTAAGCTTGCCCAAAACCTTCATGCCACGTTTATTCAAAAACATTTATACAACATTTTCGTTAATATACAATGATATTGATTCTACACCTGAAACAATTTTCATTTGCAAACTTCACAAATAGTCCTTGCAATAATATTGATTTAAGCTTTCTTAAATATTGTATATGCAATCTTCATGTGTGAACTTTTCAAATGTAATATTGTACCTATGAGAATAAGGGCTCACATCAACTTTACATACACCTAATTGAAAGGTCTGAGCCAACCTTACACTTCACAAAAGTAAGACGCTGAAATATTACTGTGATGTTTTTTTGCTTAGTGGGAGAGGAATCAACGAAACGAAATTAGCCCTCTCTCGAAAATATTATTGGCCTAATATGATTACTGATATACGTGATTATATCAATACATGTGAAGATTGTCAGAAATCAAAATATGAAAGACACCCTAATGAAATAAAATTTAAACCGACCCCTATCGGAGAATATCCTTTTGAACATATTTATATAGATATATTTATTATCGATAAATAAAATTAAATTTTCAACATTAATTGATAGTTTTTCACGATTCGCTCAAGCATACCCTATTCAACCTAATGCATTAAATATCATCGACGGAAATTCAGTATTCTTTTCACGCTATGGAATACCTACAAAAATCACATGCGATTCTGGCAGTGAATTTAAAAATAAAATTGTCGAAGATTTTTGTGAGAAACATAATATAAAATTACATTACATAACACCAAAGAATCCAAACAGTAATAGTCCGATTGAAAGACTTCATTCGACATTACTAGAAGAAATCAGAATATCAAAACAAGAATTTCCACAAAGATCTATGTCCACCCACCTGGTATATGCAATTTTAGGGTATAATAATACAATCCATTCAGCAACCTAATATACCCCTTTTCAAAATATTAAAGGAAATCTGAATCACACAAATCCATTTGATATAACCACAGAAAAAATAATGACTGACTATTTAGAAAAACATGATCGAAATATTAAAACGATAAATGACTTAATAAAAACAAATAATGAGAAAACAAAAGCAACTCTAAGAAAAAGTTAATATACAGAGAAAAGAACCCCCTGAAATAAAACTTGATCAACCAGTTCATTTATCTGACAAACAAAGAAGTAAAACCACACCCCTTTATAGAGAGGTTGAGCCAATAGCAAATGAAGACATCAAATTGAGAACTCTAAAAGCAACTTATCATAAACAACAACTGAAACCTCAACGTATTGTTTCAGATGCTAATGAAAATGATAATCCTGATAGGAATAAGAATACTTATGACAGAAGGACAACATATCAAGTTGAAGACTCTGACTAACCCAATTCTTTCTTTTTCCTTTGGACAAGTAAGAATTACATTTAACAAACATACTTTCATCAAATTCTTAGATTTGAAGAAATTTTACAAAACTTTACACAGTATCAAAGACAATTTAGTTACAATTGAAAATTTAGTCTCAATAAAAGACGAATTATACCCTCAACTTCAACACATGCATGAACATTTAAACTATCTCCTTGAACAAATAATGAATGAACTTGGTAATATCAAACCTCAAAAATATAAACTACATGAAAGAGGACTCACAAATGTGGGAGGTAGAATTCATAAATAGCTGTTTGGCATTTTAGATGATGAAGACGGTGAACGATATGATAATGCTCTTGCAACATGGTCCGAAAATCAAAATGATTTACATCATGACTTGAAAAATTATTTATCTATAACTCAAGATTTCATGAATGAAACAGTTCAAAATTCAAAGAGAATAGCAAACAATCAAAAAATAATTCAATAACAAAATTCAAAGTATTGTTCAAAGCCTGAATAAATATACATTATTTCTACGTTTACAAAATTCACTAGATACAATGATTATTGATAGTCAAAATATGCTGTCCCTTTTAGATAATATCGAAAATTCAATATTATTTGCCGAACTTACTATAGTTCATAGTTCTATATTATCAATTGATGAATTGAAGAAACTAACAAAAATAATGGCCTCTCTATACAAAAATGGATTACCAGTTTTCGAAAATACTCAATCATATTATAAATTATTAAAAACAGAAATTCGTTACAGTAATGAAAGAATTCTGTTCATTGTTCATTTTCCGATACTCCAGGAGAACGTTTATGAGATTTTTCATCTATCCTATCACAAACAAAACCATTTTACCCTTGAAACCTTATATCTTGTTAAACTCGACATATCACCATTATGCTGATGAAACCTGCATAAAAATTGAAGAAAGCTGCATCCAGTACATCGAAAACCAAATTTTGAATAACGACTGTATTCCTGAAATTCTCATGGGATAACTCACTACCAAATGCCAAACGACAGAAGTTCAAATACAACAAGACATCGTTGAACCAATAACAAATGCATATTTAATTGCTATACCATTCAAGCGAATTCATATTGAGAAAATTTGCCAAGAAAATGGTTACGACGAAATTACTCAACCACAACTAATATACATCCCCTACCATTGCAAATTAAAAATTAATGGCGATGTATATAGCAATGACGGCCCTACTATTGAAGAAACACCACTTCAACTACCACGACTGGACACTCTCGAGACACCCTTAAGAGGAAATCCACCCCTGTATACGCTAGAAAAAATCAACCCGGACGACATCGGTCATCTCCAGAAGTTAGCCGAAAAAACTCAGCTACATGAACTACGACGACAAGAAAAAAATTCTTCACATTATATTCATATATTCAATTTGCATAATAATTATCGTTCTATTGTTACTGTTTATTGTACTTATGTGAATTAAATACACTTGAAGGACTAATGGTGCTAGATACTGTGTCGAAAGACATCGAATGTCGAATTGATTCCGCTATGTCTGAAGGGTCAACTGTAATGATAATGAATACTTTGCCGGGCGAGATAGGTTTTGAAAGTAACTCAAATAATTTTGTGGAACTCAGGGCGAGAAATGATTCGAAACAAGAGATTTATTTTCAGAGTGAAGCAAACAATTTTGAAGAAACTAGTATTATAATACTCAACACTTCGAATAATGGAGAAACCGAGTTTGGAACACCAAAGAATATTGTACTTGGTTCAGAAATGAATTATCAGGTGCGAGCCCAAGGAGATCAGCCCCTACGTGAATGCAATAAAAGTATCGAAACATATTCTTTGGAAGCAGCGATGGAAACTGAGAAAGGAAGCTCAGATGAAGACATGCTTTTGTTGCTGAAAAAACAAAGTATGAAACGAAATGTCAAAAAACGGAAACACACCATGAGTAGAAAAAAACGAGATGAAGTGAAGGCAAGAAGCAAGCATCCAATTCGAGATCCATGCAAAGCTACATGCAAAAAGGAATGCAGTAAAGTTATAAGTTTAGCTCAGTGGAAGTCAATTCACGAGAACTTCTGGAACCAATCGTGAAATGATCAGAGAAAGTTTATATTGAATTCTTGTTCAAGTGTGTCAGTCAAGCGAAGAACAAAAAATGAAAATTCACAAAGGAACTTCACATTCTGCTACAGACTACCACAAGAATGTGGAAAACATGCGGAAGTATGCTAAATATTTTATCTGGGAACACTTGGATTCCATCACAAGAATGATAAAGTAATTGTCAACGTGCTTCATAAAACTGTAGCAGGTTCTATCATTCCAAATGAGGACCTAAGGGGAAAAATCCTCCTCCCAACAAACTTGACAGGCAAGTGATATTGGCGCATGAAGATTCTTTCAACCCATCAATATCTCACTATCGCCGAGAACATGCATCCAGAGTTAAATATTTACCTAACGATGTTACGGTAACCTTTATGCACAATTACTTTTTGGAGAAATTTCCACAGTATAAATGTGGGTACGAATCATACAGAAAAATACTCTTCTCTGAATATATTAGGTTCACTAAACTTGGAAACGAGGAATGCGAGCACTGTGAAATGATGGACCTGCATCCTCATAAACGAGAAGACCTCAGTCCAGAATGTGACACATGCAAGAAATGGTTGCAAAGACTGCGCGGCAGTTATACCAACAACACGCAGCTGTTAAATATGAACCAAAAACTATTTGTGTTTCTGCAGATTTGGAAAAAACCATAATGCTCCCTAGAATGGAAAATTTCAAGAAGGTTTTGTTCACACAAAGACTTGTTCTATACAATGAAACATTCGTATCCCTTGGGAAAAAAAACAAAAAAGTTCTGCCGTTCGCGGTTATTTGGCATGAAGCTATTCGTGGCCGGGGAAAAGAAGAAATAATCAGCACGTTTTTTCAGTTCACACTTTATAATCGTGATGCCGAAAATTTTATATTCTGGTTGGACAATTGCTCAGCGCAGAACAAAAACTGGGCCTTCATGTCTTTTCTTGTATATATAGTTAATTCATCCAAGATAGCCGCTAAGACTATCCTAGTAAACTATTTTGAACCGAGGCATACATTTATGTCAGCTGATTCTGTGCATCATCAGATAGAATTGTCACTAAAGAAAGACTCAAGATTTCAATGACTTTGTTCAGGCAGTGAAACAGTCGAACAGTGGAAAGATTATAACAAAAGTCATGGACATTAACGATTTTCACGATTTCAAAGATTTTTCTTCTGTCGTCAAAAGGAACAAATTGGAAAACGAAAAAAATTTTCCTGTCTAATATCAACCAAGTTAAAGTTTTTCGAGGTTCTTTCGATCTACAGTTCAAATCCGACCTGAATTCGACCGAATTTAAAACACTTAATTTTCTACGAGGCCCCATTTACAAAGAAAAAAAATCAGAATCTGCCACAGTATTCCATGTGGGATAACTGAAGCGAAGAAGGAAGGTATAATCAAAAACCTATTAGGACTAATGGATGACAACAGAAGGAGGGAACCTGTAAAAATTGCTACAGCAAAAAATGATAACTATATTTCAGCTATTGGTATTGGAAATATTGCAGTATTGAGCAATGTTAATAACAACAGAATAAGGGTAGTAGGAAAAGAAATAACTTATATGAAGTATCATTTGAATTATTGGAGTCTGATTGCTTGAATATTGAAAGTGTAAGTAGTGAGTTTGTTAAATGGCATCAGAGATATGCTCATATCAATTTTCAAAGTCTTGAAAAACTAATAAAAGATGATGTTGTGCTAGGAATAGATCAAAACATGGTAATTTCTAAAATAGATTTCTGTGAACCTTGTATATCTGGAAAAATGTCTCGATTACCCTTAAGTACACGTACACCAAGTACCCGACTTTTGGAAATTGTTCATTCAGACGTTTGTGGTCCTATACTGCCCTGCTTAGCTTAAACGTCGTATCTCCATGTTTTCAGTAAATGGAGATACCACCGCAGATATGTCTATTGACAACTTTTCCATCATTTGGCTTAACTTAGAAGTGGCAAAAGCTGCTAAAAACTGAATAATTCATCAAACAAAAAAGTCGTATATCCAAAATATAAGTGATACAGAAACCTTAAATGTGGTATCTGCCATTACCTAACTAAAAAGTGGTATGTCCGAAAATATCAAGTGTTACCACTTCTAAGCTAAGTATATTGTTTTTACGCAGAATGACGTACCACTATTTTGCACGTTTATCAGTGCTGTTCGAACAAACAATCTGTGAACTGTGAAAGCCTACAACATTCTTATAACATTAATCTGTGTCTCGTTTTTTATAAATACTTGTGAAAAGTGTTTTCATATCTTTGAGGTAAGTGTGAAATTGTATTTGTTAATTCAACCATTACAGCAGAACATCTTGTGGTATTTTTGAGACGTTTCTGTATCCAAATAAGAAATTTTTGAGGTTATAAAATCAGATCTGCATCATGTGTTAGTTTGGCGGCAGATTTAACATCACATGCAACGGCAAAAATACAATTTCTTTTCATGTCTCAATTGTACTACACGTGCGTAAATGTATATACAGAAACTTCAATGGATTAAGACTGCAAGCCGCATTTGATAAAATAATCTGCCTGTTTTTCTCCTAAATATGATTTTACGCTAGAAATTTCAAATGGAAACGGATAAATCTAAAATATGACACTTATAATTAGAAACTTGGTTCAATATATTGGTTACTGAGGTACCTTATTATATTTCAGGTGTGCTTACTATATTTGTGGCACTCGAAAACGGCCATGCCAGGCAGTAGAGGAAAGCGAATTGTTGCTTTAGCAGTTTCAAACAAACATATAGATAATGAAGTTATCCAGGAGTCTACAAATAATTATTCCGGAGATATTGTAGACGAACCGGTTTATGCAGTTTTACAGCCAGTATCTATTATTGACGAACCCTCCACATCAACACAACATCTTTTACCGTATAGTGCTATTTGCTCAGATGATTCTGTCAAAGATACAGATTTCGCTGTTGAAAATGACAATAACTCCATTGCAATGTTGCAGGCTGTTTCGGTTGACGAACTCTCCATGTCAAACCAACGTTATTTGTCTCATAATAATAGTCATATTGATTCAGATGATTCGTTGAAAGATCCAGATTTCATTGTTGAAAATGAAGATAACTCGGACAGTGATCATGATAAAGGCGACATGGAACTAATAGAAGATGTTAACATCCAAGAACAGTCAAGTGAATCAACAATTCAATATACAAAAACAGGTGCGGTGAGAAAACGTCGACGATTTGATGAACCTTTAGAAGTTAGAAAGTTGAAGAAGTTGGACAATCGTAAATTGAAGCACTCGCTGAAACCTCCATGTGTAAATTGCAAAAAGAATTGCAGTGCTTCTTTTCGGAATGAACAACGAATAAATATAAACGCTGAATACTGGCGGATGACGTTTACTGAAAAACGAAGTTTTGTAGCAAACAGCATAACAGCTGAAGATGTTAAACGGCATAGAGGTTCTGCAAATTCAAGACGTCAAAAATCTTATAAATACTTTTTGAAATCTATAGCTGGGACCAAAGTAGAAGTCTGTAAAACCTTTTTTTTGACGACTCTGGGATATAACAAAGGTAATGACCGAATAGTACAGGATTGTTTTTCACAGAGAAAAAATGCAATTTCTTTTGAACATAGTAAGCAAGGTAACCACCAAAAAACTCCCAAAATTGATAGAGGTATGATCAGGGCACATGTGGAATCATTCAATCCGGTTATATCACATTACCGTCGAGAACACGCACCAATTAAAAGATACATACCCAGCGACATAACCCTCAAATTTATGCATTGTGACTTCCTGCAAAAATATAATGTAACATGTTCTTATGAAGTTTATCGAAAAACAGTGTCAAAAGAAATGAATATTTCCTTTACACGTTTGGGCCATGAAGAATGCGAAACCTGCGAGACTTTTTTGATACACAATCCCCAGCACAATAAAACCAATATTTGCGACAATTGTGAAATTTGTACTTCTTGGAACGAACATATGATAAAAGCGAAGGAATCTAGAATAGCTTACAAAACCGATAGAGAATCAACTGAACCGAATACTGTGTACTTTTCCGCTGACCTGGAAAAGGTTATAATGATCCCTCGTATAGACATGTTTAAGAGGGTTATATTCTGTCCCAGAGTAATAGTTGTTTAATCAATGTTTTGTACCCTTGGGTGGTACAAAACATGGCAAGTTAAAACCAATTGCCATTCTATGGCATGAGGCTATTTCCGGCAGTAAAAAAGACGATATTCTGAGTACTAGCTATCAATTCCTCCTACAAATGCGAGACGCTGAAACAATAGTAATGTGGGTCGATAATTGTGCTTCTCAAAATAAAAATTGGACGTTGCTTTCAGTTCTGACATATATTATCAATTCATCGGAAATTTCTGCAAAGAAAATTATCCTTAAATACTTTGAACCTGGGCACTCTTTCATGTCGGCTGATAACTTCCACCACCAGGTAGAATTATCAATGAAAAGAACTCCCAAAATATATGACTTCGAAGATTTTGCAAACGCAGTTCAAGCAGCAAATTCTGGATATAATTCAATGCCCTTCGTGGTATTAGCCAGGGGAGTAGTTGTTTTCTGACGGGTGCCAGCCGAAACCTACTGTGTAGGTAATTTGAGACTGGCCTGAACAGATTGTTCGAAAGAAGATTTGATTTAACGCCAGTCTTCAAGTATGCCCACTGACTATGTCAAGTGTAATTCTGGTAAAGTAAACGTACTTCGTCTAAACGACTTTTACCAATTTGAGGACTGTTCCTCACTTAATAAACAACAACCACGATCTTATCTGAAGGATATGGTTCAAATCACCGCAACACGAGGAGAACATACATTAACTTATAGAACTTCATTTGCTGCAAATTCGGAGTACATTCCTTTGAACCAAATATGGCGTGAAATTTCCTATGAACAAAAAGCCAGTCAGAGGAGTTACACAAGAAAGAAAAAATGCAATTTTGACACAGTTATCTTCAATTGTGCCAGAAAACAGATTGCAATTTTGGAATAGCCTGCCAGTTAACGATTCAATACTAGCAAACGTAGACGATGATTAGAATATTTATTTTTTCGTTTATGCATAATTAAAAACAAAATAAAGATGTTTTACTGGGCTATATTAGGTGTATTAATTATTTTTATGCGTGTACTACCCATAATTCACTGAAGAAACTACTAGAAAAAAACTACTACTAGAAACTACTACTAAAAATTGTACTGTTTTGTACAATAATAATCTGCAAAATATATTTTTACCACCATTTAGTCATAATACATGGTCAAAAATTTCATTAAATATAATTCAATGTGGTTGGAAAACACAGATAACTTTAAAGCGCTTTTTCCCTCATTTCACTTTTTGGGAGATAGAGCGGGCGCTGCGAAACATTCCGTTTGAAAAAACCGATGACCTCATTCTGATTGATGATTTGAGTTGAGAAAGACTTGATGAATAATAATTTGGAGGTTGCCGGACGGAATTATGGTCCAGTTTTTTTTTCGGTCCTATAATAGGAGTTTTCGATTCCATCGCTGTAGTTGTTGAAAAAAAATGTTGTAAAGAATGCAAAAACCGTTGACCGCTATTTCTCGACTGGAATGTTTTTGCAAGATCCTTCCAAACCTGGAACTGAAAGTTGCCAGAAAAGCCCGTTGTCAGTTTTATTATAAATCTCCTTCCCAGCGTCACATACCTTCTCTCGAGTTTCGGAGCGGGCCGCCCTTTTCTCAACAGTTTTTGTGACTTCAGTTATAGCTGAACTTCATCCATTATTATAACAGATACATTTTCCAATATTTAAAATAGCAGTGCTTCGAATTTTGTGATAACTTTCTTCAAAGTGAATAAATATGGCTACAATTATTAGATTAAAAAAAAGGCGAACGATAAATCATGCTGAACTGGTGAATGAACCGAAAGAAACTATTCTAAATTGTTCTAAAATTGTTCGTTCCGTTAACCAGCTGACGAACGTCAACCCTCAAAAGTCTAAACTTGTGCGAGCAATGGATCAACTGAAATGCAGCAAGACGACGCAAAGACGAAATTTCAGACGAATTTGAGAAGTTGTTTGATCCGAATGCTGATGAAGAACACTTCTCGTGGTATAAAAGTTGCATGGCCAGCTATATCAGCGGAGAAAAAATTCGTCGTCGTCACTAAACAGGAAGCTGAAAGAAAGAGCTTCATCAACAATACAGGGCGTAGCTGGATCATCAACTGACCTGCAAATTAACAAGAAGCAACAGCGATTCGTCGAGTGACTCATGATGTTCCATTTGTGGTATACGACGAAAACCAAAATGAAAAAAAAGTCATCTGAAATTTCAGCAGCTTTGCTGTTTTTCAATGCTTTGATAATACTATGAAATTTTCACAAAAAATTTGTTGTACGAAACACCGGAAGATTTTTTTGTAGAAACTTCCAATATCATACGTCGTGTTAAAGAAATTACGTTTCATTACCAATATCTTCTAGTAACGAAAGAGGTCGACCAACAACAAAAATCACAAATACAGTTACTGGCTGCTTTTGACAAATTAATGGCGGATATTAAAGACGGTGTTTCGACGACCGCTTTTGAATTGACATACTTGGCTCAACGCATGACTGTACTCGCTGAAGTAGAGGATGTAGTTTCAATCGTGATCTCAAAGTGATGCTGATCGATGAATTTGGTGACAAGGTTTTATTCTCATATCTTACTGAGAGGAAGCAATCTTCTTTGGTTTTCATGGCAGGAAGTTCATTAAGGAGATATCTGAACGTGTACGTCGGCTAGACTGTAGCAAAATCGTCATGTGTGCTAAGGATATATATATATATATATATATATATATATATATATATATCAGTGTAACGAACAGAAAGACACCGCAACATACAGCTCTAGCCGAATTCATTCACCACCTACCTAACTGAATCGAAATATATGTTTGTTGGAAAATCTTAGACACTGTGACAATGACTTTCAAAGGGACATTAAGTGGCGAAGATTCTATGACCGTTACAATCATGATAGTTAATCAACAAAAGAATGATGAAAAGAATACCTCACGGGCATGGCCTAGCTCTCCATGTTGACTAGTCATTCGATATCTGAAGCTAAGCAGCAGGGAAAGACCGCGTCGAAAGCTCATAAAACTGCAGCAAAGTATTATATCATACCTCGCAGGCAATATATCAATGAACACAAGATATATTGAGGAATTGCTGTCCTTCGGAGGAGACGTAAAGCCGGCGGTCCTGAGTCCATGGTTGTTGGACTCGTAAAGGATCCCTACCTCTGGTTGGAATACCAGAGTGTTCGGCAAAATTTCCGGTTGGGAGAAATGTGGTCACCGGAGTCGATGATTGGCCTTGGGAGGGAAAACAGGCCGACGTTGAATAAATCATTTAAAAAAAATAATACCTCAGACACTGCTAAACCGAAACTAACTGAAACTGACTACAAATATTTATATCAAGTCCTTCAACCAAAATCCCAGCTGGCCATTACAGGTGGATATGAAGACTCCAAACAATCTTCAAGCTCCAAGGTAATAGGTCTTCTGAATTGTTAGATTCATATTATTCTGCGTTTACGAGCGACAAGGCCGGCGCTAGAAAATTTCGTAACATTATTAATGAACTATAACATTAATAATTAAAAAGAAAATGGAACCTTTTTCCGTCGAAATATGTTCATTCATCTCTCCAGAAGCAGATCGAAGGATTTTCAGCAATATTTTTGTTGCTGTTCGTGAAGGAATTGAATAAGTTTTTATAAATTGTGCAGATTCCGATGTGTTCGTACTCAACATCCACTTTTAGCATAAGCTATCGAATAGTAGTTTTTGAGGGATTTGGTTTGAAGGATCAGCCAAAAAATATCTTTTGAGCTGGGATTCAATTGAAATGTATCTGAAATTATACATGGGCCTCCGAACTTACTCCAATTCGGTTATGAAAGACGAGATGGAAAGTTGTACCCGGTGCAAATGGCAAAACCACCTATGACAAATCCTTTGATCAGGCTTTGCAAATATAATGCTGAATGCCTGACAATGTTTTGCACTTGTAGAAAAAGCGAAATCAATTGTATTTTCCTCTGCAAATGCATCGGCAATAATTGTCAAAACTTACCTGAATGAATTTTTCACTACTTATTAATAGGTAAACCACTTTTTTCATTAAATTTATATTGAATTAGATCATGCCGTTTTTCTCCATACCTTAACTAAACCAGGTGTTAATAGTCAATAACAATTTTTTTTTCGCAGCTACAGCGATGGAAGCGAAAACTATTATAGGACCGAAAAAAAAACTGAACCATAATTCCGTCCGGCAACCTCCACAATATCATTAATTAAGTCTTTCTTTACTCAAATCAGCAATCAGAATGAGGTCATCGGTTTTTTCAAACGGAATGTTTCGCAGCGCTTGCACTAAGATACGACGTTTAAGCTTAGAAGGGCAGTATAACGCCGACTACTTTTGATGGATATGGCTATTTTGTGTCATTTATAGATGGTTTTTCAAATTTTACAGCAGTTCACATGATTAAGCAAAAGAGTGATGTATTTGATAAATTCAAAGAATATTTAAACGTGATACAATCAATGTTCCCTTTCAAGCTGTCAAAACTTCGTTGCGATAATGGGGGTGAATATATGTAAAATCAATTCAAAGAATTTTGCAGAGATAATGGTATAATTTTGGATTACACAGTCCCATACACCCCGGAACAGAATGGAAAGGCTGAATAGGAGTTTGGTTGAGAGGAGCCGTGCGATATTATATGAATCGAATATGTCTAAATATTTTTGGGGAGAAGCTATTCGAACAGTGAACTATGTAATGAATCGAAGTCTCATGCCGAATTTGAAGAATGTAACACCAGCTGAGGTATGGTACAATAAGAAACCTGATGTAAGTAATATGAGAGTTTTTGGTACCACGGCTTATAGTCATATTCCAAATCAGTTCAGAAACAAATTTGATTCGAAAAAAGAAAAATGTGTCTTTGTCGGGTATACAAATAATGGTTATAGATTATGGAGCATAGAAAGAAATAAGATAATCATATCTAGAAATGTGAAATTTGATGAAAGCACATTTTGGTTCAATAAAGAAACAGTGAATGTTAGAGTTGAAGAATCACAGAATATGATAGAAGTTAAAAATGATAAAGAAAATGAGGTTTTTTAATGAAAGAGAGAGTGAAGAGAATGTGGATGATCGGGTGGAGAATGAAAATGAAGTTGAGAGATATTTGCGAAAAAGTAAGCGGAAGGTTGTAGCACCAGGTTGGGCAAAGGACTATGAAATGTATATGGCTTTCGATGTAGAGGGCTTTGTGGAAGATGTCCCTCACAGCTTTGACAAGTTGCAGGGCAGATCTGATAAGAATTCCTGGTTGAATGCAATGAATAGAGAAATCGAGTCAATTGAGAAAAATGAGACTTGGGAGTTGGTGAAATCACCAAGGGATGTCAATATTTTAGATACAAAATGGGTATACACTTTTGAGCCTCTAGAAAAGTTAGATAAGGATAAATATAAAGCTAGGTTGGTAGTTCGAGGATTCGCACAAGAAAAAAATGTAGACTATGATGATATATACTCATCTGTTGCTAAGATGACAACCATAAGAACGTTGTTGATTGTGGGAAATCAGTTTTCATTCTATTTTAAACAGTTAGATGTAAAGTCTGCCTTCTTAAACGCTACACTGGTAGAAGATGTATTCATTTATGCCCCAAAAGGTGTGAAGTGTAAATTAGATGAAGTTTTCAAGTCGAAAAAATCCTTGTATGGGCTTAAGCAGTCAGAAATATGTTGGAATAACCAGATAAATGACTATTTACTTGAGTTGGGATTTGCTAGATCAGAAAATAACTGCTGTTTGTACATTTTGAAATTTGATAGAGATAAACTGTATTTAGTTCTGTATGTTGATGATATCATTGTTGCTGGGTCAAATTTATATCTCATTATTAGTATAATATCAAAATTAACGTCTGAATTTGAAATGAAAAACAAGGGTAATCTTGAACGTTTTCTTGGACTTGAAATTGATTATAACAGAGAATATGGTATTTTGAAAGTAAGTCAACAGAGATATACACAAGCAATTTCAAAGCGTTTCAATATGGAAAATTGTACAGGATCACTTATACCGATTGATCCAAAACGTAAATTAACAGTTTGCTGCGACAAAGAAAAATTTACAACTAAACCATTCCGTCAGTTGTCTCATGTACCTCATGTTAGGCTCTAGACCAGACATGTGTTTTTCTCTAAATTATTTTAGTCGTTATCAGGAAAATGCAACAGATGAGACATGGACGTATTTGAAAAGGATATTGAAGTGTTTGGAAAATACCACCCACTTTGGAATAGAATTTAGGAGGGGGGATGAAACATCATTGAAATGTTTTGTCGACTCCGATTGGGGAAACGATTTAAATGATACAGAATCTGTAACAGGTTTTTTATTTAAAATTTCTGGAAATATTGTTAGTTGGTCTACTCGTAAACGGCACTGTGTTGCTTTGTCTACCACTGAAGCAGAATTAGTAGCACTCAGTACTGCAGTTTGTGAGGGGTTTATGGTTAAAGAAACTCCTGAATGATTTTGATATTCATATTGCAACTACTACCTATTTTGAAGACAATCAGGGATGCATTTCTATAATCAGAAATCCAGGAAATAATAGATGAGTGAAACGTGTCGATTTAAAATATAACTTCATTTGTGAACAATTACAAAATTGTGTTATTGAGCTAGTTTATATCGAAAGTAATCTACAACAAGCTGATGTTTTGACTAAAGGTCTACCAACTGTTACTTTTAATAAATTCAGATTGGATTTAGGTTTAATGGATTTCAGTGAGGAGGGGTGTTGATATGTAACACTGAAATCTCCAGTATTCATTTTAGATTGGCAACGCTGTATAAAGAAGTAGTGTCAATGTCAAATGTCAGTGTGTGGAAATGAAAAAAAAAATGTTTGTAATGTTGATTGTCTGTCTATGGTATTGTTGAAGTAGAGAAATATAATTAATCTGTGGACATCGGGACATCGGTCGTATTACTGTCAAGACTCAGAATACAAGTATTGAATTACCCAGAAATTATTATTATTTAAAAATGACTTATTTGAGGGAGGCGGAAAAATCATATGTATAAACTGGGGGTAAAGTGTCTTTCACTACCTTGAATGATTACTGGCCTCCTCTACGAGTCGGGGAGTAAACTTCATCCTCGGGAGGTAACGCAGCACTTTCCTTCCTTGTTATACGAATAATTATTCTTATCACTGTTACTGTGAAATGAGAGATTCCAATGGAATACTTTCTGCACTTGGTTCTAGAGCGGGTGACTTGTTTTTCAAGAACTTTTGAGTAAAAATGCCTGCATGCCATATAGCTCAAGACATTTCTTTAAAATCATGGCATGAGCGACTTGAACATATTAATATTAAAACAAATGAAGATACTGAGAAATCTGTTGAAGTTGAAGGATTGCAAACAGCAAAATTCAACTATGATTTTGTTGTTAAACATATATTCTTGCTAAACAAGTTTGTGATCGTCATGTTGCTCGGAAACTGCAAAGATCATTCAAGCCTGGTAAAATGATTAATCAATATAGCGATGTATATGGCTCTACAAACGTTAAGTCACCAAGTGATACCATATATTTTTCATCATTCGAAGATGACTGTAGTGAATTTCGTACAATATATTTCCTGATGGAAAAGACTGATGTGTTTCAAAATTTCCAAGAATTTGAAGCTCTGGCAAACCGGTAATAAAATCAAAGTTCTACGGTCTGACAATGGCCGGCAAACAGGTAATAACATCAAAGTTATTTCCTCAAATGAAAGGAAATCATTCATGAAAATCCGCATCGCCTTTGAAAATGTCTGTCGCAGATGCAGACGAAACGCCAGGCCTTAAAACCTGTTGTCCACGGCTCAGAAGCCCGGAGGCACCTAACAATTCAAATAAAATTTTATTTTTTTCTGAAGATTTTTTATCTCTCTATACCTACTCATTACAGTGAACACAAAAAAAAAGTTGTTTGAAAATAAATAAAGTCCGTCCTTATGGGTTAATCGGGAGAATGAATATGAACTTTTCTGTTATAGACTAGTACATCTACTAGCTAGATGAGGTAGATATTAGAGTGGATCTTCTGAAGGTTTGTTCACAAATGATAGTTGATGTGAATTTGGCGAGATATGTGTTTTCCCCTCCCTTGTAGCACACGACGTCATTACGACGTCTTTTAAAGTCATGTTCCGTCGTAGACATCATTTGCCGAAAAACGTACGTCTTTACAACGTCGTTTTTCATGACATCATTCAGCCTTTCTCGTTGAAACGTCATAATGACGTCATTTTCCTGACGTCATTTAGTTGTGCTCTTATAACGTCATATTGACGTCAGCTTTAGGTTAGAATCCCCTCGATATCCACAAAACAGTAACAAAATGTGACCGACATTTAACAAAAAGTGGTTATAAGAGATGGAGACATGGTCACGAAATTAGGTATTTAGTCATATATGGTTTTATATAGTGGTTTCCGTGATAACATATGAGATTTTTGAAACATTATGTTATTCATAGCTAATGCCGTTGTATAAAGTTTCATACAACGCTTAAGCTTCAACAATTTGAATCTACCGCTATTGTTACCCTCGGGTTACTTGAAATTTATCCTAGAGATCAAATTGATCAATTTTCTTTTCTTGAAGATGCTAACCTTGTTAGCAAAACGCGCGTCGAGTGCAAAAATATCAGTTTGGTGTTAGGGTAATTGATCTTGCAGCAGATCTCAGGGTTTTTGGGTGTTGTGGGTTGACTGATTAAAAAACGGTGTTCGGTTGACACTTATAATGAACTTCTTTAAAATGGTGAGTGGCAGGTTCAGGCGCGATAGTAATCTACGAAAAATTATAAGGAGTAGAACAAAATATCAAAACACGAAAATTGAGTTTTACCTACCTACGAAAGTGCAGGCACAAGCTGAAGCGCTGCAATGCAACGTTTAACATTTAACAACCAATAAACACTTTGAAAATTACACCAGATTCGCGACGTGCAAAGTTGCCAAAGGGAATGGTCGAATCTCACCACGAAAAACTAGCGGGTTTTTTCTGGTATCGTTCGAAACTGTTGATACGATGCGCCACCGCTAACCGTTTGCGACATCTCGACTGGATTTCTAAATTACTGGTTGCCTAAATATTGGCGGTATTTCACCCGCGAACACAAGGACTCTTATGATTTGTTACATCTTCGCCCCCACTCTCTATGAGTTCACGTGTCGATAAAAAAGCGTCACTGGACTCACCAAATAAAATAACAGACAATATAAAAAATATGATCAGCACAAAAATTCAAGTTTGTTCACAATACCTCTTCAAGTGACTGGCATGAAACATTCCCCTTTCACGACCATCTTCATGCATTAAAACGTAAGTATTATCATGTATTCTTTTTTTTATTCGGTAAGGCCCTTCAAAAAGCAACAATAGTTTCTTTGTTTCAGATTTAATCGCCGAAGATACGTTATTTGCTTTGAGCAGAACCCTATCTTGGGGTTCAAACCGATGGTAAGGCCGTCCGTGATACAAGACAGCTCGACGAGCAGCTTTCGAGCGAAGAGAAGCTTCCGCGAGAATAAGTTTTTCCGTCTGTGATAGGGGGACTCGCCCCGTAGGAGGAGACAGGTCTGCAGGTAACAATCTTGGCTTCTCGATTCCCAATTGTAGTTCGTTCGGGGTGAACCCCGTAGACTCATGCACTACCGAATTTAGAAATTCTTCAAAAGTTTTTAGATGGGTAGCCCATTTTGATTGCTGATCGTGACAGAATGCACGCATTATTCTACCGATTTCCCTCATACATCGCTCACTAGGATTAGCCGCTGGATGCCGGACCGAAATATATACTAACTTCAAACCTAAGTCTTCGAAGGTTTCGCGCCACCGTTTCGAATTAAATTGTGTCGCATTGTCATGCAGCATCCGCTGAATAGGGCCATGCGTTGGAAGATAGTCTCGAATTATACGGTTTATAATAGCGACGGTCGTCGCTTTTTTCAAGGCATAAAGTTTGAAATGCTTAGTAAATACGTTAAAAATAACTAAAACATACGCCACTCCACCACGACTTTTAATGAGGGGTCCCAGACAATCAATAGCTATCAGGTCTTTACTTGAAGCCGGCAAAATTTGTGACTGCGGGGGACAGGGTAAGGTACATATTTTTGTTTTTTGGCAAAGTTCGCAAGCTTTAATATTTTTCTTGATTTGGCGTTGCATGTTTGGAAAATATATCTCGTTTTTCATAGAAGCGTGAGTCTTGAAAACGCCAAAATGCCCCAACGCCGAGTGATAACTATTAATACAATCCTTCACAATTGATTCGGGGATGCACAATAACGCGTTTTCATCAGGGCCATATTTATACACAATGTCATTGTAGATGAAAAACCTTCGCAAAAAAACCTCGTCACCACTCTGCAATTTTTCACGAATCTCTTGTAACTTTTTGTCGGACTGTTGAAGATGTCTAATGTTCTTCAGAAACTTCTGAAATGACTCTGGGAGGCGAACCTGCATAATTTTAAAACATTTATCAAGAGGTGTTGGTAGCCTAACACAGCTATGTCGAGAGAGAGCATCAACAACGTAATTCTCGCTCCCTGCAACATGTATGACTTCGAAAGAAAACTCCTGCAAAGCTAATGCCCATCGAGTTATACGGGGGGAAAGGAGACGACAGCTGTTAAGGTAGGTCAGAGTTTTACTGTCGGTATACAGAGTGAAAACAGTGCCAAGTAAATACACTCTCCACCTCTGAATCGCCCACAACGCCGCTAGAACCTCCTTCTCATTAGAGTGATACCGTCGCTCACGGTCTAACAAAATTCGGCTGGCCCAAGCGACAACCCGCTTTTCGCCCCTTACCACCTGGAAAAGTTGGGCCGCTATACCGTTGTCACAAGCATCCGTCATTACATGCCAAGGCAAAGATGGGTCAGGGTGGTACAACATAGTAGCTTCCTGCAACTCTTGCTTCAGGGACTGGAACGCCTGTTCTTGGGCTGCTCCCCAAGTCCAACGATTTTTTTTTCGTAGAAGGGAGGTCAATGGCTCTGAAAGAGAAGCGAACTTCGGGGAAAACCCCCGGTCATAATTGCAGAGCCCTAGAAACTTCTGCACTTCCTTAACATTCCTTGGCCTAACATAATCCCTAATCGCCTGAATCCGCTCCGGGTCTGGACGAACTCCCCTTGGGCTGACAATGTAACCTAAAAAGTGCATCTCCTCTTTGAAAAACTCACACTTCCGCAGCTTGATGGTGAGGCCAGCTTGCTGTAAACGAGAAAAAACTTTTTCTAGGTGCAACAGGTGTTGGTCAACCGACTCCGACATGACCAAAAGATCATCCACATAGGTGACTAGAAACTCGGAAAAATCATCCCCCAAAATAGTGGACATGGCTCGAGAAAATGAAGAAACTGCTGTACAAATCCCGAATGGTAAAACCTTGAACTGGTAAGTTTTATTTCCAACCATGAACCCTGTATATTTTTTATCTTGCTCTCGCAAGGGTATTTGCCAGTACGAGTGCGACAAATCTATCTTGGAGAGAACGTTTTTTCCATGTAACCGCGCAATGATATCGTCTATGCGTAATACCGATTCAAAGTCTGGTATCATCACGGAGTTCAAGTGCCGGGCATCTAGGCAGACTCTGACAGAACCATCCCGTTTAACCGCGGTCATGAGCGGAGAAATGTATGGAGTTGAAGCACGCTCTATGACTCCCCAACTCTCCATTTGTTTGAGAGTTTTTTCTACCGCTTCTCGATGCACAACCGGAATAGGATAGTTTTTTATGAAAAACTCCTTATCTGTCGATAAATGAATTTCATGGTAATAAAGAGTTGTACGACCGGGAGTTTCGGAAAATATTTTTTCAAATCTAGCCAGTAACTTTCTAAACATACACTTTTTTGTTTCAGGAATATCAGATGATGAAGTCACCAGATCAAGATCACCACTTTCAGAATGACAGGGCGTGTTTTCTTTAGTTGAATAGTTTTTATTAATTATGGCACTAATACTAATGGGTGGGGGATTTGCCCACTCATGGTTCAGATTCACTTCATCTACAGATATTATCTTATTTTCAAGGGTCAGAATTATATTTTTATTTCTTAAATCGATGGAAGCATTATACATTCTTAGAAAGTCAATTCCAATTATTATAGGGTAGGACAGGTCGGGTATTAGTAGGAATTCGTGAGAAAAAATTTCTTTGTTTGCTTGAAATGTTACATAGGCCTGCAATAACACTTTCCTAAACTTCGACTTGAAGGCCCCAACAACACGAATAGCATTACAACGGAAATGAGGTATATTGTTGTGGAACTCTGATATTTGTTCCCAAACTTCAGTAGAACAGGCAGTTACTGTACTCCCTGTATCCACCATAGCTGGAAATTGAAAACCATAAAGACTCAACAAAATTATTGGGGATCGAGTATCAATAAATTCATGCTCAAAATCACACTCCTCGAGTAAGTCTTCTTTTGGGTTATTTCTCAGAATTAAGTTTGATTTTGTGTTTTTTTCTATTTTATTTTTGTCAAAACAGGTACTTGTTTTGTCTTTTATTAATACCGCTCCCACACACGATGACATGTGTGGGGACCCAATTAGTTTTCCGACTCATTTTTTCCTTCGGGTAAAGCCTCTAAAACAAGAGAAGAGATATTTTTATTGAAATGCCTAGGGGAAACGTTATTACTGGGCCGACCGCCACCTCTATAAGCTTGTTGAAAACCTTTCTCAGAACTAGATTTCAAATGATTTGTATCATTTCGTGTATAAGAGGAATTATATGTTTCATTTTTGAAAAAATAATCAGCCTGTCTCAGCCTACTACAAGCGGTTAACAGATTGTCTGTTCCTACTAAAGTTGCAGAAATATTAGGAGGGAAATGTCTTGCAATGATTGCAATCAATTCTTGCTGTGTGTAAGAGGGCACCAAATGTCTTGCTAAGGCGACTTGTGAATTGAAGTAATCAACGAACTTTCCTTCCTGATATTTCCCTGCTTCTAATTTTAGTTTGATCCCCAATTGTAAAGTGGAGTCCCAATATTGCTCCAAAAATGCTTTTTTGAACTCGGCATACGAATTAAACATGTAGCTGTAGCATTCGAACCATACTTTGGCAGACTTTGCAAGTAAACTTGTCAAATAAAATTTCATTTGCGGAAAAGGTACGCGTTCAATATCAAAATAAACTTCAATATTATTTAGGAAATCAATGGGATGCAAATCTCCTTCATTATCGTAAGTAGGTAAAACCCTCACATCTTTCAGATCAGGTGGAGTATAGGCATTTCTGTACAAAAATCGATTTTCCGCCAAATTTTGATTTTGATAAACATTATTCCCAATATTTTTGTCATTCGTAAGTTGGGTATTATTCGGGTAATTAATTATCGGAGCCGTGTTTGAATGATTACCTTGCAATGAACAGTAATTTGGAAAATTATAACTCGAATTTAAATGAGTTAAATTTGTGGCAGGCAGATTATCAGCTGTTGATGGCAAAAAAGAATTGGTTCTGCTCGGGTCCAACTGTTTTTTATTCTGGTCGCAAAAAAGTTGTTTGTGAACACTAGAGTTGGATTCTTTTGAAATATGCGGAAAACTCGAAAAATTTTCTGCCTGAGACAAATTTACCTCTGGATTTTGAAAATCATTTTGAAAATTTTGCACAGTTATGGTGCTTGGTAATGAAGGATTTGACGATGATGTCGTGGTTGGGATCCCGGTAACGGACGAATTCAGCGACGTTAGAATCTGCGTTGGAAAACTTGCAGCCACAGGAAAATTAGATGTATCAATTGGGTTACCTGTGGTATTCAAGGTGTCACCTTGAGTATGTGTCGGGTGTTGGCCTTCGGCTGTATCTAGTTGACGCTGTGGTTCTCTCGAATTTCGTCCCTCGGGATGCTGATCTGTTCGATTTCCACGAAGTCGCATGAAGTATCCCGTTGCTCCTGATGGTGATTTCTCCAAAACCATGATTTTCAATCAGTCCCTCGCTTGGTCGCCAAGTTGCAGCAGATCTCAGGGTTTTTGGGTGTTGTGGGTTGACTGATTAAAAAACGGTGTTCGGTTGACACTTATAATGAACTTCTTTAAAATGGTGAGTGGCAGGTTCAGGCGCGATAGTAATCTACGAAAAATTATAAGGAGTAGAACAAAATATCAAAACACGAAAATTGAGTTTTACCTACCTACGAAAGTGCAGGCACAAGCTGAAGCGCTGCAATGCAACGTTTAACATTTAACAACCAATAAACACTTTGAAAATTACACCAGATTCGCGACGTGCAAAGTTGCCAAAGGGAATGGTCGAATCTCACCACGAAAAACTAGCGGGTTTTTTCTGGTATCGTTCGAAACTGTTGATACGATGCGCCACCGCTAACCGTTTGCGACATCTCAACTGGATTTCTAAATTACTGGTTGCCTAAATATTGGCGGTATTTCACCCGCGAACACAAGGACTCTTATGATTTGTTACAATCTCTAGAAAAAGTTTCAACATTCACAACAAAGTTTTCAATCTCAGCGTTTATACCACAGGTCACATCTATACATTAGTGTCAGTTATGGGTCGGTGCCAATCAGTGCTGTTAATAAAGTAACGTGGTAAGCAAATAGACTTGGCTCAGGATGTCTCGTATATCGTTTCGGTTAACCAGAGCGGTGCTTTCTCTCACTCTGTGATATTGGCCGAGTCCATCCAAGAGAGAGAGAACCGCTTTGGTTAACGGAAACGATATACGGAACAGGGAACATACCCTCAGTGTAAAGTATGAAAGAGGTGAAGGAAGAAGAATTAGGTTGGTCGAATGCACTGAACTCATAACTGACAGACATTTCAACTCATGGATCGGCCTTTATGACAGTTTTTCACATAACACGATGCGGAATGCATCAGAGAAAGAAAGGATAAACCACCTTGAAGAAATATCGTGAAGGATAGAATGATACATTGATGAAGGAATGCGCAAAGAGGTTACACTTGAAATATACTATCTTGCTCATCCCGCAGTCTTCTCTCTCTTAGGGTCAGTCCATTAGGTGGTATGTCTATGACTAAACTTACTTTGACATGGTTGCGTCGGCGGCGCCCGGCGCCACGGTGCAGTGCTTCAAACTCAAACTGCCTGCGTAGTGCGTTCTGCGTTTGGGAATATGGCGTTTGGCGGCTTTGGCGCGGTATTTTATGGGTATTTTAGCAGAGCAACCTGAGCAACTCACAAATTGTGTTGTTTGATTAATTTTTGTTTCTACGGACCGGATAGGTGTCTCGGTGTTTCATTTCACAAAATTTTGTAGCAGTCTCTATAGTCGGGCTGTTCAAAAGACAGAATTCAAGGACGCGTGACCAGTGAATGCCTGCATCTAAATATAGCCTGCCCGGCGTAACCACGCCTTCTAAACTGAAATAAATGAAGAACGGTTTACACTGTACTGTACTCATTTGTGCTTTGTATTTACGTGTGTTACGTTTTTGTGTGTGTTTTTGTTGAGTGGTGTAAATCGGACTTGTAACATCGGGGAGAGGAACATTCAAAGAGTGCGTGCCGTTCACGTGATCATTCTGTCTTTTGAACAGCCCGACTATAGTGTATTTTTATATGTAAGTCTTTATCCTGTCTGCTTGATACGTTAACAGCATGCACAACACCATTAATTGAATATTCATGTTGATTAGCTATTAATTAGGACGCATTTTTGTATGTAGTAATGTATTCTATAATTTCAAAATAAATGATTAGGATAGCATTTGTATTGATCGGTTTTGTGTGATGAGATTTTTTGCAAATACTGCATTGGCTGTCCAAAAAAAAATTAGAATATGGATGATAAATTATCGATTAACCTTTTAACGGAATACTGAACTGTATCTTATAAGGTCCTTGTTAAATTTCTTGCTATATTTCTAAAAATTAATATGTGTTGACAGTAATAAGAGTCTCAGTATACCTCTCTCTTTCAACTTGAGCATGTTGCAAGTAGCAGAAAACACTGGAGCTTATTTTGGCCTTAAACTCTTCAAATATACCTGAGCTGTTCAAAAACTATTCTATTGTTCAAATTGTACAATTGACTTCATTATTTTGACATAGCTATTCTAATTTTAGCATCACACAATGGCTTATGTTCTACACAACTCTTGGTTAGCACCTAGGAAGAAGGAGGCCTTTTGGCCACCTTATAAGGAACAGTACCAGTTTGATAAAGCCTTAAAAAATGGCGCTTCTATAAATACTGACACATGGAAGTTTTACAAAATCAACAAAATTTGGTATTCGTGTGGTGAGTTGTAAACCATTCTTGATGTAAAATAAATTTAACCTCATTATAATTAATTTTTCAAACTACATATGTAAGTGTTCCTGAAGGTTATAATTATTTTCTGAGAATGCAGATTTGTTTCCGCGAAACTATTGCTAAATTAAGTAATATATTGTGAAATGAATTGTTTACAATCTCCATTTCAAGTATGATAATAGTATTTAAAATACTAGCAGCATATTTCTGGAATTTCTGTTGCAGATGATTTAGTCAAAGTTGAGGCCAGAGGGAAAGACGCTGAGCTTACCTCAAATTTTGAGTCTGATGAAGGGGTTAGTCCAAAAAGGAGAAAAATAAATAAAAGGTTCCTAATAATATTGGTTGTATTTTAAGATAGTCCAACGTTGGTTAAAGAATCGGAAATAATTACAACACCTCAGAGCAGACCTCACACTTCGGTGTTTAGTTGTGATTCAGAAAAGATAGGTGGGTATTTTTTGTTTACTCACATAATACACTCAAATACAAATAAATATTTATAAATATTTTGCAGGTAAACTAATTTCGATAGTTGCTGGCATTAAAGAACAGAATAAAGAAATACTAGAGTGGATTCGGAAACAAGATTACATGATAGTAAAACCTACAGGTATTCGTCCAGATTTAAGTATGGAATTGCCGCTAGAAGTATAACTGCACTTAACAGATTAGAAGAAGATTTGCGTAGTGAACGACACTTCAATTATTTGGTAATATTATTTGTTATCGATGTGTTATCATACTCTTACCTAATTCATTCTCATTGCAGGTTTCATATTTGTCATCATTGGGAGGCAAGTATACGGTCTCCAGGACGAACAGAATCTTAAAATATTTGTTGAAAGATGTTGTTGCCAGCACATTTAGTTACTATGGTAATAGGAGTAACAAACGGCCAATTTTATGGTATGGTAATAGGAGTAACAAACGGCCAATTTTAGAGCTAAATTTGAGAAAAATAATTGTGGGTAAGCATAGTTTTACGTTTAGGCATTAGTAGTAGTTGAAAACTATAGCATGCTCTATTTGATGCGACAGGAGAAACAAATCATGGAGTAATGTTATCTAGCTTACTTTTAGAAGTAAAATATTTTGTACTTCAAAATTTATTCATGACAAAGTGACGTCTCAATAGGGCCATTTTGACGTCATTTGGATGGTCAAAATGACTTAAGATATAACGAAATATGACTTTAAAGAGACGTCATAATGACGACGTGTGCTACTAGGGTTGCACTATTACTAGTGTCAATTTTCGATAAACTAAATCCTATCTTGCCGAAGCTATCACCGGAATGTTCAGTTGCCTATTATTTGATTGATATTGAAACTGCTTCACCATTGATGAATAAAACCGATGCTAACATCCTCGGTGGTACTGAAGTGGTCACGGAAATGTCGCATTGTAGAACTCCATGTAACATTACTTCCTCACGGGTGGGCGAGCAGCTGACTGAGCTAAATATGTTTTCAAGAATGGCGCAAGCAAATAATTCAATCGGGTGAAATTGGTTGAATGATGGTTACGAAATTAACCTGGCCAGTTATACGGAGAGTATTAGCCCAGGAAACACGATGACGTTAATGTTACGTCCACAAATAGTGATTTTTCGTCGGTGACGTCAAGTACCCTAAATATGACCAATTAATAATGTCATAAAAATGATCAATTAATGACGTGACTTGAATGTCGTTTATTTCACGTTTTAAATTCATCAGTAAAGAAACGTATACTCATTTTTCACCCTCCACAACAACATGCTGTTTTTGTCAGAAATCAGAACTCCATATATTTATACAAATGTTTAAATTCATTTTTGAAAATTTTTAATATTTGGGAATTAGGTTGATTGCTGTATAATGTCTAGCGTACTCTTCTGGACTTTTTATCTTTATCTGGTTTTCATCGTGTTGAAATAACTTTAATAGTGCTCGTGCTCCTCCTGACCGCGCTGCTCAGTGCAAAATTTTTGTTACTCATCACGATTCGAATATACCGCCATGGACAGAATAAATGGTTCTGATTGGTTTGCAAACTTTCGTTAAAATTCTGTGTCGCGTCCGCCCGTGCGCCGTGCGCACGTTTTCCCTCTATGTGTTCACAGAACACCCACACATAGAAAGGACTCTCCATAGGACTGCCCCCGTTATAAATTCGAGCCAACCAGCATTGCACCAGATGCTGTGCTCACCGGGCAGGTGGCGCACGTGAATAGTTTTCCTGTCGTTCAAGCAACGCAAAGTACACTTTTGGTGGTAAATGAAAAGTTTATATATTGTGCAAATTATTTGCCATGTTTTATTAAGCTTTTGCTTTCACTAGTGCTTGTGCCATTGTGATTGATTTTCGTTTGTGTTTGCCCGTAATTTTCAGTTTGTTGTTATTATGGAAACCAATCGCCGTGTTAAGAAATGTTGCGTTCCCAATTGTGAGGATATTCACAGCAAACGCCACAGATTCCCAAAATCGGATGAGAATCTGTTTAAAATATGGATTGAGCAAGTGAAAAATCCGGTGTTTGTGGAGAAATCATTGGAACAGATCCATAAAACATATGTTGTGTGTGATACTCACTTTACCAACGATTTCAAACTATTCTCTAAACGAGGATTGATTGCAAAAGCATACCCAACGTTATTTTTGCCAGGTAAGTTAAGATAAATTTAATTTGTTTTCATGTGTTGAAGGCAACCTATACACATGCATGCTTTCATCAAATCATGTTTTAAAGTATAAAAAATAAATTTAATAGCCCATAACTTATACTCTCACTTTGTCTACCAGGACAAGAATGAAAATATCCAATGTTTGTGAATTCGGATACCAGATATAGGTATAGTCATGATATCAAGTCTTCCTGGCTTGGGTTTAGAAAAGGGTGACAAATAGAGCTCTTGAACCACAACTTCAATCGAACTACCCAAATTTTCTTCTTGTTATAAAATATAATTTGTGAATGCAGTGGCTTATATCTTGATGAACTAGTGGTTGTTTCTAACTTTGAGATTATACATCATATATTTTTCAGAATCTTCCAGAGCTGTCGTTGAAGAAAATGTCAATCCACCAAAGAGAACAAAAAGAGCCTTAGTGGAAGGTAAGACCAATTTACCTGAAACATTTTTAGATCACCATATTATTGAATATATAAATATAAAGGGTCCTGCTACTACTCTCCGGTGGTCCATAGCTTCTAAATGGCGCTACATAGAAATGTCTTTCGAATGCAAGCATGTTTCCTTCTTGAGACTGTATCTTTGGAAATTATTCCGAAGTATACAGAAACGTGCACCAAACTTATATTTGTTCTTTTTTTGTTCCATTTCTTCTTTTTTTTGTGTGTATTTTATTTTAATTTAAGGTTAGTTGTAGGCCCTTACTTCAACGTCAACAAGATTTTATATCTTTGAACAATATTCTCTCTCTCTCAGTTCAGTTCCTTCTCAAAATACCCTTTTTGTAATAAACATGAAAATAAGTGTATACTTTTTCAGATGTACAAGCTGAAATATTGTTAGAGCAACCACGTTCAATGATGAATCCATCAACATCTGGAATTATGAAGATTGTGGAATCGCCCAAGACTCCACCAATGATGCATGATGTTGATCGCTATGAACCGACCCCTAGGATATCCCCGAAGTTTAAAAGGCATTTTTCGTTGAGACTAGGTAAGTACATCCAAGTGACAGAAATACAGTAATGTCTGCTTTTAACAAACTTCAAGAGACTGATATGACATACAAATAGTGAATATCTACTCAACTCCAACTTTGACATTCAAAGAAGAACATAGTAATACCACACTTGGGAGATAAATCAAACAAAATTTTGTTTTTTTAATGTGCAAATATTTTATTACACTCTTGCCCATACCACAAGAATTTATTATGATTGTTGGCCAGTAATATGCTGTAAATAATTTAAAAAATCAAACAACCAATATATTAGTTTGTTCAAATCGTCTTGAGTATGGAGTTTTTCCATTTTAAATTATTGAAAGTGAAAAAAATGTTCTACTCATTATTAAGTGTTCAAAAAGAATCCAATTTCCATTGCCAACATATTTTTTTGTTCCAGGAACTAATAGGCGAAACATGATTTTAAAAGAAGTTAATGTCAATAGACAAAATGAGTTGACACCAAAAGCCCGCCATATGTATGAAAAAGTTGTAGATTGGGGAAATAGAATAGCTCGACTTCAAAGCAATGTGAAATCTTACAAAGTACGACTGGAATCGGCTGAGAAATTGGCTTGCGGCCCCAACTTTGATAATCTATTGAAGTATGTTAATAAACCAACATATTACTTCATCCAGTCTCAAATAAGAAATCAAAAACATAAAGGAAAAGGAAGAAGATTCACTTTGGATGAGAAGATACTAGCCTTATCACTCTTCAAAGCCAGTGGCAGAGGATATAGATTAATGTCCAAAATATTTGTTTTGCCTTCAAAAAAAACCCTGACAAGACTGCTTATGAAAGTTCGGTTACAGCCTGGTTTAAATCAAATGTTAATTGATAACTTGAGAGAATCCATTTTGAAGATGACTGAGGCTGAAAAATGTTGTATTCTGGTATTTGATGAAATGTCTATAGCTTGTAATGTGCAGTATAATAGGGGGTATGATATTATTGAAGGAATACAAGATACTGGTGGTTCCAGGCGATCACCTGACCTTGCTGATCATGTATTAGTTTTCATGCTGAGAGGTGTATACAAGCAGTGGAAGCAACCAATAAGCTTCTTTTTCACTAGTGGCCCTATGAAATCACCAATATTGAAGTCCCTCATCAGAGAAGCAATTATAGCTTGCCAGGATGCAGGTTTCAACATTGTTGCAACAGTTTGCGATCAAAGTGGTCCAAACTGTGCTGCAGTCAATGGTCTCATCAAGGACACTAAAGAAGATTGTATGAGACAAGGAATTGAGAAACAATATTTAGGTTTCCTCATCAACAATCGAGAAATAATTCCTCTCTATGATGTACCACATCTTTTTAAAGGCCTAAGAAACAATTTACTGACAAAAAACCTTCTTTTCACTGTGGAAGGTAGAAAAATGGTTGCGAAATGGGAACATATAGAGCAGTTTTACCTTCTAGATACTTCTGAAGAAGAGAGGATTTGTCCAAAACTCACTGACCAGCATGTTATCAAAGGCAAAATTAAGAAGGTTTCCTGTTGCATGCAGGTATTCAGCCACCAAGTTGGTTCCTTGATGAAAAGAATTGCCCTGTGGAGTAAGTATGATATGTAAGGTTTATTCATTTATTTCGATGAATCAGATCTAAGCAGCTATTTTACATCTGTATATCTTTATTTAAATAGGAATTCCTAATATACAAATACATTACATAAAAAAATACTATCGAATATATATATATATACATATATCTCTCTTGTAATTCATTTGTCTTTTTCTTTTGACAATAGCTGCTCAGATCAGGTTTACTGACACAAATGAACGGAAGTATTTTAAGTGACATAAATGGGAGAATAGCTATTTATAATACAAGTTTGTAATGTAGGCCTTCTTTGTGTAAGTGTGAAATTTGTTGAATGAGGCGCAGTCAAGTTCAACATAACATGCGATTACAAATAGCTCTTTAAGAAAATGTATCATACAAAATTTTCTCTACAACAGTTATATGGACAAATTGTGGAAATTGTTGAATGTTTTATCTTATGGAAGTTTTCAGTTTTTGTGGTTTTATCAAATGACGACTTCCGAGTATAATCTGACGCAAAATACTGTCTTTTTGTATTTTTTTACTCACTTGTGCTAAAAACTATCATTTTACTCTCTGTGAACAATGTGTCGTTGAAAAATACTTTTGCTATCATAGGTCAGGTTGTGTAAATATGTCTGACAGATACCACTGTATGGAGTTGTAAAATTGAGAATTTTATCTGTGTATTCCGGAAAGTCATTCGAGCTATACCTGTTCAATTCTATTCCTTTATGGTCTATTTTTGCATTTTATCATTTAACTGAATTTTTTCTAAATGTTTTTTTGAAATATTTGTGAATTTTTCAAGATATTTTAATTTTTACTAACCTCTATCATCTACCAAAGTTATTGAGTGAAACCTATGATTATTTTTACTAGTTTTTTAATCTTTAATTATATTGTTTATATTTGTTTTTCAGACATTGATGCAGGGCACAAGCTAAAAAAGGAAGCCACTAATACAGCCGAGCTCATTCTTTTTCTGGATGAGTTGTTTGACAGCCTGAATTCAAACAATCAGTTGAGTTCATCGGGTAAGCCGCTCAAAGGTGCTGTCAAGCCAAATTCCCCCCATGCAAAATATTGGAGAAATACTTGCAAAGTTTTAAAAACAATGAAATATTTCTCAACAAAGAAACAAAAATTTATTTCTGTACCTTCAATTAGGAATTTAATTTTCACCATCAAGTGTTTCTTACGACTAACCAATATTTTATTTTCCCACTACAAATTCAAATATATTTTAATGAGATCTTTCAATCAGGATGCATTAGAAAACTTTTTCAGTTATGTAAGAAGCCACGGAGTGAGACATGTTTCTCCGAATGTGTCTCATTTTCAAACTTCATTCAAAGCATTGTTATTGAATAATTTCTTGTCGGCACATTCTCCGAATGCAAATTGCGAAGAAGATTTTTCGACTGGAGCACTGAATAATTTGCGATCATTTATACTTATGGAACAAGAAACACAATTACCCACCAACTCCCCATTTGGGGCGGGGGAGGAGGGAGACATGGGACGGCAACCCCTGGACGGAGTTTTTTTTCTGTAGCCATACCAACACCAGATGGCATAGGAATACGTGTCACACCCATCAATTGCCCATCTCATGATATGGGAAATAATATATGTAAACTGGCTGTTAAATGTAGTTTATATTTTTGGTGTAGAAGTGTAAACAAAATCGCTAAAGGTAAAGATTCCAAATTCATATTTTTCATGAAACAACAAAAGGATCTTTCATTCATTGATCCAATGAAACTGAAAGCCCATCACAAGTTTTTGAATAAATCAAAGAAGAAGAAAGCTAACTGAGTTTGTCTTCCACTTATACATTTTTCTTTGATTTCAAATTATTTTATTGTTTTTCTGTATATCTATTAATATATATTTAGTTTATAGAATAAGAAATATGTAAAATATTCAAATTAAAATATATTTTTTCCTGACAATATATTAGTTTCTATTTTACATTGCGGATTGTAAAGGGACAAGCACTTGTCAACTTTAATCTCCCTCGTGTATTCCTGGGGCTCGTCAGATTATTCAGATTTATGGATAGCAATTTAGAGGTCTAAAAAATTAATTTTCTTCACAAGCCTTTTTTTGTTTCTACAGGGTAACATACAAAAATGGGTTGAATTTCTAACGTCAATTATGAAAAATACTGTCATTTTACTTGATATAACTAATGGATGTAATGTGCATTGAAAATTATCGATTGACTTTGCATATATCAATTATGGTGTACATACTCAGATATAGTAGACAGTTTTTTCCATTATTGACGTTATACATTCAACCCGTTTTTGTAGCCTGTAGTGCCAGAAAAAAAGTCTAGTGAAGAAATTTGCTCTTTAGACCTCTAGAACGATATATCCAAAAATCAGAAAAATATGGCTAGTCCAAGGAATATACGTATCCAGTACCATGTCCTTTCAAATGTTTCGAAATGTTACCGCAAGATGTCGCTCTGCGAGTATATAGCGACATCTGTTGACTACCACATGTAATATAAAAATGTACCAAATGCTTGAAAATCAAGACCATTTACGCCATCTACCCGGTGAGCACAGCATCTTGGTGTATTGCTGGTTGCCTCAAATTTATGTCAGGTGCAGTTCCACAGAGAGTCCTTTCTATGTGTGGGTGTTCTGTGTATGTGTTTTCTAACTCTAACTAACCTCAAATCCTGTTCTTTCTTTCATTGATTTGGAGGGAATTTTGGGGCGTTTGACTGTGACTGAAATTGTTATATTATCATTATCTTGTGTGATTCTTGTCTATGGTTGTGTTCTTGATGCAGGTATGTATTATTATTAATTACGTAACATTCGATTGGAACTGATCTTCCAAAAAAATTATCATTTTGTTTAATGAATCAAAAAGTATCGTGAAGTTCCTGAATACTCAATACCTACCTACCATAAGTTTAGTTCTTTAGAACAAAATCAATGGATGATGGGTAGATCAGTCAAAGATTAACCCTACTTTTTGAAACAGCTTTTCCGTACCAATACCACTCAGCAAAGAACATTGTCAACCACATTCAAGCAATCGATTATTAGTTATCACTTTGGATTTCTCACCTTAATAAAGTTGAAATTTTCGATATTTAGTATCCATGAAAATGGCTTTCATAGGCGTTGAGTTTGAAGAAAATTCAAGTGACGAAGGAGGGATTGCAGTTGTCAACTCTTCTTGGTTTACTCCAAGGAAGAGGGAGTTATTCTGGCCGCCTTATAAGAAACAAGAGGCATTAAATAAGGCCGTCAAGAAATCAGAACGTCCTGATGATAATTGGAAATTATATAGAATAAGAAGATGTTTTTTTGAAACAGGTAAATACAGTTTGAAGGCGGATCCTAGCAAGCCAACTTGACTTGTGAATAACTCATTAACTCAGAAACATAAATAATCAGGAATGAATGAGGGCATTCAAACAAGTACTTAACTCAACTTGGAAATTCCCATGTTCTATCTGTCACTTACGAATTGTTAAGTTATTTATAAGTTAGGTTGGCTTGCTTGAATCTGCCCTAAATGATTCTCATAGAATTATGGATTGTGCAGTGAAATATGCAATGATTTTTCTAAATGGAAATAGCTTTGTATTTTCTCATCGTAGATCTTAGAAATCCGAAATCAATCAATCAATCCACAGCATTATATTCAAGTAACATTCTCATTTTCATAATCTATCCAAAAAATTGTGCTCAAATGGAATGTTATTTCATCGAAAATTCTTTGATACTGTATAATAAATACTGCGAATAACATCCCTATTTATTGATTTTTAGATGACTACGAGAAAGCCTTGAGAAAAATCAAATTAGCTGAGCTGAACTCTGACGTGCAATCTGAGACTGATGATCGTGAGGGTTCAAAAAGAAGCAGACGCCCTACTCGTAGGTTTTATGATGATGGATCCAGTGAAGATGAACATGAAAACTGCTCCTCAAATGATTTAATCAGACCACCTGCTGCTTCAAAAAGTAAAGGTGAATAGGTTTTATCATCATTTTCGAAGTGTTTATTTTTTTTTGCTTCAGGCAGTTATATTAAGACCGAGACCTCACATGAAATAGAAACCTCCTGCTTTTCACACCAAAATTCTAAGACCACTTCTAATACTAAATATGTAGGGAATCATGTTCTAAATTTTGGTAAGCACAACTGAAACATTATATAAAATTGCTTGTTTAAATATGGTTCACTATGTTTCTTGTTGAGTGTTATTCGTAGTTCAGACTTACATTGTCTATATAATTCTCTTTTGATTGATTGATTTGATTGAAAATGTTTATTGTCCACAGTCACGTAATATAAAAATACACTCATTCAGATATATTATATAGACATGGAAGTCCGAACCAATAACACTCATATTATCTTGTCATTTATGATTGCTTTCATAGTATCTTGTCAAGAAACAGGCCCCTTCCAATATTCTCACCATTCGACTCCTACAAACATATCTATTGAAGAAACCCCTCGCTCTACATACTCAAGAAAGGAGGTTCTGAATAATTCTGGTAAGACTTTTCACAAATATTCTGATATCAGTATAGTATTTCAATGTAATGATTTAATCAATTATTTTTATTTTATTACAATATGGATATATAATGAAGGCATTTACATTCTCTCTGTTCTATAATACTGCTGATTATCTTTCCCGATTTTGAATAAGACCTGAATGTGATCTTTTTGAATTTTACATTTAGAATTTTTTTAAATGTCACGTTTGTCAAATATCCATAGTAAAATACATTTTTTTCGTGATCAATTCTAAACAATTGTCATGCCTTGAAGTCATAGGTGTTTCAAGTTGAAATACAAGAATCATAAAATAATTTCTGTAACAATGATTTCTGTGAAAAAAAAAGGTTATGGACAATATGCATCGAAATATTTTAATAATTATACAGATTTCATGTTGATTGATATACAGATATGTGTGAAATTTGATTTGCAATTTTCTTTCAATCTTGATATAAATGTTTGTAATGGAAACAAAAATTCATTTCAGGGGATTTTTCCAAAGCCTTTCAAGAAAAAATCATATCTTTGTTGGCTCAACTCAAAGAACAACACAACCAAATTATTGGTCTTCTCAATAAGTAGACGTCGATTTCCAATTTGGGAAATGGTTCATTTTCTAACAATTTTCCAGTGGATTTGCCTTTAACAAGTCAGGAAGATCTAATGTCATTGGAAGAATATTTAATGAACAAAGAAAACTTCGCTAAAGTGGTATATATCTTTGATTTGATTACTATAATTCACTTCATATTTTTTTTTATTTTGCAGTCATTATATTTAAAAACACTGGAAGGAAAAGATCTGATTTCTAAGACTAATAATGTTCTCAAAAAGTGCTTGAGTAACCGTTTGGCCACAAAGTATAATTTCATGGGTAAACGTCAGGATAAATTACCATTCAGAGATCTTGTGCTCAAAAAGCTCATCATATGTAAGTGAATTATAATCCTTATGCACATTATGCGAAAATGAATATTCGTAAATATTGTATTTATTGATATACGTCGGGTTCTGAAAGCTAACTTTTATATATGTACTGATGCTCTAAAGAAATATTTGATAGGTGATTAGTGGTCTCGGTCCCAGTCTTCCGCCTATCAAGCGGAAGACCGGGGTTCGATTCCTCGCCAGACCACCGTACTGGGTAATCAGACGTTAAAAGGTAACTAATCCAAGAATTTTCCTTCCCTAAAGCCAAAAATTATGACAAACATTCATTTCAGGTATTGTAACGAAGTTAAAAATTGCATTATTTTTCATAGAAATTAGAAATACCAAAAACCACTGTTTATCGTGAAGAAGGGAACCTTCGTATCGACCCTTAAGGTCAAATCGGCCACATAAAAAATAAAAAAGTCGTAAAAAGTAACTGCTTCGATAGTCTGAGAAATATTAACAAAAATCAGTTTCATTACGCCCAAGTGTCTGAAATATGGTATAAACTCTGAACCCTATTAAAAATAACTACTTAAAATGTCAAATAAAGAAAGAAATTTATTCGACAAAGGTCATGTGACGCTGACCTCACATTGGTACGACCACCGCATAAGAGATATAGTACGAACGGCCATCCAAGCGACATCTAGGTGTGAGAAGTAAACACTCCATTCTCTACGAAACTCAAGAAATAGAGGTTTCTATCGACAATATTTGTCAACTTATCCGTCGAGCTGAAAGAGGGCAATAAGAGTACCATCTCGAAAGTACTTAGGGAGCGACAATTTCACCCTATGGAATGCGTGGCCTGGAAGCTTAAAAAAAGTTAGTCAGTTAGGCGGGTGCCAACTCAGTAGTAGGTAGGTTGAATTTCCTACTTAGTCCGGGGGAAGTCTGGAGAGGATTCAAATACGATTTATTTAAAGTCACTGTTGCGCGGTGTGAATTCGGAAGTTAAATCTATTCGGTTGAATTATTTAGAAGATTTGTTTTGTAGTTTCAGAAATTAAGAAAAGATTTGAAACAGTTTGGTCAAAGTTATTCGTGTTTTTTTTTCATATTTGTTGCGAGAGAACAATTTGGGTTCCGAGTTGTTTCTGAAGTTGGAAGTGGCTGTCCTTATCCTCGGTTCTACAGGAGAGTTCCAGCTTTGATTACTGGGTGAGCGTATTTTGTAAGATTCACCTCTTATACATGTTTTATGTACGAAATTTACAAGTGGCACATAAGATATTTTGGAAATCATTAATAATCTACAAATCGGGTTCCCCTTTTTGTTCATACTAGTGTTATATTTCATACAGGGAGGAATGATTAAGTGGGCCTCTTAATTTTCCTCAAATTTGATATATGTAAATTTTTCTTAGATTGCCTCAAGTAAATGAGGAGGTAGCTGAATGAGTTTTTTTTAGAATTTGACAAGGAATAATAATTCATAAGTTCAAATAAATTCAGGGGAGGTTTTATGAATTGTTTCCTTCAGTAATTTATAAGCTGAAGATTCTTTATTATAATTTAATGATTGACATTATTTTTGATTTCACCTTGTAATCACAAAGCCCCCAGTTTTGTTTATTTTTTATTGCCAATTTTGTTTGTTTATTTTCATTTATTCCTGATAAAAATGTTGCGTACTTTATTCAATTATAAAGCTGGTTTGTAGAAGCTCTGCTAATATCATTTCATTCCCTCAAACATTTAAAAGACCATGCATTTAAGCCGTGGCCGAGTACAGTCTCTGAGGACATAGTTGATGACAACAAAGCCGACTAAGAATTACCAGCAGCTGACCACGCTAACCATTACTCATTCTATATCCGTGTGATCAAAACGGATTCCAACTCAACATTCGATCTGGTGGCAGTACTTAATTAATAAGTAATCCTTTCGGCTGAACGATCCCATATACAGAGTAGGTTCATCTTCTAGAGGGGATATAATTATTATTATATAGGACTAGATGTTGAAGGGATCGCTTTAGACCGTAGGTTATTACAGTATCATTATATCACGTTGAGTCAAATAAACATTTTTTGTACAAGTTGCATAAAATATCTTTTTTATGTTCATGCAAAAACTAAAAAATTCAGGTGGCATTATGTGTAGGAGAATGAACAGCATTCTTTGATAACAAAATATTCAATAAATTGATCAATACTCTTGATTTGTATTGGGAAAGTTGGAACCAATTTGATTGAACAATTCAACTCTACTTTCACTAGTAGTAGTAGTTTGTATTCCAATATATAATAAATACTATTGGAAATTAAATAAATTAAGCAATTGTTCAAACCAACTCAAAGACAATTAATATATATCTATCAGCCATCTATAAAGAGGATGTTGGTTCGAATGTTCATATGTTTGTCTAAATCACAAAACACTACCTAGTAGAATGACAGATGAGCGCAATACAAATGTTAATTCACTACAGTGCAGTGAAAAAACAGTTATTTACTTAATATAGTTCAATAAAGCTTTGTTTCTTGCTCGAACGTAGAAAAAATAATTTGAAAATGCATTGTAGGTTGTTTGACAGCCAAGATCTTCTATTCACATGAACATTGATTACAGGTGCCATCAAATCAGCTTCTGAAACAGCTGCGGAAAGAGACATTGAAGATGTCATCAAGACATGGCTAAAACATGCACCACAACGAAATAAATTGGAAGAGAAAAGACGAAACAGTGAAGTGAAGTAAGAATCTCACTAATAATCGATGAACATTTTTACTAATGACAATGGACAGAAACATTAAAGTTGTTGGACAAAGGCAATTATTCAGAAGGATAAATGAAACAAAAAAGTATATTTGTAGTGAATTAGAGGGACACTTAATATATGTAGATAACAGTAAATCAGTTAGTGATGTAGTTAGTAACAATATTGATCTCTCAGAAAGCAATAATAACTTAGATTTGTTAGAAATCAGTAGAAATAGTGGCATATCTGAGGTAGTGTATCCTTCAAATTTAAACAGTAATGATATTGAAAATATTAACCTAAATCCTTGTGATGTTGAAAAAGTTGGTGTGGATATGCTTCTTGCAGACTGTAATGACAGAAACTTATATAGAGAATGACAATCTTGGGCAAGTTTATCATCAGTACCACATTCAGAAGTTACTAAATTATTACATATCCTAGCTTCATACCACCCTGAATTACCTTTAGATTGTAGGACATTATTGAAAACGTCTAGAACTATGCAAACAAAATTGTTGACTACTGGTGAATACTGCCATATAGGCTTGACAATCATTTGAAGAATTTTCTTACCCAGCAGGTAATATTCTCCGATAACTTCATTGAAGTCATTTTCAATATTGATGGTCTTCCTTTATTTTATAGTTCCAATACACAGTTATGGCCAATTTAAGGACAAGTAAAAAATGTTAAGAGTCGACCATTTGTTATAGGAATTTTTTGTGGTAATTCAAAACCTGGTCCATTGAACATTTATTTACAAGATTCCATTATGGAACTCGGAGAATTATTGGAACAAGGTTTTAGATTTGGGAAGAAATTATTTAAAATCAAAATTTATAGTTTCATATGTGATGCTCCAGCAAGAGCCTTTTTAAAGTGTATAAAATCGCATAGCGGTTACTCCTCTTGTGAAAAATGTGTAGAAGTTGGGGAATATTTCAACGGTCGTGTAGTATTGAAAAATATATTTGCTCCTCTGAGGACCGATACATCTTTTTTACTGCAGCATGATGAAGATCACCACTTGGGTGTTTCTCCCTTAGCAAGCCTCAATATAGGATTGGTAATTATTTTCCTATTGACTATATGCACCATGTGTGCTCAGGAGTTATTCACGGAAATATCAGACTGCCTGTTGTGCTTCAAAGAGTTTACTGTTGTGGAATTAAATAGAAAACCCCGTACAATTGCAGAACTAGCACATTGGAAGGCTACAGAGTTGCGATCATTTTTGATTTATTTTGGGCCCATTGTATTTGAAAACATTCAAGTAGATATTGCAATATATGAACATTTTTTGCTACTACACTGTGGTATCACTATACTTCTTTCGGGCAGTTATATTTCCCAGTTTGGATGCAATATGGCAACAACATTTTTGAATAGTTTTGTTCAGCATTCTGAAAAAATTTATGGTTTACAATTTTTGGTTTATAATGTACATGTGTTATCTCATCTGAGTGTTCATGCAATACATTATGGAACGCTTGATAAATTTTCGGCTTTCCCATTTGAAAATTATCTTGGACAGTTGAAACGTTTAGTAAAATCACCAAAAAATCCACTCAAACAAATTTTTAATCGATTGAATGAAGAAAATGCTTCCACAGGTAACATTTTTTCTATAAATATCACAGGAGCACAAATGGGGCATAATTGTGGCCCTTTATTACCACCTATTGATGATCATAACAGTAGGCAATACAAGAAGTTTTTTCTAAAAGAATTTACTCTTTATTTGTTTTCATATTCCAGAGCAGATTGTTATTGCATGATCAATAACTCAGTAGTACAGGTTCACAATATAGTGAATTACAGTAACCATATTATGTTAATTGGAAAACAGTATAAGTCTGTTAGTTCCCTGTATTCTTACCCCTTGGAATCTTAACATTTCAATATTTTCATTATTTCAAATTTATCTGAATTACAAATATGGTCAATTGATGATGTAGTTGCAAAATGCATAGTTTTGCCTTACGGGGCGAAATTTGTTTCTTTTCCATTGTTACATACATTATAGTTACTGGGTTAGTTCCCTCTGTATTCTTACCCCTTGCAATCTGAATATTTCAATTTATCAATTATTGCAAATTTATTCGAATAACAAATGTGGTCCATTGATGATGTAGGTGCAAAATGCATTGTTCTGCCTTACAGGGCGAAATTTGTTTCAATTCCATTGTTACATTCATTATAGTTACTGGATTAGTTCCCTGTATTCTTACCCCTTATTGCAATGTAAACATTTTAATATATTCATTATTTCAAATTTATCTGAATTGAAAATGTGGTCCGTTGATGATGTAGCTGCAAAATGCATAGTTCTGTCTTACGGGGCGAAATTTGTTTCTTTTCCATTGTTACATTCATTATAGTCACTGGATTAGTTCCCTGTATTCTTACCCCTTATTGCAATTTTTTTAAAATTGCTGTGAACATGAAATATATGTTTTATTTGATCCTAGATAAAGCCCCCTATATAGGGAAAAAAACTTTTTTTTCAATAAAAGTAGGTATGAATTGCGTCATATTATGGTTGAAACAACGTTATAAATTGGACAAAGGTCGTATATAACGTTTAATTCCCACCACAAATGACGTCATATATACGTAAAAAACTGACGTTATTATCATGTGACATAATGGCGTAGTATATACGTCATCTTATAACGTGATTTTCCGTCAAAGCCGACCATAATATCACGTCAAAAATACGTCATCATGTTTCCTGGGAGGTTATCACCGATTCAGGTCCCTGCGACGTCCAATCACTTGTCCGCTTTTTGCGATATTCGAAGGATAGAAGTTTGCAGATGGAATATTAAGTTCAATGACAAAAGTAGTGTCAATGAACTTTTTGAATTGACATACCACAGACCGAATTCTTCCGACTCTATTCTAGCTACAGTAAATATTTTCACGAAACTACCCAGGAAAACAAATTCTACTCAGGAAAGATCAGACGCCCTATCCAAGGAAATCATATGCTGGAACTGCGGAAGCAAGAAGTACAAGTTCAGATTATGTCGTGAGCCAAAACATAAGTTCTATTAGAAGTGTAGGACAGGAAACGTTGTTGCAAGTAACAAAAAATTGAAAAGGTCGGTGGTAGACCGTACATCCGACCTATATTGTAAATCGGCTATTCCCAGACAACACGGGATATTCTAAGAAGGTTTTTTCAGTGTCCAAAGAGAGAAGAGTACCTACATTCCAAATATTCATCGAACATATAGAAGATTCCAATCTGAACATTCCATGAATATATCTGAAATAATATACAAGGAATATTCCTACAGGAAAATTCAGATATGAATATTCGTAAAAAATTACTATTATAATATTAATGCAATAACCTGATATAGATTTCAATAGAATATTAATTGGATTTCAACACAAAATAGTACACTTTCCTGTACAGGTAGTTGTAGTATTTTGTGTTAGAGATGGATTTTCGAATCTAGTATCGACCAGTTTAATTCAAATTGGATTTTATGTTTACCATAAATTAACACATGCAAATTCAGATGAATGGTATATAATTACCACCAGTCATATAGCGGAATATTAGTAATATCGTCGCTGATCTACGAAAAACTCTGTGCTGTGAAAAGCTCGCAAGGGACTAGCCATAATTGCGCAGGTCACAGACTTCTGAGTAAACCTCGTGACCAGACAATGCATTTTACTATGTAATGCAAACTCGTAAGCGACAGTATTGCTCCGTCAGCCATTGTGTTCGTTTGAGTGTGCGGCTTGGTATTGAAATTACCACTTAATTTTCGGTGAGTAAATGTCATAATATGAAATTCTAGTGTAGTGTTGTCTAAACAATAATACTTTCAATTATTGTCCTTGTATTGATCAGTATCTCACGCTTTGGATACCATTCTTGACCCTAATAAAATAAGTCTGTCGTTTACGTGTTTTTCGCGTGGTTTGAAAGCAGGCTTTTTATGCGCTTACGAGTTTTTCCCTTTTTGAATAGTAATGGACCCAGGTAGCAGGATATGGAAACTTTTAAACTTGGCACAGAATTCCGGAGGCAATATTGATGCCGCTGTTATTGTTGAGAATCGAAATGATAATACTGACTTTCCGAAGATGTTCAGTGATAGCTCAGAAAATATTAAGAATCCTGCTATATTGTTCAATGAAGTCCAAAATGTCGATTTAGTTATAGAGCTTGATAATGGAGAGTCAGTGTAAGTTTTTATCATTTTAATTTTCTAAACTTAATCTTTTTATATATCCACTCTCTTTTTATAGTATACTACATGACGATATTCTACCCAAAGTGTTCTGTCATTGATGATGTGATACCTTTAGCGGGTTCAGAGACACGGCGAAGGGGAGCTGTCAAAAACTGACTTGTGACCTTCGCGCTCTCTCTCTCTCTGCGCTCGACCTTCGCTGAAGCTAGATTAGAGGTGATGTGAGTTTAATTGGAATCAAATAAAGCCAACATAGTTAATGCTTTAAGTTTATTAATGCCTAAACTGTCATATGATAGTTATAGTCTGATGGGCACTGTTCTACTTGCTGTTATGTTCATGGCCACTGGCTGTCTGGTGACTGTCAATTGTTATTAGTCATTGTCATTAACCGTACTTTTAAGAAACATGTAACATGTTTGTTTTTTTGAATAAATGAATACCACAACATGACGCAGTCTTGTGGAAATTAAACTATAAAAAATCTTAGTCACGAGAGAGGTCAAGGAACAAAAACAATGGACGTTAGACTACCGAGTCCCATGTCCTGTGAAGGCAATATTGCTGAAAATTTTAAAAAGTTCGAACAACATTCAGAAATATACATGATAGCAAGTGGTAAAGGCAGCAAGGAGGACAAGGTCAAAGTCGCTGTCTTGCTAAATCTTATTGGCGAGGAAGGAATAGAAATATTCAACACGTTGAAAAGACGATTACAGTGTTGTCCTGAAAGAGTTAGAAACATACTTCACACCCAAGAGGAATGTTGTTGATGAGAGGTTCTTATTCTATAACAGGAAGCAAGAAGAGGGTGAAAACTTCGATCATTTTCTCACTGATTTGAAAAAGTCTGTTAAAAATTGTGAGTTCACAGAATCTGACACAATGATACGTGATAGAATAGTTCTGGGCATTCGAAATAAGGCCCTACAAGAAAAAATGTTGCACATGGATAATCTTGATTTAATTAAAGCAACAGAGGTATGCCGCGCAAATGAAATAGCAAATGCACAAATTAAAGATGTTCAGGGTGGACCAGAAAATCGAGTTGATGCTATCAAGAATAATAGAACTAAGCCAAGCAAGGGAAATTGCGTTAGTACACAAAGAAGTCAACTAAGAGGTGATGATAGTCAAACTTATGACTGCCGAAGATGTGGCACACACCACGGGTATCGACAGTGCCCTGCCTATGGGAAAAGATGCAAAAAATGTATGAGGTATAACCATTTTGGAAAGGTATGTCGGAACTCAAGCAGGTACCTTGAGGAAGTCCAAGAAATAGAAGAAACAGATAGTGAAAACTCAGGTGATGAACTTCTAGTATCGAGTATAACAATAAATGAAATAAAAAACAATGAATGGTTAGAATCTCTAATCATTAATAAACCTAGCGTTAAGATTAAGATCGATACAGGATCTCAAGCCAACATTTTACCTGTTAAAATTCTAAAAAGTTTGAAAGATAATGCTCATCTAAGTAAATGCAATGTAACACTAGAGGCTTATGGTGGATTTAAAATTTCGCCTCTTGGAGCCCTAGAGTTAGACTGTTTTAATGAGAATAGTAAATTTCGGATTAAGTTTATTGTAGTTGAAGGGGATTTCTCACCTATATTAGGCTTGTCAGCATGTATTATGCTGAATTTAGTACATTAAAAAGTTGATTCTATATTCAACTCGAGTAAACAAGAATTTATAAGTCAAAACCAAGATGTTTTCACTGGGCTTGGTAGATTTTCAAAAAAATGCAATTTAAAATTAAAATCTGATGCACAACCAGTTGCGAGGCCACCTCGTAGAGTTCCTTTGGCTATCAGAAGCAGGCTTAAAATGCAGTTAGATGATCTTCAAAACAGAGGAATAATATCAAAATTTGATGAACCTACTCAGTGGCTAAGTAACCTGGTTATTGTTGAAAAAAGTGACAAAAGGTTAAGATTATGTCTAGACCCACGTGATCTAAATCAGGTATTGGAACGAGAGTTTTGTATAATTCCAACATTAGATGAAATAAGATCAAAATTACAAGGTCAGTGTTATTTTACAGTACTAGACTTTAAAGATGGATTTTACCAAGTAGAACTAAGAGAAGAATCCAGTAAATTGTGTGCATTTGGAACAGTTTTTGGTGTGTATAAATTTAATAGACTTGCTTTAGGACTTAATTGCGCCCCTGATTTTTTTCAAAAACTTAATGAAATTTTCGGTGATATAGACGGTTGTCTAGTATATTTTGATGATCTTTTGATATTTGGGGACTCGTTAGAAACACATGATAGGGCTTTAAATAATGTTCTACAGCGGGCTGGGCAGCTGAATGTTAAGTTAAATAGTAAAAAAATTCAATATAGAGTAACTGAAGTCAAATACTTACGCAATAAGTTCAACAGGGAAAGAATCAAACCTGATGAGGAAAAAGTCAAGGCAATATTGGGCCTAGAAGTACCAAAAAATAAAAAAGACTTACAAAGGATGTTAGGTATGATTAATTATCTACGCAGTTTCATTCCTAACCTATCTACTCTTACGTCCCCTCTTGGAGAGTTGTTAAAACATAATAATGTCTGGATTTGGACTGAAAGGCAAGCTAATGCCCTTGTTGAAATTAAAAAAGTGTTGAGTACACCACCTGTTTTAGCAAACTTCGACGAATCAAAGTCAATTATAATTCAGACAGATAGTAGTCAGAGTGGACTTGGATGTTGCCTACTGCAGAATGATAAACCTGTGGCATTTGCTTCGCGTTCTCTGACAGATGCTGAAACTCGGTTTAGCCAGATTGAAAAAGAATTTATAGCAATTCTTTGGTCTTGTACAAAATTCCACAATTTTATATATGGTCGTGAGGTACAAGTTGATTCAGATCACAAGCCAATAGAAGCTTTAATGAGTAAAGGAAGTGCAGAAGTTCAATCCCCAAGGTTACAGAGAATAATGGTAAGACTTCTGAAATATAATTTGAATGTTAAATACAAACCCGGAAAGGACATGCATATTGCAGATTTTTCATCCCGAAATTACCTAAAAGAAAAACCAGAAGAAGATAAGTTTTTCACAGAAGTAGTGCGCACTATAAATATGACAGATGAAGATATTAGAAAATCAAAGGAATTCTGTATTAATGGTTGGCCTAGTGATGTTTCCAAAGTTCCGTGTGGCCTCAAGGTATATTTCAGTTTGAGGAATAATCTCTATGTTTTGGATGATCTGATATTCATTGACAACAGAGTTGTTGTTCCAAAATCTCTTCGTTCAGACATGCTCAAACTGCTGCATGAAATGCACAGTGGTATCACAAAAACGCAACAAAGGGCAAGACAAATACTATTTTGGCCAGGAATTAATCAAGATATAGAGGAAACTGTAAGAAAATGTAAAATATGTGAGAAATATCAGAAACGCAATGTCAAAGAGCCTATGATACTAAGGGAGTTCCCAAAATTACCGTTTGAGAAAGTTGCAAGTGACATTCTGGACTATGGAGAAAATTCCTTTTTAGTCATAATGGACTACTTTTCAAAGTGGTTGGAAGTAATTAAATTAAAAAGAAAAACTTCACAGGAAGTTATTGCTACCATAAAAAAGGTGTTCTCAACACATGGATTACCTATTGAAGTATATGCTGATAACATGCCATACAGCTCAAAATAATGTGTAGATTTTGCAAAAAATTGGAATTTTAAATTTGTAACCTCGAGCCCGCACTATCCAAAGTCGAACGGATTGGCAGAGCGTGCGGTACAAATAGCTAAAAACATGTTACGTAAGTGCAAAGATTTAGATTTGGCCCTACTGGAATATCGTAATACCCCTGTAACTGGTTTGGACAAATCACCGGCTCAGCTCCTAATAGGCAGGTGCTTAAGAACAAAGATCCCAATTGCAAGTAACCTGATGAAACCAAAACTCATTGACTATGACGAAGATAGAAAGAAGTTAGAGAGAAATAGAGAGATGTATAAAGCCTACTATGATAGATCAGCAGTTAGCAGACCAGACTAGGTTTTCTGGACAAGAAAAAAATAAAAACCTGGACACTAGGAAAAGTAAAAGGGTTATCAAACCCCCAAAAAAATTTGATGACTTTGAAATGAAATATTAACATTCAACAGGGTATTGGGTTGTCTTTATGTTGAAAGGGGAAGGTGTCATATGATAGTTATAGTCTGATGGGCACTGTTCTACTTGTTGTTATGTTCATGGCCACTGGCTGTCAATTGTTAATAGTCATTGTCATTAACCGTTTTTTTGAATAAATGAATACCACAACATAAACCATTTATATAACAATACATGGTGGCAGCGGTATACAAGGTATAAACTCTGCTATACCAGTTTCTAACCTTTCCATGCACGTGGCACCCCCAGAGAAGTTCACCTTCTCAACTCCGGCATTGTGGGTACAGTGGTAGAAACGTTTCCTACGATATATGTCAGTTTCGGGTCTATCATCCAAATCGGATAAGGAAAAGATTGATATTCTCATGTATGTGATGGGTGAAAAGTGGAAGAGGTGTCAATGACTTTTGCGATTCAACCAACTACATGCGAAGATACACTGAAATCATTTGAAGATTATTTTATACCTCGCCGAAATGTAATCTTTGAGAGATATAAATTCAATTCTCATACTCAAAGACCAGGCGAAAGCATTGACGCTTTCATTACATCTCTGCATGCTCTTGCAGAACACTGCGACTATGGTGTTCTCTGACACTGGCTGATGCTATCATTGGTGCTAAGCAGTCTGAAATCCAGGGTCAACAGAATAGTATTCTGAGGCATGAAGGATTGGTTCATGCAGTCTCTAATCGAAAAAGTCATTCCAATCATTTAGGATCTATTTCAAAGGATTATTCACAACCTCACACCTCTTTCACAACTGGAACTTCCTCATTCACGTACAGGATGTCCTGCCAGAAATTCTGTGTGCAGAATATGCTGTACTAAAGGTCATTGGAAAAAAGTTTGCAAAATGAGAAGTCTGAAACCCAGAAGAATGGTTCGAAATGTTAATGCAGATTTGGAAAAAAACGGTATACATGAATCCAGGAAATATGAAGCAGCAGGTATTTCAGAACAACTTTTAGGGACTATGTCTTGGTATAGTTGTCTTTCTAACGAACCCCATAATGAATTTGCTCATACTGTAGGGAAGTTTTTTGTGAATGATAAAAATCAGTGGATGGTAAATTTAGGGATAATTGATTTCCGTACTAAAGTTTCCTTTCTAATTGATACTGGAGCTGATATTATCTGTTACCCTTTTCATTCATTGAAGGAATCAATGCTCAAAAATATCACAAGTTGTAATGATTGTATATCTGGACCTGATGGTAAACATTCAAATGTGTATGGAAAAATTTCTTTTTTCCTAAGATGGGCAGATACTAAGAAAACTCACCAAGGGATGCTTTCATTATAAAAGATTTGAAAGTCCCAATTGTAGGGAGGCCGGGTATTCTTGATTTAGAGATATTGTATTTTGAAACTAATAATCTAATGACTATAGTTGATGAATCTAGAGATACTTCGAAAGTTAAAGTTGACCAAGAATATCCCAAAGTATTTGACGAATTGGGTAATTTTGAGTATGAAATTGATATTCAGTTAACACCAAATCCAAAACCGTTCGTGCAGTCAAGTCCAAGGGTTGTTCCTATTCCACTACTTGGTAAATTAAGAAATGAACTAGATACACTTATTAAATTATTGAAGAAGTAGAAGAACACACAACCTGGGTTTCACCTATAGTGGTAGTCCAAAAGGGTGACTCGGTAAGAATTTGTGGTGATTATACACAACTTAATAAGAATGTTCTTCGTCCACATTTTCCAATAATAAAAGTTGAAACCTCTCTTGCCAGATTACAAGGGTCTAAATTTTTTCCAAAACTCGATGCGAATTCTGGATTTTATCAAATTAGACTTTCAAATAAATCTCAGCTTCTTACTACATTCATAACTCCATTTGGGCGCTTTATGTTTCGTAGATTTCCTTTTGGAATTTCTTGCGCTCCTGAATATTTTAGTATGAAGTTTTCGAAAATTCTCTATAATATTAAAAATGTCATCATTCAAATAGATTATATCTTAATACATGCACCAACCAAAGAACAGCATGATGATATTCTGCGTGAAGTTCTTTCTCGACTTGTAGCTGCGGGAATAACTTTAAACAAATCAAAATGTATCATTGGCGTACAGGAATTGAATTTTCTTGGGCATGTTATTTCGTAAGATGGTATTGCTATTGATCCATCACGAGCAGAAGCTATTTCAAATTTTCCTATCCCTACGTATAGAACGGAAGTGTCGCAATTATTAGGAATGATCAATTTTGCAGCTCGTTTTGTGCCAAATAAATCTGATGATGCCCAGCAAACATCGAATTTATGGCCATCACCCGGGCCAATGACGGACACATCGGCTGGCTACTGGCCACGACCAGACATTACTGGCAAGGCACCATGGAATTATTGGCCAATTGGATATTGGTTCAATGGTATTCTGCCAGTACCGGCACATTTGTAATCAACTAGAGACACTTTGGCCAATGCTAATAATGTGAAGGCTTCATAACTTTCTACACAAAATTTCATTGGAAGTCGGCCATCATTGGCCCATACATATCAATGACAATTTATGTGCAAATAAAGTTGACATTTTTGTCGAAGTTGCGCCGCGACTTAATTTGAAATATCACTGAGGTATTCGTCACAGAGGCACAAATAATCCGTGAAGTCTATATGTTGGAATTTTTGTACTTGACAAAAGTTCGACAATAACAGGAATTTATGAAAATTCGTCCAAATAAAAAAAGATGAAAGTAAACCATAAATTTCATCATCGTTTATGGCCTAATGATTCAGTTTCCAAGTCATATCTTTTCTTTAATTTTTCGTACAGTCGTAGGTCATAGCTCAAATCACAAATTTTCTTGATTACTTATACATATTGGCAAAAGATGGCAAACAGTTCAGAGACATAAGTTGGAATTTTTTGTCAATCTGGTAGATCATTTGTGGTTTGAAGAATATTTCAATGACTAAACTTACAATTCCTAAATGAACTTTTATTGTCAACTATATTTTGTAGCTTCATTACCTTTTATCTACATTTCAGTCAAACTGATAAACAGAAATTGGCACATATTTAACGATTCAGAGAAGGAAACTTTGTCGTGTCATGTGAACCAAAACATCGACCCTATAGTGTAGATGGCGCAACGAAAACGCTTCTTTCACACAGAGGGCAAACTACAGGAAAAATTTCGATCGCTCATTGGTCGTGCAACGGTGCAACACTGCTTTGAACTATTCTAGAACCTGACATTTAACTTGTCTTTTCGGCTTGCTTGTGCTCACAATTTGGCGCCTTGTGGTGATTTTGTAATTTTCTTGGAGAATCAGATAATTAAACCAACAGTGAACAGTGAACGTTCTGAAGTGAGGAATGCCACTGAAAGTGATATAACTGCAGTGATCAAAGTTTGGTTAAGAACAGTCCCGGATAGGAAAGGTGGAAGAAATAAGAGAAGAACAAGGGGGGTTGAACAAGACTAATATCATTTGAAAACAATCCACAGAATAGATTGTTAATTTTTACAGCGATTTCTGATGCATTTGTGAGTTTTGGGGTTGATAGGATAGGAGGTCTATGGATTTTTGACACTGAAATTTCATTTGTAACTTGAGTTGGTTCTGCGACCCTATTATTATAGTGCTGTGAGTGGAGGGGAAAGTGTCGACGGTCAAGGAGTCGGTCAGTGCGTCAGTCGGCAAATAGATACGGGCCGAACGGTACCCTTGAAGGGAACTTTTTAATATATTGTATTTCGCATGTTGTACCGGCTAGTCACGACGCCGTATGTAATGTGTTGTTCCTGAATATAACAATAAGTTACCTGCAGTGCCCTTATTTATTCAAACCTCTTCTAACCCGAAGTATACCTGAGAAAAGTGATCTAATTCATTGGCGAACAACTAGTGGCGAGTTTTATTGTGAAACAAAATAAGTAGTGCCTGCGAGTCAGCGATATTTCGTGGTACAACTTCCTCGAAAGTATTTGTGGATACTGTCGTATTAGCCGTACCAACGATAAGGCGAAGAAGGTGGTAAGCGGCAAGCATCCGATATTTTTCACATCCAGGGCGAAGTCATCGCCTAACGGAGACCGTTGAGTTTGCTTTCCGCGCGAGGGTTTCAAGGCTGGCGATAGCAGGTAGCAGTGGCTGGGTAGCAACAGCGGGAAGCGCCTGGAGTCCCCACGAGCGTCTCCATCCACAGCAGACTACACTACCCGACGTGGATCAGGTACCTAGTGGAGTTCGCCGGTAAGACTATTATTTTCATTTTCGTACGCGAAGGCAGCTCATGACGTGTTAGCGGAAGGACTAGAAAGTTTATTGTGATCGAAAAAATTGAAAGAATAATTTTATAAAAAAAATTAAACACTGACTAGGTGACATTATTCATCGGCCATTGTGAGGGTCATACAAACGAAGACGTTTTTGTATGAACTGTGTGTATTATTATTTCTGTTTTTACAAGCTGATAATTAGTATTAAAAAAAAAGAAGGCTTGAACATGAGTTTACGAAAGAATAAGAAGGGGAGAAATAGTTCCGAGGAGCCGGTAAGTAGTAAGGATGGGATAGAGGAAATGTTGAATAAATTAGCTAAGGGAATGGTAGCTTTGCAAGAAACGGTAGGGAATTTAGCTATAAATGTTGAGCACATCGATCGAAGAACTAAGGGGGAAATCGGTTCTGAGTCGGAAGTACCACTTTCTGAGCTGGCCAAAGCGAGCATTACACCGACTATTAATGATAGATCGTATATACTGAATTTCAAGGGGTCATAATTTGGTATTTTATCCAAATTCTAAAATGCATCCAATGGCGTTTCTGAAAAAAATCAATAGAATTTTTATGGATGCCGGTGTACCAGAAGAATGTAGAACGGACCTAGCAATAGGGTGCTTAAGGGGCACCGCGGCAGACTGGCCATAGTTAAAGAGAGTAGTTTTATAACATTTGACGACTTTCAGAAATCATTTCGAGAGCGCTTCTGGAACTCTGATAGACAGCGCGACTTATTCTTGCATTTGAACTACGGTAGGTTCGAGTCTGGTAGTAGAGCGGAGTACCTGTCGAATTGGGTAAGCCAGGCGGGGTTTCTCACAGAAAAACTTCCGATTCCAAAGCTGATCGAATTGATAGCGAAACATTTTCCGGTAGATATTCAACGAGGCATTATTACAAACGGGTATTGTACGGTCGAAGCAGTCGAGGATTACCTTCAGAAAATTGATGATACTTATAAGTACGAGGCGACTCCGAATACTAACCGTAATTCTGACCGTAATGTAAGTAGGAATAATGTGAATACTAGGAATATACCGAGAGATACTTCTATGGTGAGAAATCAACAAAATTCGTCGACAAATGGTCGTGATGTTGATAACGAACGCGCGAATACTAATAATATAACTTCTTTCAATCGGGACGTCGAGAATCTTTTAACTGATTTCGATAGTGAATCAGAAGACAACGAATTAGTGGCACCCACGATTCCCGTGTCAGTGGGCACCCAAGAAATCGAAACTTTGTTAGATAGCGGCAGAGATATCTGCGCCATCTCTGATAGTTTTTATGAAAAGTTAAAGAATGAAAAATTTGATATACTCGTGCTGCCTGTAACGAATGTAACCATTGCCGTCGCTGTGGGGGGTAAAACGCAGAGGGTACGAAACCAAATTTGATTACCGGTTATTATTCTCATATAAATTTGAGATTTATACTGGTAGAGAAAATGATGAAATAAATCGTCTTCCAGAAGAACCGAACCTTGGAGCTAGTGCGGATGTGGTTGTTAGGTTGTCACGGATTTTTCCGAATGGAAAAAATTATGTCATTTATTTCGACAACTATTGTACGTCGTTGTCTTTGTTGCATTATCTGGCAAACAGAGGTATTTATTCCTTAGGCACCGTAAGACGTAATCGTTTACCAAACTGTAAGCTGCCATCAGAAGACAAGATAAAGAAATTGGATCGAGGTTTTTCGGTCGAATTTGTCTGTGACTTCGAGGGCGTAGACATATCATCAGTTGCCTGGAAGGATAATAAGACTGTTTGTTTGTCATCAACATATAGTGGAGAACTTCCGAAGGGAAAAATCGAAAGGTACGATAGAAAATCCAAGCAGAGGATAAATATTGATTGTCCAAATTTGGTGCTAGAGTACAACAAACATATGGGAGGCGTCGACCTCATGGGTAGTCTTAGGGGACGCTACCATATCAAAATAAAATCGAAGAAGTGGTATATGCGATTATTTTATCACCTTCTTGATATGACACTCGTCAATGCCTGGTTCCTTTATAGGCGTTCTCTTATGCAGAAAGGAGAACAAAAATATATAAACCTGGCTGACTTCAGGGCTGAAGTTGCCTATTGTTTGTTTATGCAACCTAGGAAGTCAACGTTTATCAAAAAGAGGCAGACCATCGGATCTTGAGAAAGAAATTGTGGAGAAGAAGAAAAGATCTGCAACAACTGCATATATTCCTCCAAAAGATGTGAGGCTAGATGGCCAGTCACACTGGCCCTTGTGCACTCAAGAACGGCAAAGGTGCAAATTTCTCAAATGTTCGTCATTTTCTTACATGAAGTGTTCCAAATGTGGAGTGTTCCAAATGTGGACTTCACTTCTGCTTAAACAAAAATAATAACTGTTTTCACAAATTTCATACATGTTGAATATTCTGATTACTTTTTCGCTATGTAGCATATTTGATACCAAAGTTTTCGATTAAAAAATAACGAAAAAAGCTGAGTTAGAATTTTTTCATCATTTTTCCGTGTTTAGTCGGACCGTTATATATCCATTAATATTTTTTTGGGGGCTATAGAAAAAATTGCGCATTGAAGGGATATAGTCGAGTAAAAAAGCCGAAATGTATTCTGTCAGACAATGTTTTCCAGTTTACAAGCCACTTATGGGAGAAGAGATTGAAGGAACTCGATATTAAAGCTAAATTCATATCGGTATATTTCCCTCAAGGAAACATGACGGAGCGCTATAATAAGGAAGTGGGGCGACTGTTGCGTTTGTATTGCTTTGAAAAGCATACGAGATGGGCGAATGCATTAGATTTTATTGAGAGCTGCTTAAATAATATCGTGAACCTAAGTACAGGCTATACTGCTACGTTTTTGCAAACTGGACAGGTTTTACCTAATCCTATCGAACGATATGTAAATTTTCCGACCGAACCTGTTGCCACTGCGCCTTTGGAGAGTATTTGGGAAATTGCTTACGATAATCTGCGAACACGGGCTCAGAAACGCGCGGAAAGGGTAAATGCGAAAGTTCACCCTATTAGTTTTAGTGTTAGAGACCCAGTATTAGTCCGTACACACTATCAGTCTTCGGCGGATGACAAAACTATCAAAAAGTTTTTCCTATTATATGAGGGTCCGTTCTACATTATTCGGCAGGCTTGACCAAACTGTTATGTTATTGGGGATGAAGGGGGTCGGGAATTGTCGAAGCAAAATGTAGTACATTTGAAATCATACAAATTGCTCCCAGGGGAACTTTAGGTTGATCCCCGAACTTTCTTTACTATAAGAGTGATCAGCTCCTCTGAGTTATTTGTTTTCCTTTTTATTAACTTAAATAGCCGTAACTTGTTACTATTATTTAGTTAGGGGGGTGATGAATTGGTTCCGCGACCCTATTTTTATAGTGCTGTGAGTGGAGGGGAAAGTGTCGACGGTCAAGGAGTCGGCCAGTGCTTCAGTCGGCAAATAGATACGGGTCGAACGGTACCCTTGAAGGGAACTTTCTAATATATTGTATTTCGCATGTTGTACCGGCTAGTCACGACGCCGTATGTAATGTGTTGTTCCTGAATATAACAATAAGTTACCTGCAGTGCCCTTATTTATTCAAACCTCATCGAACCCGAAGTATACCCGATATAGATAGAGCAATGGTCGAAGGTGAGATGCAAAATTTACAATATGAAATCCTCAACAAGTATAAGAATTACATTAATTTCAGATACATTATGTATTTTATGTTTCATAAATTTTACGGCTTTATATATTATATATCGACAACGTGCTCATTATTTTTGTGATATTTAATTCGTTTAAGATATACCTCGCAGTAGGATTTCCTTTATTTTCAAAATATTTGTTGTCACATATTATTGAACATGAATTTTCCACATGAAATGTTTCCAGATAATGGATGAGATATACTTTGTTCAAGTATCCTGATAGAGAACGTTTGTTTGCAAGGTTTTGGAGAGAAATGGACTGGAAACAGAGGCAAGTGCATATTAACGGTCTAGTCAGTTTTAAAGAAAGCGAGTCAGGAAAAATACTGATAGTCCATCAAGAAGAAAAGGTACATTGCACTACAAACTGAGGATCAATACTCAGCTGTTTCCAGTTTGCAAAACTTCATTTCTGTCGACATTTGGATTAAAAGAGTGGACAGTCAGAAATTGGGTCTTGAAAAGCAACGATGGAATATTATACCAGAATACCAGAACTAATCAGGAAAATGATAATACATCCAGAAATCTTGGAAGAAGCCAAAATAGGGAATTTGCTGTTGATTTCTTAAAAAGGCTGCCAAAAATGCCGTCTCATTACTGCCGCTCTTCCACGTCGAAAGAATATTTAGAACCAGGGCTGTGATTCTTGAGTCATATGGATTTCATTTTCATACGAATAGAGTGACGTAGAGATAAATGGACTGAATGTGTTGAACTGCAACACAAAGTCGTATACGGATTTAATTCAAGAATTGCAGCCCAGTAATTGAGTCAAAATCTGAACTGCATGGAAGTTACCTTGAAGCATGCCAAAATGAGGGGAGAGCGGCATTAGCCAGGAAACAGTTTCTTGAAGAATTCAAGAACCTCAATCTAGGACTTTTTCAATTCAAAAAGGATCAGTGCGACTCTTGCATTGGATATAAACACAAGCAAGTATCTGAGGAAGTCCATGCACAGCATGTGAAACGTGAGGATGAGAAAAGGGAGCTTAAGGCACAGGAAAAAGATAAAGCCATTAGAGGAGAGCAATTGACATAAACAATGGATTTGCAGGCTGTGAAGCTATCTCTGTATTATAAAATGAAATTATGTGTACTTAATTTCACACTTCATAACATTGCCACAAAAGACGTCACTTGCTATTCATGGAACGAAAGCGAAGGTGGTCTTGTAGCAGCGGTTTTCGCGAGTTGTGCATTAGATTTCCTCGAAAAGGAAATTCGGTGGTTATCATAAGCGATGGTTGCACGTATCAAAACAGAAATGCTGTTTTGGGAAATGCACTGGTTAAATTTGCGACTGAGAACAAAGTCACGATTACTCAGCATTATCTAGAAAAGGGCCATACCCAAATGGAGGTCGACAGCGTACACAGCACTATTGAGGTTGAACTAAAGAAATCTACCTTCCATCTGATTATGCCAGAATATGTAGAGAGATTACCACCTGCTACCTGGATCACACATTCTTCAAATATTTTTCGACTATCCATTATGTCTCATCAGTGCGACCCGGAAAGGCATCCGGTGATCCTGTAGTTACAGATGTGTGTTCATATAATTATTCACCTGTAGGCCAAATATGTGACGAGTGGCTTCAACTACCACAACGTATGAAAAAAGGACCTTTTGAATTGCCACAGCTTTATTTTCAAAAATTGAAAATATCAGGGAAAAAGTTCAATCACCTCCAAGAGCTGAAAAAGGTAATTCCAAGTGGCTGCCACAGATTTTATGATGAGCTTCCACACTCATAGTTTGTAAGAGAATAATGTTCGATTTTATTTTTTGTTGGTCATTATATTTATTTTGTTTTTATCTACTATACACTAAACTCATCGCTATCAGTTCGTTATATTACAGAAGGAAAAATCATGTTCCATACTACTGAATTGAAATCATAACACAGTTTTTTGTGTCTCCTGTAAAATCACCAATTCGTCGCTTGCGAGTTTTTCGTAGATCAGCGACGATATGTAAGATATATAAGAGAAAATGTAATATTTGAAACGATTGATAGGCGATATATCCAGGCATACTAAGAACACCAATCAAAAAAAAATCTTAAACGTTTAGCGCCAGTCGTCTGCGTGTTGAAGGTTGTAGGAGTAGCTTAATATATGATTCCACGAGGATTTTGTACCACAAGTATGAACTGACATTTGACATATGTCTAATTTAATATTCGACATGTTTTCAACCGATTTACCGAATTTCACCTGCAACTCCAGCGGTCCAGCCCAATCTGTGGTGTCAGTCAGTTTGTCCTTATTGTTCCTTATTACATAGAGATAAAACGGTAACGTGACATTTTTTAAGAGTAGTGTGTTAATTATCGAAGAAGTTTGTGGTTTCTAAAGGGGAAATTGAATACCTATATCCCTTCTATCCGTTTGGTACTGAAATGATTTGAATTTGTCACTTTCCAGCCAGACACTAGGTAAGAAATAAGCACATTTTCGAATGATTGTGAATAAAATACATTGCGGCATTTTCAAATCATCTTATCAGTTCAAGATGTTCAACACTGGATTTTGAAAATTTTAGGTACTCTGATGTGATTGTTTTATTGAATATTGTTATAGAATGTACTTCCTCATTGATGATCCTTCAATATTTCTACAGAGGTAAAAAAATCGTTGCTAAGATCACGCAAGATGCTTCTGAATATATGGAATGGATGCCTTGAGAGTAGGTACACGGCTGAATTTAATGATTCATATTTTCTCCCAATTTAATTTTTTGTAAAAAGTTGAGTTGTCCTTATATTGTACATCTCTCCTGATAACCTTTTCACTAAGTTTATTGCCGATGTTTTTATTCCGTAGTATTTTTTATCTCAATCCACCACAATTTTAAAATATCTTACCAACAAATTCATAAATTATAACACAGCTCCGGGGAGGATCTACTTTTTTTTAAAGATGCCTTGCAGATTTGGTAAAGTAGTAGCCTTTGGAATTGGTTTGGTGAATATTTTGCTGACTCTCTGCCTAACATCTTCAACGCTCTGATTGACATTGTGACCGATTTTTGGACTACGATCCAAGGGTGTCTGAAATTTCTGAGATTCGATTCTATTCTCGCATTCTTTTATCATAGATACTATGGTTTCCCAGTGGATACCTAGGGCCTGATTTTCGAGAATAACTGCTTCTAAGTGTCTGAAATAGTGCAGATATTAAAAAAATGTAACAATGCAAAGAAACTGTAACTTATTTTTCCTTAAATATAAATTGTCAGCAAGCTCATGTCATGGACCCGTCTATTGTGTTTTTGAACTCACCTCAATCCAGACAGCAATACCGTGCTAACACTCCGTTCATTCAAGGAACTGTAAATTATATTTTTGTATGCATCTAGAAGCCCCAATGCCATATCTACTTTCCTAGTCTGGTTCTTCATTTGAGACATGTAAGCCGAATACATTGATAACTGGGGAAGAACAACTGAAACATAAAAACGCCTTTGCATATAACTACCCAAAAACTCAGATTGTTCTTACCGTCATAAAGGAACGATGAAGAACAGCTAATTGCAATATTTCCTAGAGTTACTATTAGCTGCCTCAATAGGGAATGATTTTCCTTCAAATTGGGATCAGAAAGAAAACTTTGTAACTGCATATAAACTTTGTCATGGATATCTGCTATTGAACAGTCGGAAATTAGACTTCCCAATGCCGGAATTGCAGCTGTACGTACCAACCTTGAAGAAACACAGTTCATAAGATTAGTTTTCGGTTGCACAAGAAGAACTTTATGAAGGAATAATATATAGCCAAACAAGTCTACTGACAATATACCAAACATCAGTTTCAAACATTTTATATTTTTGACAAATGTATATGTTTCTGTTCAATCTCATATTTGTTGAGTATTCATTCACTTTTAAGCTATTCAAAATTATGAAAGCTTTTAAATCATGTATCAAATATACAAATGAAATAAATAGTCAATGAGAACTAATGCATCATTCCATAATATATCATATTTGGATAGAGCACAAACTGAAAGCAGATAAAGTATTGTAACGAAATGTGCTAGCGCCGGCCCTGCCGCCTATCGATGCGAATTGGTGCGACGACGATTCCAGGAACGATTATACTCGCGTGATCGCGGCTCATCCAGAAGATTCGATTGTGAAGATTTGTCTAGATGAATCTCCACTCTATGAGCGCATATATAAGCGGGACTCGTTAACGCCGACGCGACGGCAGAATTGTTAGTACAGAGAGTTTTAGTAGCGAGCGAGCATTGGAAAGTTATCGGAGCGATTTAAGTGATTGTGTTGTATTGTATTGTGATAGAGAGTTATAATAAAAGTAGTTTAGTGTTGTTTGGTGTTTTAATCGACGAACCCAAGGAATATCGTAACAGTGGTAACAGTGGTGTCGGAAGTGGAATTTTTGCTGGTAAATAAAAACAATTTATGGTTAATACGAGAAGTACATCTTACGATACGATGGAGGATATGTTGAAATTTATGCAAAACCAATTTGCGGATTGGGAAAGACGACGACAGGAAGATGAAAAGCGACGGCTGGAGGAGAAAGAACTAGAGGAAAAGCGACGGCAGGAGGAAAAGAACGAGAAGAAGGACTCCAGAAAATTCTCGAAGACCAGAGAAAAGAGCGAGAAGCTGAAAAGAAAGAACGACAATTAGAACGAGAAAATGAAAAGAAAGAAAGAGACGAAGGACTCCAGGAAATTCTCGAAAATGAAAAGAAAGAACAATAATTAGAACGATACAATGAAAAGAAAGAACGAGAAGACGCAAAGAAAGAACGGGAAGAAACACTCCAGAAAATTCTCGAAGAACAGAGGAAAGAACGAGAACATGAAAAAATAGAACGAGAACGTGAAAAAATAGAACGAGAAGAAACAATCCAGAAAATTCTAGAAGAACAGAAGAAGGTGAGAGAAGAACAAAAGAATGAATTAGTTCTAATAGAAAAACAGTGGAAAGCAGACTTCCAGAACGTTCGAGAACATCAAGACAAGTTATTCGAGCATGTTTTACATAAAACAAAAGAACAAATGGAAGAACTGAAGGGAGAACTAGAAGCGAATCTAGAAGGAGTACTGAAGGAAAACGTTAAGAAAATCGATGTGGTCAATGATAAAGTGGATATAGTGCGAGAGGAGATGAGAAATGAAATGAGAGGTCTAGAAAAACAGATTGCTCTTCTCAAGAACCGAGATCGCCGAGACAGTGTTGCCACGTCAGGAATTTCCGTGAAACCACCGACTTTTGATGGTCAGTCGTCTTGGTCCATGTACCGTCGAAAATTTGAGGCTGCGGCAGAAACTAATGGATGGGGCGACGAAGAAAAAGCTACGGCACTCGACAATGAGGAGAAGATGATGAGGTTTGGAGGAGAAGAATTTGTCATCACAACCCCAACGGAAAGGACGATACCTGCCAAACTGCGATTATTGAAAACCACAAGAATTCCTGGATTTTCAGAAAAATTAATTTGTGCTACATTAGATGAAGACCCTGGGTGCTGCGTTGGAGTAGTCCAGCCATGTGGTGAATCCCCCAGCAATTTGGTATTAGCACGAGCATTAGTTAAAACGAACCAAACGATTCCTGTGAGAGTTGCCAACGTGTTTCCTGGAGAAATAACTGTTAAGGCAGGCGATGTCATTGGAACATGTGAACCTGTTACTTGGGTAGCGAACTGTAATTCAAATGAACATCAAGAAATAAGGGCAGACTCTGAGAGTGTTATATCAACTCTTGAAAAATCATGTCAACACTTATCAACAGAGGAACTGAAAGCTGCTAAGAAGTTCATCAGGAGTGAAAGTGACATTTTTGATTCGACAACAACAGGAAGAACTAATTTGGTCAAACACAGAATCGATACTGGCCAAGCTCATCCGATTCGGCAACCACCAAGAAGAATTCCATTCGCCAAGCAACAGGAGGTGGAAGAGCGTCGACAAGATGATGAAGGACGGTGTGATTGAAGAGTCATCGAGCCCTTGGTCTGCACCTGTTGTGTTGGTTTCCAAGAAGGATGGACCTACGAGATTCTGTGTCGATTACAGGAAATTAAATGATGTCACCAAGAAGGACAGCTACCCTCTACCAAGAATAGATGACACATTAACAACTTTGGCAGGTTCCCGTTGGTTCTCAACATTAGATCTGAAGAGCGGATACTGGCAAGTGGGCATACATGAAGACGATAAGGAGAAGACTGCATTCTCGACTGGGAGTGGGCTTTACCAGTTTACTGTTATGCCGTTTGGATTGTGCAATGCTCCAGCAACGTTTGAGAGACTAATGGAGCTGGTCCTTCGGGGGCTCACTTGGAAAACTTGTCTTGTATACCTCGACGACGTTTTGGTCATGGGAAAGACATTCGAAGAACATCTGCACAACCTGCAAGAAGTCTTTCAACGATTCAGGGACGCCAACCTCAAACTGAATCTTCAGAAATGTTCATTGTTCCAGAAAGAAGTGGATTTTCTAGGTCACACAGTTTCATCAGACGGTATCCGAACAGACCAAAAGAAGATACAGGCGATAAGAGACTGGCCGAGACCAAGAGACAAACATAAAGTGAGGAGTTTCCTAGGTCTCTGCACCTACTACCGTCGTTTCGTAGAAGGATTTGCTGATATTGCGGCACCCCTACATAAGTTGACAAAAGATCGAGTCAAATTCGTCATTTGAGAAACTGAAAGTTGCTCTATGTTCCAGCCCCATTTTAAGTTTCCCACGTCAACGAAGCCTGTTTGTTTTAGACACAGATTCCAGTAATAATGGTATTGGAGCCGTACTATCACAAGAGCAAGATGGTCAGGAAAAAGTAATCGAGTTCTACAGCAAAGTACTCACCAAGCCAGAAAGAATTTATTGCGTAACGAGAAAAGAGTTACTGGCAATAATCAAGGCTGTAGACCACTTCCACAAATATCTGTACGGAAGAGAGTTCCTAATCAGAACAGATCATGCAGCTCTGAAGTGGTTACTCGAAATGAAGACTCCTGAAGGACAAGTAGCAAGGTGGATTGAGAAGTTGAACCAGTATCACTTCAGGATAAAGCATCGACCAGGACGATTGCATAACAACGCAGATGCCTTGTCAAGAAGACCTTGTTCGGATACTTGTAAACACTGTGAGCGAAGTGAACGTCGCGAAGGAATCAACCAAGTGAGATTGATAGTAGACGACAATTGGACGACAGCAAAGATGCGACAAGACCAGGAAAATGATACAAAATTTGCAGAATTTTTGAAATGGAAAGAAAATGGAGCGGAAAGACCCACCTGGAAGGACATCTCGGATCGATCGCCAACGTTCAAAGCATTGTGGGCCCAATGGGATTCCTTGATTGTGGAGAATGGCCTACTGAAGAGGGCTTGGGAGTCAGCCGATGGCAAGAAAGTGAGTTCCCAACTGGTTGTGCCCATGTCGAGAATAGAGGATGTTTTGCTAGAGATTCATGGTGGTAAATCAGGTGGACATCAAGGAGTTAACAAGACCTTGGATAAAATACGGCAAAGGTTTTACTGGGTCCAATGTCGAGAAGATGTCGAGAGATGGTGCCGAAGATGCCCAAAATGCGAAGCAAGCAAAGGTCCTAGAACAAGATCAAGGGGCGAGATGAAACAATACAATGTTGGTGCTCCCTTCGAACGAATCGCCATCGATGTAGCTGGACCGTTCCCGATGACGAATGATGGCAACAAATACATCCTCGTTGCCATGGATCATTTCAGTAAATGGGTTGAAGCTTACGCCTTGCCTAATCAAGAAGCATCCAACGGTGCAAGGGCCCTGGTGGACAACATGTTTACAAGGTTTGGAGTGCCAATGGAGCTACATTCCGATCAAGGAAGAAATTTCGAATCGAATTTATTCAGGAAAGTTTGTGAATTGATGGGAATCAGCAAGACCAGAACAACTGCCCTCCACCCACAGTCTGATGGCATGGTCGAGAGGTTCAACAGGACTATGGAAGAACATCTTTCCAAAGTAGTGGAAGAGCAACAAAAAGACTGGGATCGACACCTTTAATTATTCTTGATGGCTTACCGGGCAGCTGTGCACGTTTCCACAAAGCTCACCCCAGCCAGTATCATCTTCGGGAGAGATCTTCGTCTGCCCTGTGACTTGGTGTTCGGATCCCCAAGTTCTGAGGAAAAAGAGGTACAGGATTATGCAGATGAACTGCGGGACAGCCTGATAAAAATTCACGAAATTGCGAGAAGATTGAAGATTACTACTGACAGGATGAAGGCTCGATACGATCTCAAGGCAAATACTGGTGGATTCAAAGAAGGAGATCGAGTGTGGCTGTACAACCCTCGTCGTAGAAAAGGAATTTCTCCCAAACTAACACCATGCTGGGAAGGACCCTATTCGATAGTCAAGAGAATAAATGACGTGGTGTACATGATTCAACGTAGCTCCAGAGCAAAAATGAAGGTCGTTAACCTAGAAAGACTTAAACGTTACAATGGCGATAATGACGTATTGTTTGATCGGGACTATCAAAATTGAGAGGGGGAAAATGTAACGAAATGTGCTAGCGCCGGCCCTGCCGCCTAAGTCTAATGAAATATCTCAATACGGTGAAAAAATGCGAAGTTTTATGCCATAATGGATATCTCTACGAAACATACAGAAAAAACATATTTTCAATTAAAATATTTGGAATGACCTAGGGTTCATCTCTTTCGTAGAAAGTTATCCAAATGGTCCGAAAGTATCCCTTTGTTACACTCTCTTACGAATGCGCCCAGAAGGCAGAGCCCCGTATGGGCAAGGGTGATTTTTACGGTAGCGCGTATGCTATTTCAACTGTAGGAAAACCCAGTTAACCCCACAGTGCTATCGGATCGATCGGTGTATTTAATCCGGATATTTCACCTACCAGGATTGGTTTCTAGGCAATAAACTACTATTACCTACCGCACCGAGCCAGCCAGAATAACTCTCCCCGACCGCGGTTTGAACCAGAAGCCAGAAGAAAAATAGCCTCATCGAATGTACATCGCCGTAGACCGATAGATCACCGGTCGACTATGGTGATATGTTGATGCTTTTGCAATATGAAGTCATTGTCAAAATGAGTCAAACTCTTTTTTGGAACACTAACAAGGACGAATAATAAAATTAACTTTGGTCAGTAGAAAAGAATGATGAACTTTAGTTTCTGGATGTAATAAAAATAAAGCATAATGTTCATCAAAAGAAAACATACTAACAGGTATCTACACAATGCTAAAAACCATTATAGCACTTTCAAAAAGGCATATTTTCTCCGATTATCAGAAAAGACAAAAGGGATCGAAAACATGTATAACCTGATGAATTCAAAACTACAAAAATATTTGAAGTTGAAACCGTCTTTTCAAAATAAAAAAATATTTATCAGTTATAGACTTGATATTTTTCAATAAAGTATTTCTCATTTGAGTTCTGAAAGGTTTAAGGGTAGAATTTCTATTACTCCATTTCAACCTTATTTCTAAAAAATACTTGGACGTATGTATTGTGATTCCAAACAATATCTTTAGCCGAGTATCGGCTGTGCTAAGTTTTTTCATTAACCAGCTGACGTCCTTCTACGAAGACATCCCTCAGAAAGTCGAAATTTGTGTGAGCTCAGGAGTAATAAAGTCTTTCCATTTGTGGTTGATAGGAAGACTGTGAGGTTTGGTAAGAAGTCGATGCCAGTTGGCTTTCAATGAGGGCAACGCAGTATGGAACTGCCAACCCCAGCGCTGGTATGTCACAAATCGCAGAGTCCATGGCAAGGACCACACTTTTAATTCTTTCATATCATTTCCAAGGAATAAACTGTGTTTATAACAGGGAACAAGGTACTTCAAATAATTATAATGAAACACTGTTTGAATGGAGGAAATAAATAAATCAAAATAGTGAAATCTGATATTTGAAAATTATTGCGGAATTTAGCCTAAGGTCTACATAGAGCAACTGAATTCTCACATGTTACAAGGTGGCATAATGTTTTCGATTGGAATGTTATTCGGGCAACCAACCTCAGGAAGCGTGTAGTGTTGGGATTCCAAACATAACCTTTACTTAACATTGAAAACAGAATGCCTCGATCCACCTTTGGCGTAAGCATTCCTCTAGTTTTTTTGTAGAATATCGGGAATGCTCCAGATAAACGAATCATGAAAGAGTTTGAAGGTTTCAGCAATTGAACTTCATATAACTAGGACCGACATCGTTCCGGAAGACAGTTGAAAGAATGTAAGCTTTCACGACCGGAGTCGATATGTCGGTAATATCCGGGCTTGATGGCCGTGGACTTGGATTTTTATGTCCGTAGCTTTCGACTGCAACTGCGACAGCTATATTCAGCGATGTCGCAGTTGAAGTGAGACATCTGCGATGAATTGGTGCGTAATACCAATTATTTGTATGCTGCAAGTTTTATAGGTCTACATATGGATATCTTCGGAACGACAGTTTTGTGCACTAGCGAAACGTCAATTTCGTCTATGTTCATTTAGTGAGTCTTGAAACTATGTTGGGTGGTTCCCACGTAAGCCACGCCCATCCCAGACACACAAAACGTCCGACACGAAAGCAGATATAAAGCGGACCAAAACGTGTACGAAGTAGTATGTACTGTGAGAACGAGAACATTGCGTTCGTTGCCTCATAGACTTTGTAGGCGAAACTTCAGGAGTGAAAATCTGTGGACCACGGCCAACAAACCCGAAAAACACCCCAGAATCAGTATTTTGTGATAGTTGAAGAATTTTGACAAGTGAAATAAATTTGTTCTATATTTGTTATATCGAGTGTCATTTATCTTTGAATATGCGAAAAAATGTATAGTGTACACTTTATAATTTGTAATATATTTATATTCGTTATATTAGGTGTCTATTTTTTGTAACTTTACTTTTCTGTTTGGATGAAAGAGAATGTCCTGATCTTGCCTAAATTGTTCGGAAGTTACTCAATTTATATAATATTCCTCCTACCAATAAAATCTATTACTATTATTACTCAAAATAAAAGGTAACTAATATACTGCATTTGATGTACATTTCGCCAACCAAGGTAGCATCTATAAACGATGAGTTTGGAACCTTTGGTGTGAAAGTTGAAACTTTTCCTAGAGATTGTAACATTTTGATTTTTCATGAAAATTCATAGATCTAAAATAATTCAACATAAGGGACAATCTGTATAACTCCGAATGTACATCGAGTTTTCTCCGGTGAAATAACTATTCATTGCGAATTTGGTGGTGTCTGCTACTAAATTCATAAAACTGAGACTATCAAAATGTTTTCATTGCTACCAGTCTTGGTCTTTTTCAAAATAGAAAATATTATGAATATGTATTCATTGTACGCTACAATTTCACTAATTACATAACTAAAGTATCAGTCCCTTCCGAATATGATATTGATATATCAATTATACCAAGCAATCAATGAATCACCATTACTTTGAGAAACCATTTCCACTCGAACTTTTGAGGTTCACTGGTGTGTAACTTTTTATAATTCATAAGCATGGCGTTTTTGTAAATAATTCCCCCTGAAAGAATACGAGAATTTATGTCGAGGAAGAGATTTTGAGATTCGAGAGACGAAAGATCATAACTGTTGAGTGCATACAAGAAATTTCAAGTTGTTGAATTTGATACATGGTTTATGAATTTGATGAAATTTCAACCAAGAAGTCTTGTTAAATGAAAAATACCTGAATAGAGTGTTAGATTCGTTGTCGAATAAAATATTTAACTTTGAGGTCACACACAATCCAAGCTCAGCTTTCCACGATTCTTTCCGATGAATGAGCTATAAATTCTCGTTCCACTTTCAGGCCTCTTCTATTTTTCCTAACATATTAATCGTCAAGGATATTTCGATCTGCTTGGTAAGCTATTTTCTCGTACTTCAATTTCTGAAATTTCGTCATCAACGGTAAAAATCCCGATCTCATTTCATCCCGAATTACTGGAATAGAGCTGAAGTACCTAGATCGTCATTTCAGATGAGATTGATGAATGGAAGTCCGGAATCAACTACCAGGTTTGCAGCTGATTTGAAAATGTGTAACATTTTATAACAATATTTTCCGATTTCGTTTATTTGATTACAAATGACGAAAATTCAAACAGAAACTTTATTCATCAAACAATGTGTGAAGCTTGAACATACGTATGCGAACGCTATTAATTTACCTATTTCTTTCACGATATGATTGGTTTTTAATTAGCTAGGTTAATACAAATTTGGTAACTTTGTGGACGAATCATCAAAGAAATAGTACCAGTATTTCCAATTGTATATATGTGAATATTCCATTTTTGAAGGTATTATAAGTCACCACATTCTAGAACCCCCAAAAACAACAACGTTTATTTATCTTTCAATGAGACACATTCAAAAAAAAAAAGCAACACAAAAAAGGGGTAAAAAAAAATTCCCCAACACCCCCCCCAAAAACCCTCTCCGAAACAAAAAAAAAAAACCTTTCAATCCTCCCCAATGGAAAAGAACCATTCCTTCCCCGAACCTCCAACGAAGCGGTAACGGCTGAAAAACAGCAGTTGATTCCTTCCCTCGAAGAAAAAGCTGATTGTTTTCTAGTGTTTCCCGAAAAAAGAATATCAATGCCTTGTTCCTCCCAAAGCATCCACATATTGAGAGAAAACGGCACAAGCAACAAAAAAAAGGAAAACCAGAAAACCAACCTGGAAAATGCCAAACCAAAAAACCTTGGTAGCTCCCCTGCCGACACAACCCGCCTCCGCTGTCGAAAGGCACAGGATGTTTTCAAACCCCACAGAGGGGCCCCCAAAAAAAAAAACAGACCACCAGATTCAGAACAGGTCCCCGGCAAAACGCATCACGATCTAATCCTCCATTCTCAAAAAACCAAGGTAAGAACCCCAAAAACGAAAACCTTTTAACCACCAGGGCAAATTTTGGTTTTTCCAGAACACCAAAAAAACCAGAAGCAACGGTCAGACACGAAAAAAGAAAAAAACCAAGGCTTCCGTAGGTTGATCGGTAGCTCTCACTCACCCAAAGAACACCAAGAGGGAAAAAAGAAAAACCAAGAAACGCCAAAACAAAACCACGTTCCGATAAAACACCGAATATTCCACCATAAAGCCCAAAAAGACCCGCAACCAAAAACACGAACCTCCTGCATTTTCGAAAAAGGCATAACGTCAAAGACACCACACCAAACCACGACAACAAAGAGGGGGAGAGACGAAAAGAACGGAAAAAAAAAAGGGCAAAAAAAAAAGAAAACCCTCCAACAAAAAATGAATTTCTCCACGCCGGGGGGGTTGCTTCAATCCAAAACCTCCTAATGCAGACTCCCCCCCATCCCCCTCCTCCCCCTCCCGGTGGGGCCCGTCTCTTTCCCCCCCCCCCCCCCCCCCCCAACCCCCCCCTCCCCCCCCCACCCCAACGAAATCCCGCCCCTCCCCCCCCGCCCCCCCCCAAAACAAACCCAATCCACCCCCCCCCCCCACCCCACCCCACCTTTCCCCCCCCCCCCCCCCCCCCCCTTCTCCAACCCCCCCCCCCCCCCCCCCTCCCTCCCCCCCCCCCACCCCCCCCCCTTTCCTCCCCCCCCCCCCCCCCCCCCCCCCCCCCCCCCACCGTCCCCCCCCCCCCCCCAACCCCCCCCCCCCCCCCCCCCCCCCCCCCCCCCCCCAACCCCCCCCCCCCCCCCCCCCCCCCCCCCCCCTCCCCCCCCCCCCCCCCCCCCCCCCCCCCCCCCCCCCCCCCCCCCCCCCCCCCCCACCCGGGCCCCCCCACCCCCCCCCCCCACCCCCTCCTTCCCACCTCCCCCCCCCCCCCCCCTCCCTCCAATCATTTCCCCTTTCCCCCCCCTCCCCCTCCCCCCCCCCCCCCCCCCCCCCCCCCCTCCCCCCCCCTCCCCCCCCCTTTTCCCCCCCCCCCCCCTCCCCCTTCTTCGTACCCCCCCAAATGGTTTTCTTCCCCCACCCAACCCCCCCCCCCCCCCCCCCCCCCTTTCTTTCCCCGACCAACAGTCCAAAACCCCCCCCCCCCCCCCCCCCCCCCCCCACCCCCCCCACTTCCCCCCCCCCCCCCCCCCCCCCTCCTTTTTCCCTCGGGACCACAACAAAAACCCCCCCCCCCAAAATCCCCCACCCCCACTGCCCACCTCCCCCCCCCCCCCCAGTTCCTTTCGAGTTTTCTTCCCCATCTTCGGCCTTCCCCCCCCCCCCCCCAAAAACGAACAAAAACTCCCCCCCCCCCCCCCCCCCCCCCCCCCCCCCCCTTTCCCCTGAACTATTCTTCCCCCCCCCCCCCCCATCCTTCCCCCTTCCCCTTCCCCCCCCCCCTTTCTTCGGGACAATACGGAACTGTGAGTTCTCCCCCCCCCCCATCTCCATCACCAAGTGCTTCCCTCTCTCTCTCCCCCCCCTCTTCTCCCTCCCCTTCTTTTGATCCTGATATTCAATTCATTTTTCCCACCCCCCCCCAAAATCTCCCCTTTTTCTCCCCCTCCCTCTCCTCCAACAAAAAACGATCGGTAGGCCACCCCACCCCCCCCCCCCACAAAACCCGACCCCCGACCCCCGGGCCACAGACACCAACACAGCACCCGACTACACCTCGAAACACGAGACGCATCGGTGTTGTCCCCCCCCCCACAACCCACACAAAAACTCTCCCCCCAAGGATCCCATTTTTCTCCACCTTTTACCTCTTCAACGTTTTCCTCTCCTCCTCTCTCCTCCCACTTTCTCCCCCCTCCGAAAAAATTACATTCCCTTTTTCTTCTTCCTTTCCTCCCCCCACCACAAATTCTTTCCTTTCCCCCCCCCGCGCAGACATCACCCTCCCCCCCCCACCCCACTCACCCTCATCCCATTCCCCCCTCTCCTTTCCCCCCCCAACCTCCACAACAAAACAACTCCCCCCCCCCCCCCCACCACCCCCCCCTCCCTCCCTCGTTCAAGGACCCCTTTTCTCCGTTCAACCTTCACCACTCCCCCCCCCCCCCCCCCTCCCCACGAACCACGCCAATCCCCCACCTTCGCCTCAGAACACAAATCACTCCCCCCCTTTCTCCCATCCCCATCTGGTCCCTCCCACCCGAACAACCATTCTCTTCTCATAGGAGAGTTGTACATCCCCCCCTCCGGTGCTCCCAAAACCATTTCCCTTCTCATCCTCCCTGTTTTCGTTCTTCTTTTGCCGCAATTTTTCTGGTGTCCTTTCTTCTTCAGGACAAACTGGAATATTTCTTCGATTTTCTTCGTTTTTCTCGATTTTCGACCCCTTCTCTTCCTGCTCCTTTTTCTTCTCTATTCAACGAGTGGTTATCCACCTTCCTCATTCACCCAATTCGCGACTCTTCTTCTTTCTTCCTCGGGTCGGCTGATGAGATTCGATGTCTTCTTTTCCCTTCCCGTCCCCGCGCTTTGATCCTTTCTTTTGGCACTCTTTTCTGGTGATGTCTGGTTCGGTTTCTTCTCCCGCGCTCTGGCGTTGTCCTTTGGTGTTTTGTGCATTTTTCGGTTTCGTATTTGAGGATAGTTTCTTTCTCTTTCATGTGACTACATTTCAATACAGCAAGGGGAAAGACCAGCTCAACAATATTCTCCTTTTTTATCATTCCACCTGTTCAATAATTGATTTATTAGTTAATTAATTATATTGGTCACGTATTCATGCATGGGCTCAAACTAATTGGCGCCCTTTTTTCCTGATTAGATATGTTCATAACATCTTTTTGAACTCACAACTCACGACCCATTTGGTCCCAAAAAAAAAATCTGAGGCACCAAGGCACATTTCGTACCTTCAACCGATAAAGTTGGGTACAAGATCAATTACCCTAACACCAAACTGATATTTTTGCACTCGACGCGCGTTTCTCTAACAAGGTTAGCATCTCCAGAAGAAAATTGATACTGTATTGATTGTACTGTAATTGAAACATTATCAGTTTTTCTCTCCTGAAGATGCTAACCTTGTTAGCGAAACGCGCGTCGAGTGCAACAATATCAGTTTCGTGTTAGGGTTATTGATCTATAGGAAAATTCACGATGCAGAAAAACTCAAAGTCGTCTCCACAATTTAATATTTGAAGAGACGACTTTGAGTTTTTCTGCATCGTAAATCTACTACACTCCGCTTTGAGATACAATGGACTTCTACCACAGGTTCTCTAGGAAAAGTTTCAAGGTAGCATCGTCATGATACCCAATATTAATTATTTTTATCACATCCTTATTGTATACTCACACATCATTGTCGGTTGCCAGAGTAACTAATGCGGCAGTGATCTTCGTCCGTAATAACTCGCGACTACACGAGCCAATTATTCCGGAAAGCAAAGTTGCGGACGCAGCCCGTACCAGCGGTCTCTGATGAGCAACACCTGCCCATAAACAATCAACCACTGCTTCTTGTAGACCAGCGTCACATAGCCTCTTTACCGTTATCTCCAAACAATCCAAGGGAGAGCCACAAAGAGGAAGGGCGCAAATGAGATTCTTCAATACATTAGTAAGCTCTTCAAATTCACCGGAATAGCTGAGGACGGTGAGGTAAACCGGAATGACGTTCAAGCTGGGGTTGAACTGGTTGAAGCTGTTCATCACTTGCTCAAGATCCTGGGCTTTGTTTTGGAGCAGAGGGCGGATTTTGTATTTCGAAAAACTTCTTCCAAATACTATGCAGAGGTGGGAAAAAAAGTTTATGAAGCTCTGAAGCAGCTGTTGTTGGTTCGTTTCGATATAGTGGAGGTTGTTGAATAGGTCGGGAAGCCTGTAATACAATACTTTGGTCACTCATTTATGTGGAATTTGTCAGCGTATAATTCATTCTATAACCACCATGTGCATCTTCAAGTTGAACCAGAACATAAACTGATAATGATTTTTTATCATTCAATACGACATAGGTTTTTCTCGTCATCGAGTTGTTTTTATTTTCATCAGTTCTAATTTTTAGTGGTCTTAGTGTTTATATAACACTGCCACATACACATGGAATAATATAAACATGATGAATTTGTTAATAGAACCATGAAACTCAAAGAGGTTACAAGCTATTGGTGGGCTTTGACGAGAGAACAAAACCAACAAATAACACTCTAGACGAAATAAGAAATATATTTGGACAGAGAAAATCAAAAATTAACGCAAGAGGTTCGGATCGTAAATCATGGAAGAATAGCATTGTGGGATTTGGTATTGAGGCTGGGATATACTAGAATCCTCATTATATTCGAGCACCAAGCTGAAAAAAACTTTGGGGATATCTTATCTAGGCAACACCAATTTTTCTCTTGATGAAACCAACCAATAAGTTTTGAAAATTCAGTTGATGTCATAACTGAAAAAAGCGAAATGTTGCAAAACTCGTACGAACTGACTGCAGATAAAGTATTCTGAGCTAATACCTTGAGCCCAGATCATAGAATCATAGATAGAATATAGGGAAATATCTGGACAACCGACAAAGCGAAAAAATACAGATTGAAGGCGACATTTCCTAGCAAATTACTTATTGATGAAGAATTCTACTCAATTGAGGAACTTTAGTCTCTTACAACTAAAGGCCAAGCCTTCTGGACCTGCTCCTACTCCTAGGAGTATTTGGCAAGGGAAAATACAAAAAAATTGTGTTATTATCAGTTTTCTCGTTTCGGCAATTGCTGAATTTGAATAGGTATAGTGGTGGTTTCCGGTAGTGTAGCGGTTAGCACATTGGCCTGCCATGCGGGAAACCGTGGTGCGATTCCCCGCTACGGAACCGTTCTGGAATTCACACGTTGAAAGGTAAGGTCTGGTTAATCCATTGTACAAATGATTCATATATTGACGTTCGTAGGGGGCATCAGCTGATTAGCAGTTCCAACATATTTAAAAAAATCTGATTGTATACCATATTGCAAGACTTGTAAGAAAGAATACATAAGATATTGTCATATATATATATATATATATATATATATATATATATGCAGAAATTGATGTTTTCACGGATCTTCGTTATAAAAGATGAATTTTTCTGGGTTTTTATCCGTTAGGTATTTTCTGATTTGTTCGACGTTTCGAATTCCATTTTGAATTCATTTTCAAGAACTGTGAGACGAATATCTGTCCATACCGTCCTGGTCAATCACTCCCCTTACGAAGCAACCAAGCAAGAGCTAGCAAAGACTTCAATTGTCTGTTCTCCACGGAAACTGGTATTTATTGGTAAATACCAGTTTCCGTGGAGAACAGACAATTGAAGTCTTTGCTAGCTCTTGCTTGGTTGCTTCGTAAGGGGAGTGATTGACCAGGACGGTATGGACAGATATTCGTCTCACAGTTCTTGAAAATGAATTCAAAATGGAATTCGAAACGTCGAACAAATCAGAAAATACCTAACGGATAAAAACCCAGAAAAATTCATCTTTTATATATATATATATATATATATATATATATATCGACGCACCGCGTGAATTAAGGGACATGAATACATTAACATTTGCTTGAAATTTTCAAATTTTAAAAGCCCCAGAAAAACCTTTCTCGGCGAGGAGTTCCAAAGACTACTACTTTTTAAAACAATTGGGTAAGTACACTCACTAGGTGGTATTGCACGGAAGTTTGTCTGATAATACTTTATGCATGTATATATGTACAACTTTTTCCATCTTTGTAGCCCTGAGGAAGGCGAAAATCAATCGCCGAAACGTTGGCAAATAAAATTGTTAACACTGAGTAGTGTATTTCTGTTCCAACCGCTCGTGAAAACAACCAAACATCATTAGTATAGTACCGAAAATTTACCTAAAGTGAATGCTAACGATCATCATGATATGAGGATATGATATCGATATTTTGCGAATTATGCCTCCCGATCCGAGCAGCCTGAGGAAAAACGTTCTGAGAAAATTCAGAAAACATACAGAACAAGGTGGGAGGCATTTTGAAAATGTATTGAGTGTGATTATTGTCGGTTTTCATATTTAAAATGTTGATCATGTAGTTATTTCCTTAATGCTTTCAACAAAAATTTTGAAAAACGCAAATAATGAAATAATGCCTACGAATAACATTTCAACATGTTGGTATCTCCAGATAAGTAACTTTATGTTGAATGCGAAGATAAACTAATATGTAGTGTTCCTTTCGAAAAAAAATCATAATATTCAACAGAAGTTGACGAAATCAAAATAACATTAGAGGCACCCTGTTTCTCAGACCATTACATGCTATTCTGGTGTTCTCTGAGCCAACTCACCAAATAATTTTCAGATTTTTCAACAACTCAATAACAGCTGTTTCATTTAGTGACGGCTTCACTTCCGAATTTTCCAAAATAAAAAAAAATGGAACTTGGCGCATTGTGAAAAAATGTATCGCTTAGGGTGAAATTATGGGGCGTATTGACAGAAAAAATGGTTGTTCCGTTACAAAAAATTATATCATTTACTCTCACGGAAAAATACAACATCCTGCACAACTGGAGCCAATTTCAAAATGAGGCCATTGTTATATCATGTAACTTTTATCTGAAACTTTTTTCGTATCTTTTCGCATTATCCATTTTTCAAGCAAATACGCTTGTATAAAAGGAGAGATGACAGTAACAAGAGTTCAGTTAGAAATTGGCAGCGTTCAAAAAGCGAAGGAGAAGTGACATCTCAAGGCAGGAATTAAATAACTCGAACGGGAAAAAATATTTATTTTTCAAAAAAGAACGAATATCTCAAAGAAATTTGGCAGAAGAGTTTAAACAATACATGAACAAAGATTTCAAGTTGACTAAGTATTCCTACAAGTGGCGATAAGGATTTCTGGAATGATGTTGCTGGCTCAGCAGTGAGTGACCGTGCTGTTGGAACAGTGAACACGTAAGTCGAATATTAGAATGATATAATTAGTGTTTTTTTTTATTCAAATTTGCTTACATGTGTTGAAATATTTCCTCGTGTTGTTACTGTTTGGTGGACAAATTCGTTTTGTTTTCGTTATATCGAATATTCAATTCATTCTTAGAAGATGAAGTGAAATGAGTTGAGCCCTACATGTATGATATTGCACCTCTCGAACTGCAGTTTGGTAGTAAGGATAATGAAAATGGGTGGATCGCCCATGAATTAGATCAATAATGGGAGACTAAGTTATATCTGGAGTATCTCGTATTTAATACTTTTATTGTGTCCATCTTTCAGACAAAAATTCAAGATGAAAAAATACATATCAAACAATAGAAATGTAGGAAATATATGGAACTCACATCACATCCACTATCCAATCCAACTGAGGCCATGACATATTTGGGTTGTCGTTGATATATTTATCAAATTCATATGATATAACTCCAGAACTAATATCAGAGTTGGAAAACAAATCAGGGTTTGTTAAACGTGTGCATACATTTTTGAAATCATACCCTGAAAAGGAATATAAAAAATAGTCCGAATAGTATAACCATCACCATTTTCAGTGTATTGAGCACAACACTCACTCAATTCCATGGCCATATCCTTTTCAATGTTACACAGAATGCTTTCGTGACAAGCAACGGACATCATTAGGAATGGGAGCAAGTTTTCTATCACATTCACTATCCTTAAAATTTTGTCGGATGACTGGTTTACTTTAGCAGGGGAATCTGTGTTTTTCACATGATAATTCAATGTATTTAGCAATTTCTTCATCAAACTGGTGTTGAGCAAACCTAAAATTTTTAAATTAATCGACAATCCTTTCAGTGCTTTTCCAGAAATGGTAATATTAAGTTAACTGCGGCTGCTGCAATAATAATATACAAGGACAAAATATTGCTTGTATGCGAGATCTCGGTTTCTTAGATTCCGAACTAAACACATGCCAATGCGAAAACTGTTTATTGAGTATTGAGATCAACTACAATAACTAAGACTGATAATTACACTTTAGCCAGTCACTTTTGCAGAACATGGAGGTGTTTCAATTTTCGTGAAAGAAAATATCAGGTTCAGATGCATCCAACTCGGTGATTTCAACAGTGAGTTGTGTGGTAGAAATTCCGCTCGAAAATAGTTGTTAGTGTATATCGTTCCAGTAAAAATGGTGTACAGTATTTTCTACAACGAACTACAACATCAATCTCAGGGCTGAAATGAAAGACGTGGCTCAAATAATGAACTCGTTTTGTTTCACCATGAAAATAAACGAATATACGATGTGTTACCCAAGAACGGAAACGAGAACCTGTGAAGACACTTTTTTCACCACAGAGGTTAATTCATAAAAATCACTGCTGATAGAAAATTCGTTGAAAAAACATAATTGAGGTGTAAGTTATCACCAAATACTCCCGGACAGCTGAATAATTAATTGATTACGGTTGGCTTGAACAAATTCATATATTTAAGTATGATATATCTAATATTAAGCTCCTAAGAGAATGCCTTAAGCACATTTAAAGACACAAAAATTTTCTGCATGTTAACATTTCAATTTTCAATATTTCCCTAGCAAGCATAGTATCTAGTTATAATCAAATAGATTCATTGATTTTCTTTGCAAATATTCAAATTTTGATGAAATAACGAACTAGTGTGCCATAAAAGTAGGTATGCACCATGGGTATCAATAGATGTATATGCCTTAGGACGACTTACCAACTATTATAATTCAGAGAACAAAAATGAAGACTATTGGCGTTAAATAAAATCCGAAAGGAGCAGAAAAAAATAGAAGATTACATGGACTAATTCAACAATCATTTTTGTACGATTGCAGAGGAGATCGTGAAAGATCTGGTGAATAAAGAATACTTGAAGAAGTATAACTACTTTTCTTCGGGCTTGAAGGCCGTCGTTCTTCGGAATTTCTTCCTGACGTTTCGCTAGCGCGAGTGGCCAGCTTCTTCAGAGGCTTATTCATCTCCGATGACTGTCATCGGAGATGACTCATAGCGAAACGTCAGGAAGAAATTCCGAAGAACGACGGCCTTCAAGCCCGAAGAAAAGTAGTTATACTAATAACCTCGGCCGCGAAAGCCTTAACCATTTTGTCATACTTGAAGAAGATCCCAAATGATTTTTTTTGTCTCTGGATACTCCTCAAATAAAATCTACAATTATGATTCTGAGAAAGTCAAGTATTATGATACTTATGGTCTGAATAGAAAAATCTTAGGAACTGCCCAGATAATAGCAGATCCCTTCACCAATTTGATCATTTCCTGCTTCTTGAAAGGTAAGTTTCTGATGCCTCCAAGGTGACAAAAGTAATCAGATTCAGAAGTGGTGATAGAGACGGCCCAAGTTATAATGGGGAAAGTAATTGAAAAACTTGTGAAGGAAATATTGCTTGAATATTTTTTGAGGTAGTGGGAGTCAGGAAATCCATTCATTGGCGGATCAATATCGTTTAACCACACTGGGAAATTTGAATCGTAACATTTTTAACGAACAAATGAGCAGTAACGTTTGTTTGTATATTTGCCGTGGAGTGAAGGAGTTTTTGATTGATAGAAAAACGATGATGAATCTGGGAATTATAAAATTAGAATTTGCGTCGATTATTCACAGCTTAATCCATACGTGAAAAGACCGGTACATCCATTCAAATCTTCTTAGGAGGCAGTTCCCAACATAAATGAAAAATCATCGGAATTTTTAACATTTGATGCAGCAAGCGGCTACTGGTAATTGAGTTTATATGAAAAGAGTCAAAAACTCACTACTTTCTTAATTTCATGGGACCGTTACCAGTTTCTACGAACACCAATGGGACTTATAAGCTAAGGAGATGAGTATTGTCGTAGGGGGGAGGAAGCACTTTTGGATATTGGAAATGTGATTGATGATATTCTAGTCCATGACGAAACGTTCAGTGATCATTTCAGGCGAATTAAACGATTATTTGACCGTTGCAGAATTAAAGGAATCACTCTGAACTCTGACAAGTTTGTCCTCGCTAAACAAGAAGTATTTTATGTGGGTTATCGAATTTGAGAAGACGTTACAGCAGATCCGAACAAAATAGCTTCAATTCAAAAGTTCCCGAAACCAACAAAAATATCTGAACTTAGATCTTTCTTGGGATAAGTCAATCAATTGGGTCATTTCTCAACTGAAGTGAGTAATCACGCAATTCCACTTATAAATCTCCTGAAGAAAAAACACGAGTTCATCTGGACATCTATTCACGACGAATCTTTCATAAAGCTCAGACCCTCTCTAACTGCGACTGGAAAGGGAGAATGAAGAGATTATGGGATAACCTTGTACATCGGATGAGGATGTTTGATGTTAATGTCATTTTATGTTGTTGACAGATAGTTAATAACAAAGGATCAGATTATAAATCTTTATGTGAATCTAACAGTTACTGAACTGAGTTGAAACTCGTACAGAAAATGTCTGAGATTCACTGATCTGAGTGAAAAATCAAATAGACAATGTCTGTGGTCAATAATCTAAGTGAATATTCGACATGTGGATCAGGTTTGAAATTAGTCTAATTCTGAAAACTCTGAAAGAGAGCCTATCTCAGCTAGAGGATTTGTTCTGATATATGAATAAGCGACTTCTCTGGTTAACAATGGACCTAGCTCAGGTTGACATAAGACACAATCGTTCAGTAGGCATCCGCTGGGAGAAATGAAAAATAGTATTTTTCATCACTATCGAAGCTACTGGAGCTAACCTTCTGAGGAACGTTTTTCACATTTTTCGTCGGATGAAACAAGAGGAACATGGGAGATTCGGAAAATTCCTCCTGAGACTCAGAAATCAGGCGAGGAAATGCAAGTGTAGGAATTTTGAGGAAAACCTGACCTACCAGATTGTTGAAAAGGATGAAAGTGGACTTAGTTCGAACAATAAGAAATTAAGGAAATTTTTGAGGCGAGTTGTATGAGAAAGCATGTTATTCTCATCATTTCAAAAGCAATATTTACGTGGCTAGCGAGTTGGCGCAAGTGTTTGTGCTCCGGCTCAAGACCAAAAGGTCATAGGTTCAATCTCCCAAATCTCATATATGATAGTTACAAAGCGTACTTGCTGAAGGATCTCGATTGAAGTCAATGGAGTTTGGTACGAAAGTACTATTATAACATTCACTATTACATGGTAATTGGATATCATACCGGTTCTTTTATATAGAAAGCTCAACTGAACCGAGGGAAAAAAACCTGCACAATAGAACAGGTAATTAATGAAGCAACTTTTGTAAAAATAATCAGCCGCAAGTTGGAAGGATTTAAGATAGTGCTTTATACTCATAAGGCAAAAAAAACAGGTGAATGCTCTCAACTCTAGATTCAAAGGTGAAACAAAATAGTTCCATACTAGGTGTGAATTTTGGTTATAATTCCAATGATTAAAAATATTCAGCGAGCCAGCAGATTGTTAGAAATACAATATAATAATCATAATAAATGCTTTCATTGATAGGTATCAAAGTACACAGTTAACATTATCCAGACAAAACAGACACTTGTACCTATCAAAAGGTAGAATTCAATATCTGAACATGTTGTCAGAGGCACATATTCAGAGCTTGCTCTTCCATTCAACCCTTGGGTGAATCGTAAACATCGCCAGAAAAAAAAATTTACATAGAATAAACAATACCGATCATAAATATAACTGGAGTGGGTGAGTTAACACAGAAAACAAGAAAAAATAGATGTAAGTCACAATGGCTATGATACAAAAATATCTATATAACTATTAGACAGCTGAATTCAATAGTTCATTATGGAGGAGTTCAAATATTTTTTTCTCAAACGTATTTGGTGAAAGTGCTTTCAGATCATAGGGTAACCGGTTGAGAAGCCATGCGATATGGTATGAAGAAGCGCCTCGATAAGCTGAAGTCCTATGAGCTCGTGCAGTGAGTAATTTCTGAGTAGTAGTTGAATATCAGGTGGGTTCATTCATAACCTGATGTAGCTCATATGAACAGATTATGTCATTCAGTTGTATGTGTAACTTGTCCGTAGGATTCAGAAAGTCAATGTTAAGATCTCCTGCACAAAGGGTGTAATCGTAAAGAGGTACTATTTCCGTTAGAACGTCATTGTATTCCATGAAAAAATCTGGATGGTATCGTATTGGGTGGTCTATATAGTCCAACGGCATATTTGTAGTTTTTATATGAGAATGTTATCCACAGCTGTTGAGTGGTAACGTTTTGAAGGTTATTCAGTAGAGATGCATCTAGAAAGAGTTTAATATATATTGCTACCCCTCCACCAGGACTCTCACGATCTTTACGAAATAGGTCGTATCCAGGCAAAGCAATCGTTGCGTCATCAACTCTACCACTTAGCCAAGTCTCCGGAATAGTTATATCAAAAACACTGAACACCTCTTCTCTAAAGTCCACAAAACGATTTGTAATGGATCCGGTATTCACATGACAGAGACAATGACATTAAGAGAGAAGAAAAAAAAGAATAGGTCTAAGATTTACAGGAAAACAACAATTGACAAGGAAATATGACTATATGTATATGTAATTAAAATGTTTTTAAGTTTTTCGCCTCAGATTTGACTTCTTCGAGGAGATTTCTTTTAATGACTGCGAATCCTTCTTTTTCTGTTTACTTTCGGGTCCGCACACAGTTTGGATTGTCCCAATTTTGAATGGTTATTGCTTCGTAGCTAATAAATCCGGATCAGCAGTGAGTTGGTCTGCCGTATACTTTGTACCATTTAACAATAACTTATTTTGCCTAATCGTAGACTTCAGTCTGTTTTTCTTAGCTGTATTGAAATATCCACGTAGTATTTTATGAACGACGCGTTCTTCAGGGCTCAAGTCTTCTGATATGTAAATCTTTTTGTCCCGAAGTTTATAAACGTTGCGTAATATTTCAAGTTTTTTCAAGTAAGCTACGAACTCGATTTTCAATATTCCTTGGTTGTTTTGGTTTGGAATAAAATAGTTAGATTTCTCGAATATTTAAATGGATTTGCAGTATGTTAGTCAGTTCACTTAACGAATCATTAGTATTGTCGGACTGTAAGCCAAACACGACAATATTATTTCTTCGCTATTTTTTATCTAGAGTTGTAATTTGCTTCAACTTTTCATTTTCTTCTTCAAGTTCAAACAATCTATTGTTAGCGACTGATAATTCCTGTTTTATTTCGGCAAGCTGCTCGTGAGCTTTGTCTGATTTCTGGTCAACTGCCTTCAATAAATTGTACAAATCCGACAGGGTTACCTCAGATGGCATAATGTTTTGGTTTTATTTTTACTCAGGGTTGATTCAAGGCGACCGTACGGAAGCCGTTTTATATCGATCGCCTTATCGGTTTGTTTTTAAGACAAGTTTTTTTTGTCGAAAAGAGAATTTCTAATTTGCTGCTAGGTCGGCAAATCTGATAGATCATATAATCTTCAAAATTTTGCGTCATCTGTCACTAGTAATCTTCTTCTCGCAATTTCGTGAATCCTTATCAAGCTGTCTCGCAGTTCATCTGCATAATCCTGTACCTATTTTTCCTCAGTACTCGGGGATCCGAACACCAAGTCACAGGGAAAACGAAGATCTCTCCCGAAGATGATACTGGCTGGGGTGAGCTTTGTGGAATCGTGCACAGCTGCCCGGTAGGCCATCAAGAATAGTTGAAGGTGTCGATCCCAGTCTTTTTGATGCTCTTCTACTACTTTGGAAAGATGTTCTTCCATAGTCCTGTTGAACCTCTCGACCATGCCATCAGACTGTGGGCGGAGGGCAGTTGTTCTGGTCTTGCTAATTCACATCAATTCACAAACTTTCCTGAATTAATTCGATTCGAAATTTCTTCCTTGATCGGAATGTAGCTCCATTGGCACTCCAAACCTTGTAAACATGTTGTCCACCAGGGCTCTTGCAACTGTGGATGCTTTTTGATTGGGCAAGGCGTAAGCATCAACCCATTTAATGAAATAATCCATGGCAACGAGGATGTATTTGTTGTCATCATTGGGAACGGTCCAGCTACATCGATGGCGATTCGTTCGAAGGGAGCACCAACATTGTATTGTTTCATCTCACCCCTTGATCTTGTTCTAGGACCTTTGCTTACTTCGCATTTTGGACATCTTCGGCACCATCTCTTGACATCTTCTCGACATTGGACCCAGTAGAACCTTTGCCGTATTTTATCCAAGGTCTTGTTAACTCCTAGATGTCCACCTTATTTATCACCATGAATCTCTAACAAAACATTCTCTATTCTCGACATAGGCACAACCAGTTGGGAACTCACTTGCTTGCCATTGGCTGACTCCCAAGCCCTCTTCAGTAGGCCATTCTCCACAATCAAGGAATCCCATTGTCCCACAATGCTTTGAACGTTGGTGATCGATCTGAGATGTCCTTCCAGGTGGGTCTTTCCGCTCCACTTTCTTTCCATTTCAAAAATTCTGCAACGTTTGGATCATTCTCCTGGTCTTGTCGCATTCTTGCTATCGTCCAATTGTCGTCTACTATCAATCTCACTTGGATGATTCCTTCGCGACGTTCAATTAGCTCACAGTGTTAACAAGTATCCGAACAAGGTCTTTTAGACAAGGCATCTGCGTTGTTATGCAATCATCCTGGTCGATATTTTATCCTGAAGTGATACTGGTTCTACTTCTCAATCCACCTTGCTACTTGTCCTTCAGGAGTCTTCATTTCGCGTAACCACTTTAGAGCTGCATGATCTGTTCTGAAGAGGAACTCTCTTCCGTACATATATTTATGGAAGTGGTCTACAGCCTTGATTATTGCCAGTAGTTCTTTTCTCGTTACGGAATAATTTCTTTCTGGCTTGGTAAGTACTTTGCTGTAGAACTCAATTACTTTCCATTACCAAAACAAACAGGCCTCGTTGACGTGGGAAACTTAAAATGGGGCTGGAACGTAGAGCAACTTTCAGTTTCACAAATCCTCGTTCACTTTCGTTGGGCCAGACGAATATGACTCGATACATGGGAAATTTAAAATGGGGCTGGAACATAGAGCAACTTTCAGTTCCACAAATACTCGTTCACTTTCGTTGGACCAGACGAATTTGACTCGATCTTCTGTCAACTTATGTAGGGGTGCCGCAATATCAGCAAATCCTACGAACTGACGGTAGTAGGTGCAGAGACCTAGGAAACTGCTCACTTCATGTTTGTATCTTGATCTCGGCCAGTCTCTTATCGCCTGTATCTTCTTTTCGTCTGTTCGGATACCGTCCGATAAAACTGCGTGACCTAGAAAATCCACTTCTTTCTGGAACAATGAACATTTCTGAAGATTCAGTTTGAGGTTGGCGTCCCTGAATCGTTGAAAGACTTCTTGCAGATTGTGCAGATGTTCTCTAGTGTCTTTCCCATGACGACAACGTCGTCGAGGTATACAAGACTAGCTTTCCAAGTGAGCCCAAGAAGGACCAGCTCCATTAGTCTCTCAAATGTTGCTGGAGCATTGCACAATCCAAACGGCATAACACTAAACTGGTAAAGTCCACTCCCAGTCGAGAATGCAGTCTTCTCTTTATCGTTTTCATGTATGCCCACTTGCCAGTATCTGCTCTTCAGATGTAATGTTGAGAACCAACGGGAACCTGCCAAAGTTGTAAATGTGTCATCTATTCTTGGTAGAGGGTAGCTGTCTTTCTTGGTGACATCATTTAATTTCTTGTAGTCGACACAGAATCTCGTAGATCCATCCTTCTTGGAAACCAACACAACAGGTGAAGACCAAGGGCTCGATGATTTTTCAATCACACCATCCTTCATCATCTTGTCAACAAGCTCTTCCACCTCCTGTTGCTTGGCGAATGGAATTCTTCTTCCTGTTGCTGTAGAATCAATAATGTCACTTTCACTTCTGATGAAATTCTGGGCAGCTTTCAGTTCCTCTGGTGTTTACAAGATTTGAGTTGATATAACACTCTCAGAGTCCGCTTTCATTTCTTGATGTTCATTTGAATTACAGTTCGCTACCCAAGTAACAGGTTCACATGTTCCAATGACATCGCCTGCCTTAACAGTTATTTCCCCAGGAAACACGTTGGCAACTCTCACAGGAATCGTTTGGTTCGTTTTAACTAGGGCTCGTGCGAACACCAAATTGCTGGGGGATTCACCAGACGGCTGGGCCACTCCAACGCAACACCCAGGGTCTTCATCAACTGCAGCACAAACTACTTTCTCCGAAAATCCAGGAATTCTCGCAGTTTTTATTAAACGCAGTTTCACAGGCATCGTCCTTTCTGCGTAAGGACAAATTCTTCTCCTCCGAACCTCATAATCTTCTTCTCCGAACCTCATAATCTTCTCCTCATTGTCGAATGAAAATCCATAGTCACTGATCAAGTCCATTCCGAGTATGAATTCATCTTCTATATCTGTGATGGTCAGCCGCCCAAGAATCAACGTGATTTCAGCCTCTCCTCGAATAGGTGCGTTTTCACCAGTGACTGTCCGAAGCATGACGTTGAAGGCTTCACGCTTCCAGGCCGAAGAATGTCGCTGCGCACCAAGCAAACTACAGCACCGGTTTCTATGGTGCATATAATGTGCATTTTATTCAATTTTCCTGGAATGGAAAGGCTCTCAGATGTTCTTTTCAGCCTGTTAACATGGATGACCCTGGGGGCTCTGTTATTGCTAGCCAGCATGCGCCCGATATGCTGGCTAATTCTTGTTTTCCTGCCGCCAATTTGAGGGCTCGCTGTATGACCTTGTCCTCACAGGTGATTGCGTACGAGATGCAACACTCGCAGGTGAGCTAGATCTTGATGGCATTCTCACCCTACAGTCTTCGATAAGGCGAGAGCCCCGAGGGGAAGGAGGCCGGCACAAGGGAGAGGCGAGAGGGGAAGGAGAGCAGGTGGATTGGGGGATGAGATGTTTTAGCTGTAACACAGACGACCCCGGGACCTGACGAGGGAGGAGGGGGGGAAGGGAGGATGGGGACAATAAGGCCCGATCCACATCGCACCGTGGCATTCCTCTGAGCTTTATAGCCCCGGCCCTACAGCTAAGCGGACCCGCGCAAGATGTCCGGGTTTTCCACATCTATAGCATGTCCTCTTCTTCTGGGAGCTAATTCCACTTATCATTGATTTGATTTCTTCCAGAACCTTCTCGACCGAACTATTCGCTGTGCCAAATCGTTGTTCCAGTTCTTCTATTGAAACTGCACGCACTTTCGGCCTCGACGTGTTGAAGGCCGCCTTCACTTCCAAAGAGTGAACCAAAGCATCGCTACTTCTCTTGAAACTCGTCAATCGTGAAGTTCTTTGTATTTCTGAATCTCTCAGTCCGTCTATAAATATCTGCACTGCTAATTGCTCCTTGAAATCTCCGGGCGCTTCTGGTTACGCCGCGCCAGCTGGATTAGGCGTCGAACATTTGCCTCAAATTCTTGCAGACTCTCACCTGATTTTTGTGTGCGAGTCTTCATTTGGGCCCGGTATAGCCCTTCTCTGTTTTGATCGCCATACCTCAACTCTAGTGCAGAAATCAGGTCCTCATATTGCTTCTGCTGTTCTATGGGTATCGTTTGCGATATACCCAAAGCTGACCCTCTCAAAGCTACTATGAGTGCCGTAGCTTTTTCTTCTTCGCCCCATCCATTGGTTTCTGCCGCAGCCTCAAATTGTCGACGATACATGGACCAAGACGACTGTCCATCAAAAGTCGGCAGTTTTACGGAAATTCCTGATGTGGCAACCCTCTCTTGGCGATCTTGTTTCCTGAGAAGGGCTATCTGCTTTTCGACTCTCTTTTCTAGTCCTTTCATCTCCTTTCGCACTGTTTTTACTTTCTTATTGAATTGATCGTCGATTTTCTTGACATCTTCCTTCAGTTCTCCTTTCAGTTGTTCTTTCAGTTTTTCCATTCGCACTTCGGTTTTATTCCACACATCCTCTAAGAACTTGCCTTGATGTTCTAGAACGTTCTGGAAGTCTGCTTTCCATTGTTTTTCTATCAGAACTATTTAATTCTAGTTTTTCTCTCACCTTCTTCTGTTCTTCTAGAATTTTCTGGAGCACTTCTCGTTCTTTCTTTTCATTTTCGAGAGTTTTCTTGACCGATTCTTCTCGATCTTTCTTTTCATCTTCTCGTTCTTTCTTTTCACTTTCGGGAATTTTCTTGAGCGATTCTTCTCGATCTTTCTTTTCATCTTCTCGCTCTTTTCTCTGTTCTTCGAGAATTTTCTGGAGTACTCCTTTCCGTTCTTTCTTTTCAATTACTTTTCCATCCAGCCGTCCCTTTTCATCTTCCAGTCGTCGTCTTTCCAAATCCGCAAATTGGTTTTGGATAAATTTCATCATGTCCTTCATCGTATCTTAAGATGTACTTCTCGTATTCACCATAAATTGTTTTTATTTATCAGCAAAATATCACTTCCGACACCACTGTTACGATTTTACCTTGGGTTCGTCGATTAAAACTCCAAACAACACTAAACTACTTTTATTATAACTCTCTATCACAATACAATACAACACAATCACTTAAATCGCTCCGATAACTTTCCAATGCTCGTTCGCTACTAAAACTCTCTGTACTAACAATTCTGCCGGCGTGCGCGCTCCCGCTTTTATACGCTCGCTCATACAGTGGAGAACCATCTAGACAAATCTTCATAGTCGAATCTTCTGGATGAGCCGCGATCACGCGAGTATAATCGTTCACAATACAAGATCCCAAAATGTTTCCATTTTTTCACGAAAACTAATATTTAGCAATACCATGAGAACTCATCGCTCTACTTTGTCCATACTCCGTCCTCTTGCTAGTGAAATGTCCTCCCACATCAGTTTTGGAATAGATTGATATCGATAATGCTTTACCTTACAGTTCGGCTTTCGGTCGATGGATATCGAAAGAAAGATGGGGTTTATTAGCGTCGCATTAAATTCAACTTTAGACGGGGTAAAACAATTGCATATATAAAACGCCTGGTTTTCGGTTTTATTTCGAACGGTTGCAAACACAGAAAATGCATACCATTTCAGTGGATTAGCACCTCGATATGTTTTCAATGAAATATTCTGAACGCTCATATGTAAAGAGTCAAAAATATTTGAGTAGGTAGCTATTTACATGAGCCATTTCTGAAGAATGAAATATAAAATAACAGAAAACCAAGTTTGAGTCTTTGGTTATCCAGTAGATGGTGTTACACCATCGACACCAGATTCAGTTTTTTACTTCGCGAGGAGTAGACAGAAACGGTTTGTGTTCGCAAGTCTTGACGAATGAAACTGACGAAACCTATGGCTGTCTGCCATTGAATTGTGAATGCAATTGCGTCGAACATCAAAATTCTGATTTCTCTCAGGGGTTGCAGCCTTTTCCAAGTAGATCGAAGACGATTTTCATTCGCGGAGAGTCATTTGTTACGGCTTTGTTGTACGATTTGCCCGCATTTGGATATCTTCTATACTTGGTGTGTAAGGAAATTGAGTCTTTGGTCATCCAGTGGATGGCGTTCCACATTTTACGATTTACACTATCCACACCAGAGGAAAGTGCCTATTAAACTCAACAATGTGCCAAACCACAGAACTGAATATAAGCCATTAAAAAAACTAAGTCATTTTCGTGTGTAACAGCATTGGTTTTGGTCTTATTTTATTAGTAAAAGAATTAAGTTTTATGTACCGAACATTTCACCTAAAGGAACCCACGAGGGATATCTGCGGAACTAGAGAATATATTTCAACTCGGCAAACACACTGTTTCAGAGTGTTGACTTTCAAATATTGAATATTCCTTAATAAAACTCTGTCATCAAGTACTATTTAATACAACTGGCTTGCAGTAGGATAAATTTAAGAATTGGTGATCAAAATTCGATTCAGCTTTTAGATAATGGAGCTGGATTTGATGAGACGATGTCCAAGAGTTCATAAAAAAAATTCAATTTTCAAAAGTTCTGAAGTTGAATATTTCTCTAGAACTTTAACGCCTTGTATTTCAAAAATAGTCCATTTTTAGAAATATAGATATATTTACGACGGAAATCTTCTTTATCAATTTGGCAATCGTTTTTGTGAACACTTGGCTTATATTTCCGGAAATATATTTCTTGAATCCTTGACTCGTATTTCAAGTCAAATTCATTATTCTTGCCAATCCGTTAGCGTCTGCAGAATTGATATATATATATATATATATATATATATATATAAATGTGCTGGCTGGAACTTCCGGTTGATCCGCGTCTGGAAAGATTTACTTGTCTACGTTTCGACTCCCATTTCGGAGCCATTTTCAAGACTTAGTGACCTTGCGTCTAGGTCTGAGTTGTCTCACTAGCTGGCTATCATCACTGGAGATCGAGGATAGAAGGTTGGTGGGATTTAAGGGTTCATTAGTAGCTATGGCAGGATCAGGTATCGGACGGTCGATGGGAGGTTCGAACGGATTGGTTCCCAAGTCGGAGTGAATAGAAGTATGTCGGACCAAAAGTGGTTTCCAGGTATTGGGGAGTCTTTGAGAATCGTCGCGTTTATTGAGACAGTTGGGACGTTTTTCGATTTCAATGGCTTCACGGGTAATTCTGGTTTGGAGGGTTTTGGCTGTGGCAACGGTTTTGGTGTTTTTGAAATCTATTTTGTGGCCTGTTTCTAAATGATGTTGGAATAATGCTGAGTTTGTGTCAGAATTACGGACTGCTAGTTCGTGTTCATATGCTCTACAGGACACTCGTCGGTTGGTCTGGCCGATGTATGTTCTGGGACAGTTAGAGCATGGTATTTCATATATTCCTTGGGTTTCATTGGGGATTGTGTCTTTGGGTGTTCGAAGGTAGGTGGATATTTGGTTGTTAGCTGTGAAAATGGTTTTGATGTCCAACATCATTTAGAAACAGGCCACAAAATAGATTTCAAAAACACCAAAACCGTTGCCACAGCCAAAACCCTCCAAACCAGAATTACCCGTGAAGCCATTGAAATCGAAAAACGTCCCAACTGTCTCAATAAACGCGACGATTCTCAAAGACTCCCCAATACCTGGAAACCACTTTTGGTCCGACATACTTCTATTCACTCCGACTTGGGAACCAATACGTTCGAACCTCCCATCGACCGTCCGATACCTGATCCTGCCATAGCTACTAATGAACCCTTAAATCCCACCAACCTTCTATCCTCGATCTCCAGTGATGATAGCCAGCTAGTGAGACAACTCAGACCTAGACGCAAGGTCACTAAGTCTTGAAAATGGCTCCGAAATGGGAGTCGAAACGTAGACAAGTAAATCTTTCCAGACGCGGATCAACCGGAAGTTCCAGCCAGCACATTTCTGACCGCGGAAGCCTAGCCGATCAAATATATATAAATATATATATATATATATATATATATATATATATATTAGCATGAAGATTCTCACGGACGAAGTATGATGCGTTGTTTTTTTCGGGTTTCATTCCGTGTTCTGTGGTTTTGATCCTCTGAAGGATAATTCTCACAAAGTTTCGGCAAAGTCTCATTTGCCATCTTCTAGGTGATGTCTAGAGTTTCGAGTTGGTGCTAGCAAGCAGGAGCAGTAACATTCTTGAAAATGCCAACTAAGATGTTGGCGAAACGTCGAAAGTCGATACCGACAAATCAACGGATAAACTCCCAGAATACCAATTTCGCATACTCAAGCATCCGTGAAAACCTTCACTGTAACATATATATATATATATATATATATATATATATATATATATATATATATATATATATATATATATATATATATATATATATATATATATATTGCTTATATAACAGACCCAAGTTCACTATCCTCGAATCCAAACACAAGGGAACTTCAGTTTTCGTTTGTGTTTACTATTTATTTGTAGATAATTTCGAGTAAAATCCCCTGCAAATATATTATATAATGAACAAAATCACAAACATTAAAATATTTTTTATGTGCTAGAAATAAAAAATAATTCTGAATTTTATTGCAACCCAGGAATATAAAAAAAAAATTCAATTTGTACCTATTATTAGCAAATAATATCATACAACAAAGCAAACGGAGATTTCTAGGTAAGTAAACCTCAGGATCTAAAAATGTATTAACTATTTTGAAAATGTTTACATTCCTGTCAAGTTCAGATTTATAGCTTACACATACATAATCTATCATTACCGGTTTTACAAGTTAATATAAGAGCATGAAGCTATATACCTAACCAGAAATTTAAAATAAACGGCGTTTTGTTTGTTTGTTCGGGTATCACGTCATTCGCCAACGGACTGGCCAAGAAATTTCGATGGCAAAGTTCCAGATGGAACCCTAGCGTAATAAGTGTGTAGTTTGCCTTACTGTACTACATTTTAGTATGAGGATATTATATTATATATAATGTTATAAAATCAACCGATACTTAACATTCTCAAAGTCACAAATTTCACATCTTGAATTATACATTACCATTGATCTACCTATATTATTTAATATATGTAGCCGAACTGGTAGGACTTGTAGAAATGTGAAGAAATGTATAATGAATTAGCAATAAACAATTTACCTTCCTCCAATGACCATTTTCCCAACACCGGAAATAATATCTCAGTACTCATATTCACTACACTGCTACTAGAGTCATTCAGTGTACTGAGTACTAGTTGTTCGCATTGGCAGTATTTGTCTTTTTCATTGCATAAAGCTACCAATAGCGAAAGGGCTTTGATCACCATTTCTCTAACGACGTAATCCTTATCTTCCAACATTTGCTGCAGCATAGAGAGACACAGGGAGTTTCGAATTTGTTTCTGAAATGATAACAGATCGAAATCTCCCGATAATATTTATGATCCTGAAAGGTAAAGATGCTGATAACTTACCGATATATAAGGAATCAACGTAATGCATGCTTCAACAACTAACAATCGCCTTTCAACATGTTTATGAGTCAGCTGCAACCAACATTGGGGCAAAATTTCATTTTCAACTAAATTTTCTCCTGAACACCTAGCCACAGATAGTAAACCTGAAAGAAAAAATTATTCAATTTTTTTGGCTTTCATGGAAACCGTCTAACTTGTCCTTCCCCCCAAGTTTTCAAAAGCACTTCAGCCTTAGGCTTAGTGTGTTTACTCATGAGAATTTCATGGACCCATTGCGGCAATCTTGTTCACTCATTTCAATTACATTCTTCAGAAATTAATATTGGTTTCTTTACACAGATTCGCCTGGCTACCTTATCCTTCTATTTTCTCATTTATTGTTTTTTCTCAACTTGAATACTTCCATTTTATCATTTATGGTTCTTTCTTAGTTAGTCTTTAATATTCACTCTACTCCCATCATACCCGGAAGTTGCATTTCTTCACCTTGGAGTCTTCAAGGTCCAAGTCCCAGCTTGATTCTCCTGGTGGCAACTAGGAAGTCTCAACAGAAGGCTTTAGCTGACCCTAGGCGTTGTTGCGCCAAAACAGATGGTTATCGACCGATCTTGATGGTAGCCGACGTTACACCAACAGGAATAGTCTGCCAACTGAACAGATGGCTGTCGACGAATATGTCGACAGTTTTCTTTGATATTTATGATAGTCTAAAAACGTGGCGTGTATTGAACATTCTGAAATCTGTATAACTAGTTGATTACTCAATAGTTTTTCCAGTCATAGCCAAACATAAACAGGGAGAATCCCCAGTTGACATAATGAGACCTAAGTGCGGTGGAACTAGGTTTCCTCTCCTCTCGCTTATAGACACAGGGAGTACAACTAATCCACATACAGATGGACTGAATCGAAGTGCCTCTTATCTCTATCTACTTTCTCAGTGACCATTTCTTTCAACATACTTGTTCCATGTGCATATTGGGCCTTGTGCAGTGGTCTATTTTCGATATAGGTAAAGTAGTTTTATGGACTCTCAATTTTCAACGCTTCTCGTTCTGAAATTGTATAGGCTATTGCTATATAGGATGTAACCAACCAGATCAGTACTTCATTCATGATAATACATTCGATAACAAACAAAGGTCAAAATATTGGAACCCTGGTCGGAACTTGCCGATTTATATGAATCTGTAGCCCACTTTATCATTTTCACATCTGTAACTGTCTTTTGGTAGATACCAGTTATCAACTTTGCCAAATTCGGAGAATTAAATTCCAAAATGCACAAGAGAAATTATTCTTAACGTCTCTGTTCTTGTTTTTGTGTTCCTTCTAGATTCCGTTTTCCTGAATAAGGTTGGTCACTCAGTTTTCTAGTAAGTAAAGGAAAGAAACTTAACTCTACAGCGGATGTATCATCAGACTGTTATAATATAAAATCTACATATATTTAATGCAATGAAACTCACCTCCTAATATCATTCTACGCTCTCCGGTGGAAGGTTTTTTTTTCAAGTTGAACAGCTGTTGCAAGAGTTTGTCCCTTTCTGAAGCTTTAGGATTCAAGTGAATGCTACCAACTAATAATGGAATGACTTCCTCTCTTTTGTTCAATATGAGATTGGGAATCATTTTCAGAAGTAACACTGATACAAGATGAACAAAACTTTCATCAATAACATTTTTTTGTATCACTTCTTCCATGTCGATATCCTGCTTATCGGGTATATCAATATGACATACTGAAAATATTTCTTGAATGAAAGGGTCTTTGTTATATTTTAATCTGAAAGAAAAAATGGAACTTTACCATCTAGAAAAATAATTTTCGGCAAGTGTCTACTAGTTATGAAACAAAAGAAAAAAAGTATCATAAAAAAAGATTTTCTATCACAGTATGAAGCTGAATGTCTTATTTCATAAAGGCAGATTTCTTTATATTATATAGAATTGAGGGTGTACGAATCAGCACCCACTCATCAGGTGGTGGAATACCAGTATCGGCGCGCTTTGAAACATATACAGTGCTTTTCTTTAATGTCCCCCCTTTTATTCATTTATTAATTTTTACGGCTCGTTATTCTCGAGGTGCAATCGTGATTGAGTTCAAGTTACTTTTTGTTTAATGATACCTCAGTTTTATTCTGGTCGGATATAATTCAATGCCCTTCGTGGTATTAGCCAGGGGAGTAGTTGTTTTCTGACAGGTGCCAGCCGAGTAATTTGAGACTGGCCTTAACAGATTGTTCGAAAGATGATTTGATTTAACGCCAGTCTTCAAGTATGCCCACTGACTATGTCAAGTGTTTTTACATTTTCCTCGCAGGAGGAATGGGCGAATTCGGTTTGCTTTTGGAATACCTCGTCCATTGGTAGATGGCGTAATAACTTCGTTATTCGCATCAGCTTTGGCCGGGGCTTGATATTCGTGAAGGAGTTTGATTTTTAATTATGGGAAATCATCGACTTTATGTTGATGATGGCACTGCCTTGCACTGACGAGTGGCCAAATAGCCCGAAACCGGTCTGCAAGTGTGTCCGTCCCTATAATTGAAAATCAATTCCTTCATTTGTATCGACGAAAGCAAATGCAGGATTTACTTCTGTGAAGAAACCTGCACTGGCACCTGGTCGGATATAATTCAATGCCCTTCGTGGTATTAGCCAGGGGAGTAGTTGTTTTCTGACAGGTGCCAGCCGAAACCTACTGTGTAGGTAATTTGAGACTGGCCTGAACAGATTGTTCGAAAGATGATTTACTCAGTTTTATTGTTGAAAAGGGGGTCCTTCGCCAAAATTCGAGTATGCTTGAAGTAGTTTTGAATTAGCAAGTCCTATCAACCCATCGAAAACATTGTGGAACTTGAGAAGAAAGAATTTAAAATGTTGATGCTTTGGTGAGGTGAATATTTTGGCGGCAGGTAGGTACAAGTTCACTGTGCTTATGGGCGGATTTCTGAAAGACAGTTTCAACTATAGAGGCGTCGTCCCTGATACAGTTTGGGCAAATTTTGTAAGCGTAATCTGGATCAATAAAAGATTTAGTGGTACCAGAATCTATCAATATTTTCAGATTATATTCAGACAATAAAATGTATGATGGTATTTCGCCAGAATAAGAAGCATTGAATGAACCTATACATGGCTCTACGTTTGATCGTCTACTTGAGGCGAGCTCTAAAAAATTTCCCTCATAATGTCATGTCTATGCGCTTTATGGGTAATATCCTTCGAGGTATCCAAAACGAAAAATGTTTGGGGTATCTCGACGATATTAGAGTTTTCTCAACATCCCTTCAGGAACGTATAGAACGGCTGAAATCAGTATTTCAGAGACTTAGAGAATCAAATTTCAAAATTCAGTTAGATAAATCGGAATTTTTCAGGAAAGAAGTCACCTACTTAGGTCATATCGTCACGCCCGATGTAGTAATACCGAATCCCGATAGGATTAATGATTATCCACTTCCAAAAACAACCAAGCTAATGAAAGGATTCCTCAGACTTCTTGGTTACTATCGAAGATTTATTAATAATTTTTCTAAAATCACTAAACCTTTAACGAAATGCTTGAAGAAAGGAACAAAAACTGAACATGACCGAGAATTCCTCTCTAGTTTCGACACGAGTAAAAATCTCCTTATAAATGAACCTATTTTACAATGTAAGAATGTAGGCTTTCACGGCCGGTGTTAATACATCTCTGGTTTTTCGGGCTTGAGGGCCGTGTAGTGGAATTTTTACTTCCGGAGCTTTCGGCTACATCTGCGGCAGCCATCTTCAGCGGCGTGGTCTTAGTTGGACTCCTCACGACTGTTAAAACAGACTCCTCTATGTGAGTTTACTACGACTGTTTTAACAGTCGTGAGGAGTCCAACTAAGACCACGCCGCTGAAGATGGCTGCCGCAGATGTAGCCGAAAGCTCCGGAAGTAAAAATTCCACTACACGGCCCTCAAGCCCGAAAAACCAGAGATCTATTTTACAATATCTGGACTTCAATATACCTTTCAACCTAAGGACTGAAGCAGCAATTTACCTGTGGCCTACGCCTCACGAACACTGAATGATTCAGAACAAAATTAATCGGTGATCTAAAAAAATTTTTAGCTTTAGTATGGGACACTGAATACTTTCGCCTATAATAATTCGTTCATAAATTTAATATCCTGACAAATCATAAGTCATTGTAATGGTTGTTCTCGCTCAAGGATCCGAATTTGAAATTATTGCGATGGCGCATGAAATTGTAAAGAGTACGACTATAATATAGTTCAGAAAGGAAAACTCAATACCAATTGGATGCTCTCTCCCGTGTAGAAATTCACACTAGAGTAACAGAATTAGACGAGATACTTGGAGATGCAGTATTTTTGAACCTCATCAGTCACTTCCGGTAATCCTATCAGCTCTTGACTATCAACCTTCTGCCGATATCCAAACTATCGGAGAATCCCAATCAAACCTAGGTGGTGTTTTCATAATGATAAATGTTGAAAAGAATAAGTCGACGAGAACAATGACTTGCAAAACAGTGCATCCACCTCCAATGAAACAAAAACAAGACCCCGCTGTAGTCATCCCTTTATCAGAATCACCGCCCAATAATAATCAAAATCAAATAATTTTCAGTCTCACACTCCATAGTCCAGCTAAACCTAAAATAACATTCTTATTCGGAAAGGAGCAACAAACTTCAGTAAAATTATCGCGGATCAAATTTGAGGAAGATATTGTAAAATTCAATAGAGAATATTGTTACGATATTTCCTCGGGTTCGTCGATTAAAACACCAAACAACACTGAACTTCTTTTAGTATAACTCTCTATCACAATAAAATACAACACAATCACTTAAATCGCTCCGATAACTTTCCAATGCTCGGTACTTAAACTCTCTGTACTGAAAATTCTGCCGTCAGCGTGAGCGGCTCCCGCTTATATAGGCGCTCATACAATGGAGAATCATCCAGACAAATCTTGACAATCGAATATTCTGGGTGAGCCGCGATCACGCAGGTATAATCTTTCCTGGAACTGCCGCACCAATTCGCATCGATAGTCGGCTGGGCCGGCGCCAGGACATTTCGTTACATTATTCCCCTCTCAATTTTGATCGTCCCGATCAAACAATACGTCATTATCGCCATTGTAACGTTCAAGTCTTTCTAGGTGAAAGACCTTCATTTTTGCTCTGGGGCTACGTTGAATCCCGTACACCACGTCAATTATTCTCTTTACTATCCAATAGGGTCCTTCCTATCATGGTGTTAGTTTGGGAGAAATTCCTTTTCTACGACGAGGGTTGTTTCCCAAATGCTCGTTCACTTTCGTTGGACCAGACGAATTTGACTCGATCTTCTGTCAACTTATGTAGGGGTGCCGCAATATCAGCAAATCCTTCTACGAAACGACGGTAGTAGGTGCAGAGACCTAGAAAACTCCTCACTTCATGTTTGTATCTTGGTCTCGGCCAGTCTCTTATCGCCTGTATCTTATTTTGGTCTGTTCGGATACCGTCTGATGAAACTGTGTGGCCTAGAAAATCCACTTCTGAAGATTCAGTTTGAGGTTGGCGTCCCTGAATCGTTGAAAGACTTTTTGCAGATTGTGCAGATGTTCTTCGAATGTCTTTCCCATGACCAAAACGTCGTCGAGGTATACAAGACAAGTTTTCCAAGTGAGCCCACGAAGGACCAGCTCCATTAGTCTTTCAAATGTTGCTGGAGCATTGCACAATCCAAACGGCATAACAGTAAACTGGTAAAGTCCACTCCCAGTCGAGAATGCAGTCTTTTCCTTGTCGTCTTCATGTATGCCCACTTGCCAGTATCCGCTCTTCAGATCTAATGTTGAGAACCAACGGGAACCTGCCAAAGTTGTCAATGTGTCATCTACTCTTGGTAGAGGGTAGCTGTCTTGGTGACATCATTTGATTTCCTGTAATCGACACAGAATCTCGTAGATCCATCCTTCTTGGAAACCAACACAACAGGTGCAGACCAAGGGCTCGATGACTCTTCAATCACACCGTCCTTCATCATCTTGTCGACAAGCTCGTCCACCTCCTGTTGGTTGGCGAATGGAATTCTTGGCAGCTTTCAGTTCTTCTGTTGATAGGTGTTGACATGATTTGAGTTGATATAACACTCTCGAAGTCTGCCTTTATTTCTTGATGTTCATTTGAATTACAGTTCGCTACCCAAGTAACAGGTTCACATGTTCCAATGATATCGCCTGCCTTAACAGTTATTTCTCCAGAAAACACGTGCAAACACCAAATTGCTGGGGGATTCACCACATGGCTGGACTACTTCAACGCAGCACCCAGGATCTTTATCAACTGCAGCACAAACTACTTTCTCCGAAAATCCAGGAATTCTCGCAGTTTTCATTAAACGCAGTTTCACAGGCATTGCCCGTTCTGCTGGAGTTGTAAGGACAAATTCTTCTGCTCCGAACCTCATAATCTTCTCCTCATTGTCGAATGAAAATCCATATTCACTGATAAAGTCCATTGCGAGTATGAATTCATCTTCTATATCTGCGACGTAAACTGTATCTGTGATGGTGAGTCGCCCAAGAACCAACGTAATTTCAGCCTCTCCTCGAATAGGTGCGTTTTCACCAGTGACTGTCCGAAGCACGACGTTAGATGAAATAGGCTTCACGTTTCCAGGCCGAAGGATGTCGCTGCGTACCAGGGAAACTGCAGCACCGGTGTCTTTGGTGCATATAACGTGCATTTTATTCAATTTTCCTGGAATGGTAAGGCTCTCAGATGTTCTTTTGAGCCTGTTAACATGGATGACCCTGGGGGCTCTGTTATTGCTAGCCAGCATGCGCCCCGATATGCTGGCAAATTCTCGTTTTCCCGCCGCCAATTTGGGGACTCGCTGGATGACCTTGTCCTCACAGGTGATTGCGTACGAGATGCAACACTCGCAGGTGAGCTAGATCTTGATGGCATTCTCACCCTACAGTCTTTGATAATATGTCCGGGTTTTCCACATCTATAGCATGTCTTCTTCTTCTGGGTGCTGATGCCACTTATCATTAATTTGATTTCTTCCAGAACCTTCTCGACTGAACTATTCGCTGTGCCAAATCGTTGTTACGGTTCTTCTATTGAAACTGCACTCACTTTCGGCCTCGACGTGTTGAAGGCCGCCTCCACTTCCGAAGAGCGAACCAATGCATCGCTACTTCTCTTGAAGTTTGTCAATCGCAGAGTTCTTTGGATTTCTGGGTCTCTCAGTCGGTCTATAAATATCTGCACTGCTAGTTGCTCCTTGAAATCTCCGGGCGCTTCTGGATACGCCAGCTGGATTAGGCGTCGAACATCTGCCTCGAATTCTTGCAGATTCTCACCTGATTTTTGTGTGCGAGTCTTCATTTGGGCCCGGTACAGCTGTTCTCGGTGTTGATCGCCATACCTCAACTCTAGTGCAGAAATCAGGTCGTCATATTGCTTCTGCTGTTATATGGGTATCGTTCGTAATATACCCAAAGCTGGCCCTCTCAAAGCGACTATGAGTGCCGTAGCTTTTTCTTTTTCGCCCCATCCATTGGTTTCTGCCGCAGCCTCAAATTGTCGGACCAAGACGACTGTCCATCAAAAGCCGGTGGTTTTACTGAAATTTCTTCTTGGTTCCTGAGAAGAGCTACCTGTTTTTCTAAACCTCTCATTTCATTCCCATCTCCTCTCGCACTGTATCCACTTTCTCACTGACCACATTGATTTTCTGGACGTCTCCCTTTAGTTCTTCTTTTAGGTCTACTCTTAGTTTCCCTTTCAGTTCTTCCATTTTTACTTTGGTTTCATGTATAACATGCTCGAAGAACTTGTTCTGATTTACTAGAACTTTCTGGAAGTCCGCTTTTCGTTGTTTTTCTATCTGCTCTATTTCATTCTTTTGTTTTTCTAGAATTTTCTGGAAGTCTTCTCGTTCTTTTCTCTATTCTTCGAGAATTTTCAGGAGTGCTTCTTCCCGTTCTTTCTTTTAATTATCGAGAATTTTATGGAGTGCTTCTTCTCGTTCTTTCTTTTCATTTTCGAGAATTTTCTGGAGTCCTTCTTCTCGTTCTTTCTTTTCATTTTCGAGAATTTTCTTGAGTCCTTCTTCTCGTTCTTTCTTTTTCTCCTGCCGCCGCTTTTCTTTCAATTCTTTTTCCTCCAGCCTTCGCTTTTTCTCTAATTCTATTTCTCTCCAGCCGTCGCCTTTCATAATCCGCAAATTGGTTTTGGATAAATTTCATCATGCCCTCCATCGTATCGTAAGATGTACTTCTCGTATTCACCATCAATTGTTTTTATTTACCAGCAAAAATTCCGACACCACAGTTACGATATTTCCTCGGGCTCATTGATTAAAACACCTAACAACACTGAACTTCTTTTATTATAACTCTCTATCACGATACAATACAACACAATCACTTAAATCGCTCCGATAACTTTCCAATGCTCGGTACTTAAACTCTATGTACTAGAAATTCTGATAGCTGATAGAGCGTTTGTTCGGAGGTCTTGGTGCACGACGTCCACCGTTCTCATCTCCCGCGCAAACATAAGGAAAGCAGGAGTATGCCCAGTACCCTGGGTGAAACAGGAGTTCATCGAAAATCGGACCGATGGAAGTCTGCTGCTCCAGTCTACAGATGGGATGAGAAAGAGTGTCTGCCACAATATTGCATCGCCCAGCAGTGTATGCAATCTTCAGATTGTAGGGTTGCAGTGATAATGCCCATCGAGCCAATCGACCAGAAGGCGATTTCAGTGACATCAACCAACGGAGTGTCTGATGGTCGGTCGCTGCCGTCACCTCGGATCCTTCTATGTATCCTCTGAACTTTTCGTCAACAGCCCACTTCAAAGCTAGAGCTTCACGTTCGGTCATGCTGTAATTTCTTTCTGCGCTAGTTAATAAGCGACTAGCGTATTCAATAGGGCGTTCGTCAGGGCCTTCTCCCTGCAAAAGAACGGCGCCAATGGCGTAGCTGCTCGTGTCGCAGCGAATAGTAAACGGCAAATTTTCATCAGCTCGTCTCAAGATGGGAACAGTCACTAAAGACGATATCAATTTTTCCAAAGCTTCATTCTCTGCTCGTCTCCACTGCCATCTTGCATTCTTATTTGTCAAATTCATGAGGGGTCGGGCGATCTCTGAGAAGTCTGCCACAAAACGACGAAACCAAGAACAGCTTTGAATGAAATACATAAGCCGTTTTCGATTCCTGGGAGCAGGCATATCTTCAATAGCGCTAATCTTTTCTGGATCTGCTTGTATTCCCTCGGGGGTTATTAGGTGTCCTAAAAATTTGACCTACGCACACACGAACGGAGTCTTTGAAATACCGATTCTTTATCACGTAAGTGTTCGGGAAAGTCACTAGAGATGATGAGCAGATCATCCAAATACGCGAATGAGGTGATTTCTTTGAGGGCACTACGGAAACGATCGATTAGTCTTTGGAAACACGCGCCACTGTTCTTCAGACCGAACGGCATTCGTTTGAAGCGGAACATACCGAAGGGAGTTATGAAAGTAGTCTTATCGCGATCACATTCGCGCACTGAAATTTGCCAGTATCCGGACCTTTAGTCTATAGCGGTGATGAATAATGTCTGTTAGCAAAATACCAAACGGTCAGCTGTTCTAAGAAAACTTCGCAAGTCGGAAGAGTGCATAAATTATGTTAATATCGATGTACAGGGACTGCTGTTACAGTTTGTAATATAGAGTGATCCAAGATGATTTGAGTGCCAGATTGGGTGCCTCTGAGCTTCCTTGCAACGTGAAACTGTGCGGCGCGGCGTCTGATTGATAGAAGAAAATTGTAAATGTACTATATATATATATATATATGCTGGCTGGAACTTCCGGTTGATCCGCGTCTGGAAAGATTTACTTGTCTACGTTTCGACTCCCATTTCGGAGCCATTTTCAAGACTTAGTGACCTTGCGTCTAGGTCTGAGTTGTCTCACTAGCTGGCTATCATCACTGGAGATCGAGGAAAGAAGGTTGGTGGGATTTGAGGGTTCATTAGTAATTATGGCAGGATCAGGTATCGGACGGTCGATGGGAGGTTCGAACGGATTGGTTCCCAAGTCGGAGTGAATAGAAGTATGTCGGACCAAAAGTGGTTTCCAGGTATTGGGGAGTCTTTGAGAATCGTCGCGTTTATTGAGACAGTTGGGACGTTTTTCGATTTCAATGGCTTCACGGGTAATTCTGGTTTGGAGGGTTTTGGCTGTGGCAACGGTTTTGGTGTTTTTGAAATCTATTTTGTGGCCTGTTTCTAAATGATGTTGGAATAATGCCGAGTTTGTGTCAGAATTACGGACTGCTAGTTCGTGTTCATATGCTCTACAGGACACTCGTCGGTTGGTCTGGCCGATGTATGTTCTGGGACAGTTAGAGCATGGTATTTCATATATTCCTTGGGTTTCATTGGGGATTGTGTCTTTGGGTGTTCGAAGGTAGGTGGATATTTGGTTGTTAGCTGTGAAAATGGTTTTGATGTCATGTCGTGTCAGAATTCGACTTATTTTATCAGTAACACCATGAATATATGGAAGGAAAGCTTTTTGTCGTTCAGGTTCGTCCTTCGGGGGTCTAGGGTGAAGATCTCGGGTTTGCTGGAGTTTAATAGACTTGTGGATTTGGGAATCGGAAAAATCGTTCTGGGTAAGTGCGGATTTGAGCTTTTCCATTTCATTGGATCTATTGTGGTTATCGGTGAGTTTGAAGGACCTATGTATGAGAGAATTCAGAACCGAATTCAATTGTGCTGGGTGATGATGAGACTTGGCATTGAGGTACCGGTTTGTATGGGTTGGTTTGCGGTAGACGGTGTGAGTGAAAGAATTGTTGGACTTCCTGATGAGAACATCCAAGAATGGGAGTCGAAACGTAGACAAGTAAATCTTTCCAGACGCGGATCAACCGGAAGTTCCAGCCAGCACATTTCTGACCGCGGAAGCCTAGCCGATCAAATAGTACGCCTTTACGGTAAGGAAACACTCAAAATCACTAAAACCTATTCATCACTCCTTATCCAGAAATCCAAACTCCTTTGTGACCTCGCCTTCCTCAAATCCTGCAGAACACATCAAGTAATTCCCAAGTCATTCCGTCTGAAACACCACATCAAATCGTTCCATACTAAACGCATCTTAGAATATGCTAGTTTCGCTCTTATTCGAAATACCATTCACGACATAAGAAGTAAATTACACTTCATCAACTCATCCCTTCATCAATGTTTTGGTGAACTTTCCGTTTCAACAATTCATCCAACAATCTGGGACACTTTCGTCAGAATATCCCATGAAAAAGCCGATCATATTGCCAATGAAAAAACCAGCACACAAAAGAAAAAGCTCTCAGCACTACTCAAGCTGAAAGCTCCACAATCATCCCCAGCGGACTCACCAGTTTTAGTCCACAACTTTTCTGACACTCCACTCGACCCAGCTGCCCACAACATTTTGTCCAAAGGTTTCAATTTCTCGATCACTCCTAGATCTATTCCAGTCGAAACCATTATAACTCAGACTGAAGCAGCCATCTCTCATCTTCCTAAGAACACTGCCGAAGAAGCTAGGCAAGATGTTGCTTCCTTCCTGAGAAGAGCCAAAGTCCCCCAATCCAATGTAACCCCAGCTGAGAGACGGTCCCTCAAGAATCTCCACAACAATCCAGATATCATCATTCTACCAGCCGATAAGGGCAACGCCACTGTGATCCTCAACACCACAGACTATGTTGAAAAGATGACAACATTGATCAACTCCCCTGAATACCAACACACTTCAAGAGACCCCACCACGTATCTCGAGAAAAAGACCAAAACCCTCATCAACAACTCCAATATCCCGAATGACCAGAAGAAAGCTCTCATTCCGAGGGAGAAATCTTCGCGCATTCCCCGAATATATGGCCTCCCAAAAATACACAAACCGAATATCCCACTCCGTCCCATAGTTAGCGCCTTTGGATGCCCAACACAACCCCTTTCCAGATACTTAGCAAACACCCTCCAACCTCTAGTAGAACAGTGTTCGTCGTATATCCAAAACTCTTTTCATTTCATTGAAACACTCAAAACCTTCAATCTCCGACCAACAGACATTCTCGTTAGCTTCGATGTAGCATCTCTCTTCACGAATATTCCTTTAGCTGAAACCTTGACTGTTTTGGAAACCAAGCATCAAATCTCTAGAGACAATCTCAACCTCATCAGCCATTGTATGTCCAGTACATACTTTCTATTTCAGGGCAAATTCTACAAACAAGTGAAAGGAGCTCCGATGGGTTCCCCCCTCTCCCCAGTTCTTGCAAACCTCTACATGGTGGACTTCGAAACCAGAGCCATTGACACATCTGAACTCAAGCCCACTTGCTGGCTCAGATACGTAGATGACATCTTTGCCATTTGGCCTCATGGGTTTGAAACCCTACCAACATTCCTGACCCACCTTAACACCATTCACCCCAACATACAATTCACTATGGAAATAGAAAAGGACGACTCCCTCCCATTCTTGGATGTTCTCATCAGGAAGTCCAACAATTCTTTCACTCACACCGTCTACCGCAAACCAACCTATACAAACCAGTACCTCAATGCCAAGTCTCATCATCACCCAGCACAATTGAATTCGGTTCTGAATTCTCTCATACATAGGTCCTTCAAACTCACCGATAACCACAATAGATCCAATGAAATGGAAAAGCTCAAATCCGCACTTACCCAGAACGATTTTTCCGATTCCCAAATCCACAAGTCTATTAAACTCCAGCAAACCCGAGATCTTCACCCTAGACCACCGAAGGACGAACCTGAACGACAAAAAGCTTTCCTTCCATATATTCATGGTGTTACTGATAAAATAAGTCGAATTCTGACACGACATGACATCAAAACCATTTTCACAGCTAACAACCAAATATCCACCTACCTTCGAACACCCAAAGACACAATCCCCAATGAAACCCAAGGAATATATGAAATACCATGCTCTAACTGTCCCAGAACATACATCGGCCAGACCAACCGACGAGTGTCCTGTAGAGCATATGAACACGAACTAGCAGTCCGTAATTCTGACACAAACTCGGCATTATTCCAACATCATTTAGAAACAGGCCACAAAATAGATTTCAAAAACACCAAAACCGTTGCCACAGCCAAAACCCTCCAAACCAGAATTACCCGTGAAGCCATTGAAATCGAAAAACGTCCCAACTGTCTCAATAAACGCGACGATTCTCAAAGACTCCCCAATACCTGGAAACCACTTTTGGTCCGACATACTTCTATTCACTCCGACTTGGGAACCAATCCGTTCGAACCTCCCATCGACCGTCCGATACCTGATCCTGCCATAATTACTAATGAACCCTCAAATCCCACCAACCTTCTTTCCTCGATCTCCAGTGATGATAGCCAGCTAGTGAGACAACTCAGACCTAGACGCAAGGTCACTAAGTCTTGAAAATGGCTCCGAAATGGGAGTCGAAACGTAGACAAGTAAATCTTTCCAGACGCGGATCAACCGGAAGTTCCAGCCAGCACATTTCTGACCGCGGAAGCCTAGCCGATCAAATATATATATATATATATATAGTACATTTACAAAATTATATATATATATATATATATATATATATATATGTATGAGAGTCAATTTTCTCACCTCAAATCCTGATCCAAACTTCTATGTTTACCTTCTGTCTGATTATCATTCTCCTTATTTTCTGTGGGAAGACTGAGATTTGTCCAATCGCTTGTATTGAAACTGTTATTTGACACATTATCTTCTAAAGTAACAATACTACCTCTTTTTTTTCCTATGTATACATTCTTATCGATAAATTCAAATCTTTCTGGAGAATCACTATCTGTAGAATCCTTATCAAGTTCTGTTTTGCTAGGATATGGACTCCCTGTCATAGTAGAGTGGATGGCTGAAACTTCTTGGTTCGAAGATAATCGTTCGATTTCGTCTTGGAGTTTGGTTATATTATAGTTCAAGTTTGAATTTTGTAATTCCAGTTCCTGGATCATCTTGAAAGGATTTTCAAATAATTCCTTTTCGTAACTCGTGTCAGTTTGTGTTGAAACCGATGAGTTGTTGTGCACTATATGCTTCAATCCATCTCTATATAACACAAGCAACTCTGGAGGTTTTGATATATTTAAACCAACATCATCCCAGTCATCAAAATCCTGCAAAAATTAGTAATAGAAATAAAAATACTGATTTTTTTTACATATAAGGTTGATATTTCATCTGCAAAGCAAAGGCGGTCGCATTTATTCGATTCACATTCCTCACCACCGGTTCGCGCCCATTTTTTCTGGCTGATTGTTCCCAGAGCGCTACGGCGTCAATGACAAACAACAAATATTAAAAACCATGATGAAGTGGCAAAGTATCAGCAATTGCAGTTTTTCAACTTAATTTGTTTTCAAATGGGAAATGGGGGCTCGTGATACCTAATTTAAAAGGTCTATCAATTCTCTATCCAACGATACTTTATTTATTGGAATCGAACTAGCCGTTAGAATTATTAGCAACCTTATTTTATTTTCAGTGATATCCCAAACTAACAAAAAATCATAGTTTCAATGGAACTAAATAAAAATTCACGTAATATAGTTCAATAACCTCTAGTTAATTAAAATGGGTTATATTTTCCTTCCTAAAGTCGAGACTAGAGACGAGATAAACCATTGTAGAATAGGTAACTTGACAAGTTATAACTCAGGAATTGCTAGTCCCATATTCAAAAGTAAATCAGCGTTGTATAGAGAGTTCATAGTCCTTTCAAACGAGCCTCCCTTTCCCTTTTAAACCAATTTTCCGTTTGAAAAAATGATACCCCTCCTCAGCGACGAGTGAAAGGTCTATTTTGAAAAATAAGTTGTGGTTCGAAATGCAACATGCCTATAAATGGATAACAACTGAATGTTGCCTTGAATAGGTGTATATTTTATCAAAAAACGTATTTAATAATCACATCATAGTGAAAAATCGATAACTAACGCAAAATATAGATTGAATTATAACGATAGTGTGAAATGTTAACACTCAAATTCCAATTAGTCACTATAAACATATAAGTTTTACACAAATGTTTAGGTATATTTGCGTCATGTGTACACATATCGTAAGGAAAATGAAGAGAAATTGACGATCTTGTTGGTTGATTGATTATATACTCAAGAATCGAATGTTTCATTATATAATGAAAATATTTGGAAAATCAGATATTATATCAGTGGCATCAAGCAGTAGGTACTGTGAAAATAATATATCTGACTTGCCAACCAAGTCCTGTTGTTGTTTATGCCCTAACATTAACCAGACATTTTCACCATTTTCTATTCTATCAATAATTCAAAAAATATAAATTTATTATTATGGGTTTAGAAAGGTGAAATATCAAGCGAGAACTTTTCACATCACAAACTGGTTCACTATTATTGTTGTTTGTTATTTGGCCCGCCAATAATTCTATAATATTTGATACTCATAATGTCAATCAAGTAGATTAATTTTTCATCCATTATATCATTGTTCGCCGTAGTACATTTATAATATTAATAATTACTCTGTGATAGTCTAGCCAAAATAGTACTTACATGACATGAAGAGTGAAATGAGTGATGAGAAAACATATATATTCAGTCTGACATCTTGAGCCTTGCCTGCTTGTGAATATCGTAAGTTTCTTCAAGGTAAGGTGTTCGTCTAATTTTAAATTTAATTTTTAACATTAACTTTTTCAACAAGAATTGGTTCTTTGGGCAATAAAGTATACACTCAACGGCATAATTAGTGTATAATCAATCATCTATAATTATCCGACAAGAGTTCACTGATTGTATGTTCTTCATTTCAATATTTTGATGAATTCGTATTTGTACTTTCTTGTGGTCTTACCTGATTTTTGTGACAATAATCCTATCATTGAGATTTACTCACATTCCTCAAAACTTAGTCGTTCATAAAAATTTGGACTAATGCACTAATTATGCCGGTAAGTGTAAGTCTATCTTGAAAGTCAAATTGATTTAGCCCTCAAGTCGTGATCATTTTATTATTTGATAAACAGAATTTGTTGGCATATTCTGGGTATCGAATGGTATCCTCATTAGTTGCAAAATCTGTTGAACTGAGGTTATCTAATAGTTTTTGGAACACACATTATCAGAGAATGAAGTTATTGAAACCAATTTCCAAATTGTGGGTACATGTGGTTCAGATTGATAGTGTCCACACTCATTTTATGATTATCTGCACCCTAACCTTCTTTTATGATTTTTCAACTTTGTTGACTGTTCGTTTGAGCTAGATCACTTACTTTTGAAAACATATTTAGACCAACTTACGTATTTGGAACTGCTGAACACGAATCCGAGGTCAAAACGCGGCGCTATTCCTTCATAGGAAGTTATAGCCCCTCAAAATACGGAAATAGGGCCTTCTTTTTTGCACGATACGATTGCACCACAATCGTTTTTCTTGCTTTACAACTCATACACCTTTTTCAACACAATTTTCCGAATCAAAATCCTTTTGATCATAAAAGTCGAATATAAATTCTCGAAACGATTCATTGGGTGAATGAGCAGATGCACTCACTATTGTGTTCGATTTGCTTTCTTCACAGCGGATTCGCTATGTGTTCAATCCCCGGTCACGGCAGAAAATTTTCTGGCTGGCTAGCTACCAATCTCGATATGTAGGATATGTTTATCGAAAATCACAAACCAACCCGGTAGCACTGTGGGCTTACTGGGTTCTCTACAGTGGAAATAGCAAATGTGAAAAAAATAAAAAGTTGCCCTAGAGCACTACGGCAAGCAACATCAGTCGTTTTTGCTCGCACAAGGTTCTGCCCTCGGAGTATAGTAGTAAGAGTCTTTCAAAAGGGAAAATAAATAAATAAAAAACAAAAAATAGTGCGTCACGCCGCTTGACTTAAACTTCCGAACGAAGGAGAATCACAGTGTTTTGACTTTATATTTGTATCAGCAGCAAAAAATAAGTTGGTAAAAATATCTTTCTAAAACGAAGTGATGTACTTCGAACGAACCTTCACCTCAACTTTTTTCTCTTTTTATTTCCCTTTCTTTCAATCTTAACTCAATCTTTCCAGCTCTACTTCCAATGTCCATCATTTCAATTATTCTTCCTGACCCCAGGGACTGGTGCGAGTTACCAAATGGGAGAATGGCAAAATTTTTGTTAAGATTTTAATGTTCTGAACGCTGAAGGAAGCAAGACGATCTCAACCAAACGACTCACCCCTCTCGGCACAAATTTTAGCTAAATACAGCCAAATCGATGAAACCAACACTGATCCGATGACTACAAAGAATGTCAAGTATTTTTGTGACATTTGTTGATAGCTTGGGGTATGATATGCTTAAAATTTGTGTTATTTTATCATCATTTGTATGAGAGAAGAGTTAATTAGGATGATACTTTCTTTCATTAATGTGTATGTTTGTATGTCTTTTTAAATGTTTGTTTGACTAACATATCCAACAACTTGTTAGATAGATAGATAATTTATTGGTTGTTGTTGTTCTAAAATTGTTCGTTTCCGTTAAACAGCTCACGAACGTCAACTCTCAGAAGTTGAAACTTGTGCGACCAATGGATCAACGAGGCCTTACCTTTTAACGTGCGATTACCCAGCACGATGGCCCGGCAGGGAATCGAACCCCGATCTTTGAAAAGCGAATGTGCTAACCTGTACACTACCGAGAAACACATTGCTGTTTTACAAGATTTGTTTACACAAGTCAGGTACAGGCTAGCACATCGACTAGAATTTCAAACTATTTAAAAACACACAAAACTTCAATAAAAAGTGCTTAATATCAAACAAAGTCTGAAATATCACCAAAATTATGTACTTTTTCATAATTTTTTGGAAACATGGTAGGCTGAAATCTTTAATGGTTGTTAATCTATTGAGCAATATACTGCACACCCGTTTGTGTTTTATGTAGTCGACGATAATCAACACAATATTTTCTGATGACCAGAAACTGAAACACGAGGTCAAATCTCAACTGATGGAAAACTATAAGATGACTGACATTGGTGACGCCAAATTCATGCTTGGATTTAGAATTTCAAGGGACAGAAAGAAGAGAAAGCTGGGATTGATCAAAAAGGGTATATTGAGAACGTTTTTACTCGAATTCATATTGTTACGATATATACTTTGCAAAATCTTACTTCTGACAACACTGTTACGATACTCCTTGGGTTCGTCGATTAAAACACCAAACAACACTGAACTTGTTTTATTATAACTCTCTAACACAATCACTTAAATCGCTCCGATAACTTTCCAATGCTCGTTACTAAACTCTCTGTACTAAAAATTCTACACCTTCGCACTTAGCAATAACAAAACTCTCTCCACTCAGCTCTGAAAACAAACTTCCGAATAACCAAACTCTCCGAATAAAAACTTCCGTAACCAACTCTCCAAATAACTGACTCTCGCGGCGAAGTATGTCCCTATATATACAGCTGCGTACCTATCGAGAATCCTCGAGAGAAGCACCGATAACGTGTCTCGAATTCTCCAGGCAGCAATCAACAGTTCTTGGAAAATGACGACGCTACGACGTGTTCCCTCATCTGCGTTTACGATCTCGCCAGGGCCGGCGCTAGGACGTAACATTATCCCCCTCTCAATTTTGATCGTCACGATCAAACAACATCTCGTTATGCCCATTGTAACATTTTAGTCTCTTTAGGTGTACGACTTTCATTTTTGTTCTAGGCTTACGTTGAACACTGTACACCACATCATTCATCCTACGACGGGGGTTATACAGCCACACTCGATCTACTTCTTGAAATCCGCCAGTATTTGCCTTCCGATAGTGCCGCGCCTTCCTCCTGTCAATGCGCTCTAGCATCTCTTGTCGCTTAGGGAATGGAACCCTTCTTGGTGGTTGTTGAATCAAGTGGACTTGGCCACTTGTTTGAACAAGTCAGCCCTTCCAGTTGTTTTCATCTCGGGGATGTCCAACGCGACACCTGGCGGCTCTCACAAGGATGGCTTTTTCTGTCTTCACCCGTACTCGTCCGAAATCCGATGGCTGGACGCTCCATTCAGGGACATTATTCTCTGTGACACCAGCTACATACTTCGATAGTGCAGGGATTCTCGCAGTTCCCAATAATCGCAGTTTGGCAGGTATCGTCCTTTCCGTTGGAGTTGTAAGGACAAATTCTTCTCCTCTGAACCTTATAATCTTTTGCTCATTGTCGAATGAAATTTCATGGTCACTGATCAAGTACATTCCGAGTATGAATTCATCTTCTATATCTGCGACGTAGACCGTACCTGTGATAGTGAGTCGCCCAAGAATCAACGTAATTTCAGCCTCTCCTCGAATAGGTGCGTTTTCACCAGTGAGCGCCCGAAGCACAATGTTAGATGGAATAGGCTTCACGTTTTCAGGCCGAAGGATGTCACTGCGTACCAAGGAAACTGCAGCACCTGTGTCTACCGTGCATATTACATCCATTTTATTCAATTTCCCTGGAATGGTGATGCTCTCAGATGTTCTTTTTAGCCTGTTAACACAGACGACCCTCGGTGACCTTGACCTCGTAGGTGATTGCGAACTTGGCGGCGTCCTGGAAGGTGAGTTGGATTTTGGTGGCATTCTCACCTTGCAATATTTCATGAAATGCCCTGATCTTCCACATCTGTAACACTTTTTCTGTGGCATTCTCTTCCTGCAGTCTTTTATAAAATGCCCCGGCCTTCTACAGCTATAGCGGATCCTCTGCGACATTTTCACCCAACAGTCTTTTATAAGATGTCCTGGTTTTCCACATCTATAGCACGTTCTCTTCTTCTGGGTGCTCATTCCCCTTATCAACGATCTGATTTCTTCCAGAATCTTCTCTAATGAATTATTCGCTGTGCCAAGTCGTTGTTCCGGTTCTTCTATTGAAACTGCTCGCACTTTCGGCCTCGACGTGTTGAAGGCCGCCTCCACTTCCAAAGAGCGAACCAAAGCATCCCTACTTCTCTTGAAACTCGTCAATCGTAAAGTTCTTTGTATTTCTGGGTCTATCAGTCCGTCTATAAATATCTGCACAGCCAACTGCTCCTTGAAATTTCCGGGTGCTTCTGGATATGCCAGCTGGATTAAGCGTCGAACATCTGCCTCAAATTCTTGCAGACTCTCACCTGATTTTTGTGTGCGAGTCTTCATTTGGGCCCGGTACAGCTGTTCTCGGTGTTGATCGCCATACCTCAACTCTAGTGCAGAAATCAGGTCTTGATATTGCTTCTGCTGTTCTATGGGTATCGTTTGTAATATACCCAAAGCTGGTCCTCTCAAAGCGACTATGAGCGCCGTAGCTTTTTCCTCTTCGCCCCATCCATTGGTTTCTGCCGCAGCCTCAAATTGTCGACGATACATGGACCAAGACGACTGTCCATCAAAAGTCGGCGGTTTTACGGAAATCCCTCATGTGGCAACCCTGTCTTGGGGATCTTGGTTCCTGAGAAGGGCTATATGTTTTTCTAGGCCTCTCATTTCATTTCTCACCTCATTTCTCATCTCCTCTCGCACTATATCCACTTCCTTATTGACATCTTCCTTCAGTTCTTCCATTTGTACTTTGGTTTGCTCGAAGAACTTGTCCTGATTTTCTAGAACTTTCTGGAAGTCTGCTTTTCGTTGTTTTTTAATTTGCTCTAATTCATTCTTTCGTTGTTCTAGAATATTCTGGAGGTCTTCTCGTTCTTTTCTCTGTTCTTCGAGAATTTTCTGGAGTGTTTCTTCCCGTTCTTTCTTTTCATTATCAAAAATTTTCTGGAGTGCTTCTTCTCGATCTTTCTTTTCATCTTCTCGTTCTTTCTTTTCATTTTCGAGAATTTTCTGGAGTCCTTCTTCTCGTTCTTTCTTTTCATTTTCGAGAATTTTCCTGAGTCCTTCTTCTTTTCATTTTCTCGTTCTAATTGTCGTTCTTTCTTTTCCTCCTGTTTCTCCTCCTGCCGTCGTCTTTCATAATCCGCAAATTGGTTTTGAATAAATTTCATCGTGTCCTCCATCGTATCGTAAGATGTACTTCTCGTATTCACCATCAATTGTTTTTATTTACCAGCAAAATTTCCACTTCCGACACCACTGTTACGATATATCCTTTGCAAAATCTCACTTCTCACGACACTGTTACGATACTCCTTGGGTTCGTCTATTAAAACACCAAACAACACTGAACTTGTTTTATTATAACTCTCTATTACAATACAATAGAACACAATCACTTAAATCGCTCAGATAACTTTCCAATGCTCGGTACTAAAAATTCTACACCTTCGCACTTAGCAATAACAAAACTCTCTCCACTTAGCTCTACTAAACTCGCTCCACTTAGCTCTGAATACAAACTTCCGAATAACCAACTCTCCGAATAAAAACTTCCGTAACCAACTCTCCAAATAACTGACTCTCCCGCGGCGAAGTCTGTCCCTATATATATCCAGCTGCGTACCTATCGAGAATCCTCGATAGAAGCCCCGATGACGTGTCTCGAATTCTCCAGGCAGCAATCAACAGTTCTTGGAAAATGACGACGCTACGACGTGATCCCTCATCTGCGTTTACGATCTCGCCAGGGCCGGCGCTAGGACGTAACAATATGAAAAATTGTAACCCTTCGTAAACCCCAATTGATTCCAATGTGAAACTTTCCACGTACCAACAGTCTAGTTCTCCGAATGAGAGGATGGAGAATATCCCATATCAAGAAGCAGTGGGTAATCTGCTGATGGCGTCACAGGTATCCAGACCAGACATAGCATTTGCTGTCAGATTCGTCAGCCGGTTCAACAATAACCCTGGAGCTGCACATTGGTCCGCAGTGAAGCGCATCCTCCGATATATGAGAGGAACAGCAGACTGGAAGTTGGAGTAAGATGGAAACAAGTCTTGTTAGATCACTGGATATTGTGACTCTGATTTCGCTAGTGAAATTGATGAGCGAAAATCCGTCACCGGATATGTGTTCCTGATAAGCAATGGATCCGTATCTTGGGGAACGAAAAAGCAACCAACAACAGCGTTATCCACCAGTGAAGCGGAATATATGGCGTTGTCCGCTGCTACTCAGGAAGCTCTCTGGCTAAAGAGTTTGTCAGAAGAGGTAGTCCCTTGCTCCAGGAAAACTCCACTGAAAATATTCGTGGACTATGTGGGCGCACTTAATCTTGCTCAGAAAGGTTCCTATCAATCAAGAACCAAACACATTAATGTGCGCCATCATTTCCTACGAGAGAAGATAGCTGAGAACCTGATCCAGCCATCCTACATACCAACGAATGATATAGCTGACTCTTTTACGAAGCCGTTGACCCCCGTCAAATTTCTGAAGTGTATTCAGCTACAAGGAATAATCAAATAGGAGAGGTTGTTGGACTAATTTATTTGATTATATTTTATAGGTATCATTGGATATTTCTGCTCGTGTCATGTTTATATGTCAGACGGTAATAATACAGTTTAGTCCGTGTCAGTGTCAATCATTTCTAATATATATCATCACGATGTTATAGAATTACTACAGTTAGTGATGTAATTGATGTAAATCAGGAACAATATTGGCCCCAATACCGATCCCTGGGGAACTCTGTGATATTTATGTAAATAATTTGTAGTATTATTGATCATTGACTGTCGAAACCTTCTTCAATTATAGAGATCAATTTATTTATAGCATCTGTTGTAGAATTTGACTTCCTAAACCATATTGAGATATATTAAACAAATTGAAAGAATTAAAATAATCCACCATTCTCGTTTTCAGAGCTTTTTCAAATATTTTGCTTGAAATTGGAATAACAGTAATTGGCCTAAAATTATTGCAACTATTATGTGAGCCTTTTTTATGGAGAGGAAGAATTTTTGTTAACTTGAAATGGTTCTGGAAATATTGAGGATCTTAGACATAAATTGAAGAGATATCACAAGTTTCAACAAATCACACTTCTCCAAATTCAAAAATTTGGTGACTTTGGTTTCAGATAATCCTTGTAAGAATTCTTTGTTTTAGGAAGATCAAAGATTTTCTCTGCTATATTCACAAAAAAGGTAATAAACTGATCAGGTGATATATCTGTTTTGGATGTGAAATTTGAAGTTGAACCTTTGATGACCTCCCACATGGCTTTTTGTGAATTACTAGAGCCCAGTAGGTATATAATTTTTATTCGCCTCCATTTTTGCCTTTTATATGGTTTTATTATATTTATTTCGAAAATCTATATGGTAACATTTCTGTCCTAGAAATGAATATGTATATTCTTTGAGAAAATGCAAAGTGGCTCTCATTTCATTTAATTCATATGTAAATATATTACATTTAGTGTCAACGTCAATATCAGAATAAACGATGAGATTGGAACCTTTGGTGTAAAAGTTGAAACTTTTCCTAGAGATCAATTACCCTAACACCAAACTGATATTTTTGCACTCGACACGCGTTTCGCTAACAAGGTTAGCATCTTCAGAAGAAAATTGATACTACAAAAATATCAGTTTGGTGTTAGGGTAATTCATCTCCAGAAACAGTTTCAAGCAATATCAGAATCGAGGAAATCCCAATTTATGTGTTTTACATAGTGATTTAGTATACACAATCATTTCTTCGAAATGGATCTTGCAACGTAAGGTTGTTCTGTTGTTTCATTATATACTGATTTTAGAAAAAGCCTCATTCCTTTGTAATCAGAAATCGCCAAGTTAGAGATGAAGGGTAAACAACTATCTACCTTAGTAATTATGTTATCTATACATGATTTGCCTCTTCTTTGGAAACAGAGAAAATGTAGCAAAGATATCAAGTAAACTCACAACATTTTGCTCTTGATTGTTGAAATTCAAGTTGAAGTCACCATTAAAGAATATTTTGTTGTCATTTATAGTTATTAATTCCAATACTTTGTTTATTATTTGAGTAAGAATTTTGATATCACCAAGTGGTGATCTGTACATAGTAATCAAAGTAATCAATTAATGTCTCAAAGGGTGAATAATTATTATTACCTTCTTATAGACAATACAAGTTTCAATCACCACTATTTTTCAATCATTTTGAATATGAATACTGAAAATCGTGCTCCCTCTCCGTTCAAATATTCGAATATGTTCTTTACCTGGTTTTGATTTTCATCAGCAAATGTTATGGATGTCAACTTGTAGCCATGTAGTAGAAGATATTCATTAATCAAGAAATTCAAGGCTCTCTGTTCATGTGGTTTTATCCCTCCAACATTCACGTTCCTTAAGTTATTTTTATCAAAAGGATTAGTTTCAGATTCTGCAAAAAAAATTGTCTTAGTATTTGCTATGAGATATATGTATATCTATATGAATATATATATATATATATATATATATATATGAGTCACCTGTAGCTACTGTCAAGTTGTTCCGAAGAGCATTTATTGTCTCTTTAGCTTTACGCAATTCAAATTCTAAAATAGCTATCCTTTCATCTGTTCCTCCTCCATCTTCAGAATATCTAGTCAAGTCCAAACTATCCAGAGTAACTTGACTTCCAGATCTAGCTGTGAAAAAAAAGGAAAAAAAATTGATGAGAGTACACCTCACAAGTTCTAGCCACAAGTCATTATGAAAGGTACACATGCCTTCCCATTGTAAATTGAATAGACAGTTGATGAGTTATAAGAAATATATTCAAAATACTTGCACAATCTGGTAGGAATTTCTCGGAATTCTTGAGCCTGTAATTCAAAATTTCCTGGATTAGAAAAAAAATCCTTGAGTTGTCTGACTTCTTTGCCAGACTCGAGTAGCTCTGTATGAAGTTCCAAGGCGGTGAGCAGCAACCTGTCTTCCAATAATTTTGTTGCAATATCATTATAAGTTATTCCCTTACTTAGTTGAGATTTTTCATCACAGCTTTGTTCGGTACGGGGAGATGTGGACATTTTGATCAATCAATCAAATCATGAAGAGCACCCCAGGACGAATTTAGCCTCAACCCTCAACCTCAACCTAAAACCTAACCCCTTTTCGGCCTTTTCCCTTTGTAACATTCAATGTTTATTTTTTTCAACCAATGGCCGCGTGACTTCAGACAGATGCGAAATCCGATCGTACGACGATCCGACAGCTTTCTGATTGGTCTAAATTTGAATTTTCATTCGGCGGGAAGAATTCATCCGAAAGTTTTATCTTGTGTTTATTGGCCGTTGCTTCCTAGTGTAGGCGCATTTTTCCGATGTCGGATGAAGAAAATGCATTCTGTCAAATGCAATGCCCAATACTAACGATGTTCTGATTGGTGCATTATTTTTAGCGGGAATCATCTGACTGGACTGAATTGTTATTAAGTTGTTATTCTGCTATCCGATGTCGGATAGAGATGAAATAAATTTAACATTGTCCGATAAATTTCACAATTTATTACAGAATATACTACTCCCATCATAATGAAAAATATATCTGTTTGAGAAGTCTGCGGAAACTTTCCTCAAATATTGCTCAACGTAGTAGTAGCTAATGGGTGGCGAGTAGGAAGATTTTTTCATTTTAAAATCACTAAAGAACTATGTGATCTTGAATAAAAACATATTTGAAAAAAGACTGCATATCTTCATTATAAAGATTCGTTGTTTTCGTGTCAATCGATGTTAGATAATGTTCATAGTATCACTATATGGATCATCATATCATCTAGTTATATAGTGTTTATATGGGTAGGTACCTATATCTTCCTTGAAACATTGAGTTGTGCAAAGAGCACATGGAACTCCTTTGTATTCAAGGCATGTCTATTATGGATTCTCTGGGGTGGTAGTTTTCTGAATATAAAAAACTGCAATTTGCATCTATGATATACGAATGTATTTTCACTTCCACATTACTTTGAAAACTTCAAGAAGTAGGTACTCGTAATAACTGCACTGTAAATGCTATGGATTCTACCTAAAACCATGTCTTATATAGAGGGGCACTTTATTCTTGCATCAAATTGTTTCAATTATTCAACAGCAGCTCTAAATCAGCATTTCAATAAACAACTTTTACGAAAATTCTGCGATACTGAGCCATATAAAGATTACTTCAGCACTAATTTAAATGTTTCGAAAAATACTATTTCTCTTTATGGTCTATCAAACTCTATTTCTCAAGTAGCTTGTACATAGTACAGGGGGTATGAAATTGTGCCTGCAAATGACTATCGAATTCAGCATGGATTATTTTGACCAGAGCAAACGTATACTGTGTTTAGACTATAAAAGATAAACAATGACCAACATAGAACAATTCAATATCAAAATCGGCTCGGTGTAATAATTGTACAACTTTATTTCAATAATATCTATCGCCACTCCTGATAACATTCCATATTACACTGATAGTTGGACGGAATTTTCATTTCTGCAATCCTCAAATATGTCCAGTACATTCCTATACAGTAGTAGTCAGGATGTTCTCGTATATCCTTATTGGATATAATCTCCCTTCCCAATACTATTTGCGAAATAGGTATTCCCTTCTAATGCAAATGATACACACCGCAACACTCATTTGCTGTATTCGATTGAACCATAAATCATTATGAGCACCTTGGCCATATCTCGTTATCTTGGTCAAGTAATGAGCTTCTCGACCTCCAATGGAAACATCTTCACTGGCCTTAGGCTGGATTCAGACAGATCCGAAATCCGATGGTTCGGCGATCCGACAGCTTTCTGATTGGTCTAAGGCTGGACTCAGACAGATCCGAAATCCGATCGTACGACGATCAGATAGCTTTCTGATTGGTCTAACTTCAGATTTATTCAGATTGTCGTACGATCGGATTTCGGATCTGTCTGAATCCAGCCTGATTGGTCTAAATTTGAATTTAGGCCAATCAGAAAGCTATCAGATTGTCGTACGATCGGATTTCGGATCTGTCTGAATCTAGCCTAAATTTTAATGCTGCCGTATCATCGGACAAAATGGGCGATTCACATAGACCCGATTATCAGGCTGAATTCAGACAGATCCGAAATCCGGTCGTACGACAATCCGAAAGCTTTCTGATTAGTCAAAATTTAAATTTAGACCAATCAGAAATGCTATCGTATCGTCGTACGATCGGATTTTGGATCTCTCTGAATCCAGCCTTACTGTTACTAATGGCTGCATCTAACAGCTTGAGGCTTGGTTCTGCTTGTGCAGCGGACGCATGCAGCCACTGCTTGCAGACGCTGCTGCGTTTGGCTGCTTAGGGCCGGTTGTTCAATACGAGATTAATCTCCTTGTTAGCTAATCCAGGTTTGCAATCCAATCCAAGATTAGCATTAGGATTATGTTGTTCAATGTGATTTTAATCTCTTGTTTTCTAAACCATAGTTATATTAGGTTGGTAATGGAAAAATCAAGATAAGAAGAAGATTACTGACTTCAAATATAAATAGATGACATGAGAATGTAATATGTAACTTTATGTCTCATATTATTGCTGTTTGTAATTTGTGAGTTTGATTGTTATTGATCGAAAAATTTGAAATGGATTCGTCATATTTATTCAAAAAAAGAGGACAGAAAATTTCAAACCTGACGAGGAAAGAATTTTAGTTTCGTTGGTGAAGAAACATAAAGATATAGTGGAATCGAAGAAAACAGATGCTGTCACAAATTCCAAGAAATTAAAAACCGATTTGTGGGATCAGCAATATCATTGGAAATTAGGCCCACTATCCTCCGAACAACTTGTTTTGGAAGACGAAATCGATTCAAAAACTCTGTATCTGTCCATTTTTCGAAATGACATTGGCGATTGCGGAAAACCGGCCTTTTTCTGATTGGAGCAATAATATCAATCAACTCTAGAAAATCTTCATCGTCCGTAATTTCTTCATTCATCTTTGTTGATTTTATGAAATAACAATCTTTCTGGGATGGCACAAAGCTTCAAATTGACAACACAACAATTTGAGGTTAGAATCCTCAGATTATCATCATTGAACCATCACATTGGCAAGATTAACCTAAACCACTGTTAATCCTTAGTTCACGCAAATCTCGCATTGAACAACGGAGCTAGTGTGGTTAACCCACTGAACTATTTCTATGGGTTAACCATTGGTTGGAGATCATCTCGAGATTACCTCGCATCTCGCATTGAACAACGACTGCTCGACCGCTGCGTCCAGACTGGTCCCCCTGCCCCTAGCAGCCGTTGCATGCGATGCGATGCGACCGACGCGCTTGTAGAACCAATGCCATAAGGATGCACTTATATCAGTCCCTGCGACCGCTGCAGCAGTGGCTGCATGCGTCCGCTGCACAAGCGGAACCAAGCCTTTACAGCGCTTAAAGCTGCTTCACAAAATTTGACAATTCACCATGGAAAATTGTCCAATTTTGAGCAGCGGCTAAGCGCTGTAAGCTGTTAGACGCGGCCAATGTCAGTGTCAAAATTGTCAAAGCATTTCTTTGAAAGTATCCTATTTGTAATTATTTTTGTAATGAAAAATTTAGTAATGTTATGAATCAAGATCATAAGGGAACAATAATTTAACTATGTAATGGGCTCTAATCAAGTTGATAATAATTTCAGGAAAAAGGTATGACACGTATTTGTGATATTTTCGTTATCTCCTTTAAATGCATATCCATTCTCCAAATTGAATTTATAACAGGGCCACTGAATCATCGGTTCGTAATGGAAGAACCGACACACGAACTGGATAATATCACATAGAAGATAGCCACAAAACAATTCTGAAAATGTCTCAAAACTCCGAACTGGATTCTGTTGGCACAGTTCTCTGGTTGCAACAGGCTGATGCCCTCAACACGTTCACCAAGATGTGGTACCACGTCTTCCTATGGGCCTTGTTTTCATCAATATTAGTTCATACAGTGAGTTTGTGTAGTTCTAGACCTACAGTATATAAATCATCAACATTCTTGCTCATATACAATTTCTTATATCCTTATGACTTGATGGTGCAATACAGCTGGTGTTAATAAGTCATTTAAATGATTTTGGACTATTTCTGGAGAACATGTTTCCTACAATTATTTTCGTCCACTGTGGTGGAACATTTTCAGAGTTTCCAGATGGCTGAAAATTTGACAAAATTGTCTCTATATCTATCTAAAATTGTTGTTGTTGTAGAGTATAACATTCAAATATATATCAGGTATATTGATGAGTTTCTTGAAAGTGGTGATACTTCATCATCCCAGTCACACTTATATTTTTTATGTATCTTCAAGTGCTCAACTGCAAGCTCACAGTTCACTTGAATTGCTAGTGATTGGGGGACTGAGCTCAGAAAAATTAATGAAATTGGTTGGACTCTTGACTTCCTCAGTAGTGGATTACTATTTTACTGAATGGTATTGGTTCGGACCTCCATTGTCTGATATTGTTACGATTTATCCTTGGGTTCGTTTATTAAAACTCCAAACAACACTAAACTACTTTTATTACAATACAATACAACACAATCACATAAATTGCTCCGCAAACTTTTCAAACGTTCGGAACTAAAACACTCTGATAAACTCTCTCTCTGAATAACTGCCTCCTCCGCGATGAAGTTTCTCCTTTTATACCTGCGTATTCCTATGGAGAATCCTCGAGAGAGGCCTCGATGATGTGTATCGAATTCTCCACGCGAATTACAAGTTCCTGGAAAAATGACGTTCGCTCTTCCTCCCCTCATATTATTCTGCGTTTATGACGGACAGAGCAGGCGCTAGGACATTTCGTAACTATATAAACTTATATGAAATAGAAATGAAATAAGTAAGGCAATCAAATCCAAAGGAAACTTCGTTTCGATGTCTGGCATCCACAATCGTCTTCAGGTAATGAAGGCAAGCACATTAAAGCAAATACTATTTCACCATTCATATTATATTTTATTATACAATACAATAATCAATATAACAAGCATAGAAATGAAACTGATAATTTTTTGTGGAAACGCCTTCTCGCAGAGAAAATCAGAAAACTGTTGTGTTCCTAGAAGCTGAGTGTACGTGCATAAGTGCATATTTTGGAATTTTGAATGGTGCATGACATCATCTCATGCAGATACCTATATTAAGTAATCTAGGAAATGATTCAAATCATTCCAAAGTGAAACTAACATTACCCAATCCAGTTATTGATTTTTTGCCATTTACTGACAAATATAACGTTTCAGTATAGCATGTTTGTTATAATCAGATTTCAAATAAATACACCACCAAAAAAACTACCAGCATCAGTCTCACTTTTTGACACAGTCAATTTTTTGGAAAACAATCTAATATCACTAGATCAAAACAAGCTGTGGTTTCCTTTAGGAAGTCCACAGGTATAACAGGGTGGGGCTTTGTACCAATACAACAACTGATTCGTCACTATGAAAAACAATTTTGGACATTTAAACTGCAAAACAGGTAATTATTGTATCATTTGTTAGTTGAATATTTATTTGTGATTTTGAATAGTAGTTTCACTTGTCAAGTTTTTATTTGAATTCTGCTTTTTTTTCATAATACGATTGAAGATAGAAATGCTTTGGATTCCAGCACTGAAATAGTCTTAGGAAAGCAAATCATATACCCTTCATATTGAGAATTTGAAGAGTTGGAAAGTCTTGATTTAGTCTACCTGCTTCCTGATATTGGTTCTAGGTGGAAGAAGGTTTTGGTCTAGTAGATAATTGAAATTATCTTTTCACCAAATGTTTGAGATTACTGTAGTTTTTTCTGTGTTTCACTTTGCTTAAAGTAGCAATTGTGCCACCAAATAAATAATAGATGTGTAGCATATTTATCTGAGCAGAAGCACAACTTGTTCTGATCTAGTGATCCTGAACTAATTAGCATCAATTGATGTGCAAAAATTGTGGTGAAGATTCTTCATACAACAATTATTTTGAGTACTCACATTGGCTCTGTATCTTTAAGATATCCTCTATCCTTTTTAAATTATAATTTTTCTATTTTGGCCTAACAAATTCATTAGACCTTGTATTATATATCCTTCAATATACCCTCATAATCTCTAATTTCGCAATTTTTGCTTTTTTATACATCTTAGGAGATTGATGATATCCTCAAGCCAAGAAAAACTCACATCCTGTCAACTGATGACTCATTAAGCACAGGTCCTACCTGTTTTAGAATACTGTTATCATGTTACAAACTCGCTCACTGTCTGGAACATCGCAGAAAAGTTATCGATTTATCCCTTTTCCATAGATAGGTTCAAACCCGCCCTCCCCCCAAGCTTTTAATTCCTGGAGCGGGACTCTGTAAGCTCAAAATCAAAGCGAAGCGATAGAGATTCACTTAGACTGTGACTGAGTTTTATGTATTGAAATATAATTATAATTGAGACTTCTGGATTGTTTTTCTTAAATTCAGTTCCCGATAGAATAGAATAGAAGGATAGAATATCTTTATTTGACCATATTATACACACAGTTGTATATTTATAGCACGTCACAAAAAAAAGAAATTGTATATGGTTAAAATTTGGGATACAAATAGCATTGCAAACAGTAATTAAAATCAAGAGTTAGTATAAATAGAACAGTTCAAATCAGTCAACACTTTAAAAATTATTAGGTTTGGTGAGAGTGAGAAGTCAAGCCACCCTTTTCCACACTTTTCAGATATTCTTCTACAGAGTAGAAAGAATTTTCTAATAGAAATGATTTTATAACTTTTTTGAAGCAGTACATGTTTAAAATCTTCAATGATTCAGGTAGTATGTTGTAGAGATGGTAATTCAAAGAATTATTCATGGACTTTGTGAGTCTGTATCTAGGTACTCTGATTTTATGTGATCCTCTTGTATCATGTTCATGAATATCAGATTGAATAATTAGGTTTGGCAACTTCTTATGGACCTCAGTCAAAGTTCTCAGAATGAATAAAGATGGGAGGGTCAATATTTTCAGTGCTTTAAACAACGGTCTGCAGGTATCACGATATTTGGCATTTGTCAGAATTCTAATAGCCTTCTTTTGTTTCCTGAATACAGTTGGGGCTTCCGAGGAGTTACCCCAGAGTAGTATACCGTAATCTAGGTGGGACTAGAATACCGAGAAATAAAACGTTTTCAGTGTACTTGTATTCGTAATATGCCTCAACTGGCGAATGCCGAATAGTGAGCTAGATAACTTCTGATTTAAGATTTTAATGTGACTTGACCAGTTAAGTTTATGATCGATAGTTAGACCCAATAGTTTGACGTTGAGGTTTTCATGGTTAAATGTGTTGTTAGTAAATGTCAATCTCTGTGTTTTATCATTGTTTAATTTGAGTCGGTTGGCAATGAACCAGTTCTCAGCTTTATGCTCTGCCTCTGCAGCCATCAAAGTTAGGGAATCATAGTCCTCATGAGAATATATGAGGGTGGTGTCATCCGCAAACAGAACCCCATCATGTGGTGTTAAAATTTGCGTCAAGTCATTCACATAGATAATGAAGAGTAGTGGCCCCAAAACAGAACCTTGAGGAACTCCAAACTCCACTTCTCTGAAACTAGATAAACTATTGTTATAAAATACTGTTTGGAATCGATTTGTTAGATAGGATTCAATGAGGTTTAGAGTAACTCCCCTAATTCCATAGAAGTTCAGTTTTTCAAGGAGGATATTGTGAGAAACACAATCAAAAGCCTTGGACAGGTCACACAGAGTTACCCCCATGTGGTATCCCTGTTCAAGTCCCTGTATCAATCTCTCCACAACGTATGATACTGCACCAATGGTGGAACGATTTGACCTAAATCCGAACTGTGAATTGTTAAAAAAGAATTTGTCTTCAAAGTACCTTGTTGGTCTGTGTTTTATTATTATTTGAATTATCTTTAAAAAGTGCAGATAATTGATATTGGTCTGTAATTTCCAGTATCATTCCTGTCACCTTTTTTAAATATGGGGATGATTTTAGAGAATTTAAAGCTATCTGGGAATATTCCAGTCAGAAAGATAAGGTTAATCAGGTTGGTTAAAGGTTCAGCAATATTGTCGCTTACAGCTTTTATTATTTTACTATTGCAGTCAAAGATATCTGGACAAGAGGAATTTTTCAAAGAAGCGATTGCGTCTGCAACTTCACTTGGCTCAGTGGGTTTCATAAAAAAAGAGGAAGATGGTACAGGAAAACACTTGAAGCTCATTAGTTGTGTATTCGTCGCTGACGGTAGTGATTTAATGATATTTTCCGCGACATTGCTGAAATATTCAATGAACTGGTCCGATGATAGCTCATCGGTTGGGTATACACATTTAGTTTTAAGATGATTCCGTTCATGGTTGACTAATTTCCAGATTGCTTTCGATTTGTTCTCAGATTCATGAAAATAGTTGTCATAGTCTGTTCTTTTAGTTGATACTAGTTGTTTTTCATAATATTTTTTGAAGTCTTTGTATGCTTTCATATCCACTGGGTCTTTGGTTGAGTCACATATAGTTTTAATGGACATTAGAGTGTTTCTCTGTGATCTAAGTTCATCGTTGAACCAAACTACAGGTTGGGATTTTGAATTGTCTGTTGATTTTACTGGAAAAGTATTTTCTATCAGTTCAAAGAAAGAAGTTATTATGAAGGAAGCTAGAAAGTTGACATCTGTGTTGGTTTTAAATATTTCCCAGTTTAATTGAGATAGCTCTTCCTTGAAAATACTCAAATTGTGATTTGTTATTTTTCTGTAAGTATTTTTGACTATTTCTGTGTGTTTAGTGTCGATTACTAAGTACTGGCCCCTATGATCTGAGGGACAAGGATCCAGCACACCTGATTTGAAAGTAGATTGTTTCAAATTTGTGATGATATTATCTACGCAACTGGATTTCTCCAAAGATATTCTAGTATAATCATCTATTGTTATAGAGAGACAATAAGAATCTACCAAACCCAGAAAATCACGAAGCAACAACGAGTTTCCTTTAAAATCAATATTGAAATCGCCCAATAATATGAGCTTTTTATCATATTTTAGGAATTGTTCAAGGATAGTTATTGTAAAAAATATCGAAGTTACCATTCCTACTGGATCTATAAGCAGTTATTAACAGTGTCTTTAATTCAACAAGTTCAATACCACAGAATTCAGCGTTGATTTCTTCACAGTAGGCATTTAATGGTATGGGTCTGAAGCGCATTCTTTCGTTTAGGAAAATTGCAACACCTCCATGTATTCTTTGACTTCTACAAAAGTGGCTAGCCAATTTGTAACCAGGGATTTTGATGAGCTCTAGGTTTTCTTCCTTTTGCCAGTGTTCGGAGAGACATAAGACATTGAACTGGTAGTCCTTTAAGAACGATTCGATTTTTTCCAATTTGTTAGACATTGGGTGTTTATGTGAAATATACTCACTAAATTATCATGATTGATGAATTTAACTATACTTGCTTCGTTTAAATTTCTGCAATCAACTATATTTATATTTCCTTGGGAATTGTCAACCCTAAAAAAGAAGAAGATTGACGACTGCTTTCAGTGACGATAATGAATTGAAGCAACAGTTCACAAGTCATGTTTCTCCATTTTTTACACTCTAAACTCGTCGATGACATCATATCACGTTCTCTTTCACAGATACTATCTACCTTCGAAATCGACGATTTTTACGCTTTCCGAATCATCTTGGTTTATTCTGGACTCCATAAATCTCGAACATAGTCGGATCTATATCCTCCTCGCTTTTCCATTTACCTATATATGTTGTTTCAATCAGTTGAGATGTTTGGAAAGCGAATTATAAGACAGTGCCGTACTTGCATTGTTATAGTGAAGCTAATAAAAAAGTTCTTCACTGTTGCTCGGAGTATTGTTTAGATCAGAGGTTCCCGATTTTTTTTTCATAGACCACTTTGGGAATTTTACTGATTCCGCTGGACCCCCTGCAGCTATTAGTCTACCTTGTTCTCAAAAAATGTGTGGATTAGATCTAACTATGGAAATTTGCGTAACGCTTGCGTTCCAACCACGAATTAACACTTTTCGAAAACAAAGTGATAATTGATTGGTTAATTAACCAAATTAATTGATTGTGTTCTGAGTGGATGACAAAAAAGTAAAGTTGGTCACTTTTTCCGACACTGGTAAACACTAACATCGATTCACTTTTCTTTTCGAAATTCGGGAAACACATGTCTAACGTTTATCTTTGGCATTCGTATTTATATCGGTGAAGAATCAAACAAGTTCGTGTAACATCCCAAGCACACAAAATATGATCTGTTTATTACATTGAGTTGAAGTAAGGACAACATTTTTGTTCTTCACTATCGAAACCATATACATTTTGTTGGACCCCCTTCTACCAATTGTGAACCCCCCTTTTTGGTAACGCCAACATAGACCCCCGTCGAGTCTCTCTTGGACCCCTGGGGTCCACCTGGACCACTTTGGGAATCAGTGATTTAGATGAAGGAACCCCGAAATATTCTAACAGTGGTGTCCGAAGTAGGAAGATATTGGTGATGGATAAAAACTATTTACGGTGATAAACTCTAATTGATTTTCCGAAACCGTTTTTTCTCTCATTGGGAGGATCCGTGTGTTTTGAACAGCTGGCATTCGTTCTGTAGATTTTTAGGCTCTCTTCTCTGTGGTCGAAGTTGTTTTTATGCTTGTGAATTTCTATGGCCTCCCTATAGAGCCTGGGGTAATAGCTCGTAGTTGCCCAGCACTTGCGTTCCGTTTAAGTCAATACAACAGAGCGTCTTCGGCCACCGTCGATTTTTGGCCATATCGACAGCTTCTTTTGTGCTCGATTAACCGCGTTTTTATGCTACTTTTTGTGGTTCCGATATAGACAGTTCGATTCTAGTTCCTATAAGTAATGACACGTCATTTGAATCACATCAAATCAAGGCCTCATAGCTGCAAAGAATACTTCAACCTTGCCGCATCGCCTTTGAGAATGTCTGCCGCAGATGCAGACGAAACGTCGCGCCCGAAAACCTGCCGACTACGGCTCAGGAACCCAGAAACTATTAACAATACATTAGCTGCTAGCCTTGAAAGTCTACAATATTTGATTGTGAAATTTATTCAAAATCAATTTGCGACAAGTACTTCAGATAATTCTAGGAAATGAAAAGAAAGAACAAGAAAATGAAAAAAAAAGACGGGAAGAAACACTTCAGAAAATTATCGATGGCAGATAATAGAACGAGAAAGTGAAAAAAAGGAGTGAAGAAACACTCCAGAAAATTCTAGAAGAATAGAAGAAAGTGAGAGAACAAAATAATGAATTAAAATAATAGAATGAGAATGAAAAAGAAGGTTCTAGAACATCAAGACAAGTTCTTCCAGCATGTATTATATAAAACCGAAGAAAGAATGGGAGAACTCAAAAAACATTCAAAACAGAACTAAAGGTAGACGTCAAAAAAATCGACAAGGAAAATGAGAAAGTGGATACAGTGCGAGAGGAGGTGAAAGGACTAGGAAAAAAATTCGAAAATCAGATAGCTCCCCTCAACAATCAGGATCGCCGAGACAGGGTTTGCCACATCAACAATTTCGCAAAACCACCGACTTTTGACGGACAGTCGTCTTGGGCCATTTATCGCCGACAATTTGAGGCTGCGGCAGTGACTATTGGAAGGGGCGAAAAAGAGAAAGCTATGGCAGTCATAGTAGCTTTGAGAGGGCCAGCTTTGGGTATGTTGCAGACGATACCAATCGAAACAAAATAAATACGAAGATCTGAACATCGAGAACAGCTGTATCGAATTCAAATGAAAACAGGCTTGCAGAAATCGGGTGAGAGTCTGCAAGAATTTGATGGCTTACCAGAAGCACCTTACCTAATCTATTCAAACTCCTGAAAGGTTCAATTCTAAATACTGTAAGCGATTGTAAATACAAGTCAATGGAGAAATACAGAAATAAGAAATATCATTTGAACTTTTGTTCCCTGATACGTTTCTCTTCTATCCTCTGAAGCTTTAAGCACATAAACTGGATCCCGAATATCCACATTACATAGTTTCCGACCATCAGTTAGCTCTGGTAGAAGTCAGTCATTGAAAAAGTTAAATAATTTTCCTATCCTATTATTTTCCCAAAACTCATCATTTAAAAATACCACTTCTATAGATTTTATTATTTCTGTTCCAGAAGGTTATCTTTCGTGTTTCAATTGCTTCTTACGGGGTCAATCCTCTTGCTGGGTACGGACATTTTATTTTACAATATACCGTCCGTCACGTATTATTCCATCTGGAACCACTTATCGAAATTTCTATATCCTTTTTTTTTTTTCAGATCTTATATTGCCATTGATTCATTTTTTCTTCCATATGATATGGTTGGTACATTTATTGGTTTTGGATATACTATTTTTTCTACAAGCCTTTTTCTACTTGTATCGTTTCAAAGGCAGCAGATTTCGCCAAAATTTGAGGCAGTGATTCGTTTTTTTTTCACTTTCCACAAACACGAAATTCTCTGATTGCAATTGATCTTTCGATCAATTTAATCTTCTGTTCACTCTTGGCAAAATTTTCTGTCATGAAATTATTTTTTGCGAAATTGAATTGCTCGGTGGATAATTTCGGTTTTTGACATGATTCGCCGTTATCTTTTCCATCGCCTTTATTTGAATGTCGCTTCCTTTTAATGGCAATTTTTTTTCGTCGTGTGAATTCCAGCCTGCGAGATCTTGTCAACTTTATCTGAGAAGTAGATGTTCTTTGAGATGGAAGATTATTGATTATTTTCATCGATAATAATAATTGAAAAATTGAAAAATTATCCCAGCACCATACTGATACCTACCACTCGCACTACTCACATTTCACTGAGTGAGATCAGGAAAAAAATGATAAGATATATAATTCCTCCTCAGAGCTACAAAGATAAATAAGGTTGTAAATTTATACATGCATAAAGCATTATTAGACAAACTCCTGTGTGATACTACCCAATGAGTGTACTCACCCAATTATTGTATAAAGTAGTGCTGTTAGCAGATTTGAAAAACGATTCAAGAATTCGGTATGAAACGGTAAATATAATTAGTGAAAGACATAGGTATGTTACAATGAAAAACAGGAATGTGATAAAGTATACATAGGCCAAACAAAACAGTATCTGTAAAAATAGACTCAAACAACATAAACATGGTTGTTCAGAGACAAATCGGAAAAATCCAATACATCTTCGTTGATAACTCACTGTTTGGAATTGAAATATAAACGTTAGATTTTCCTTCAACATATTATAGATAAGGAAAATGTTATGTAAAAAAGAATATTTTTAGAGATGGCTCATATTGCCAGAAAAGACAAGTGTGTTGATTTGAAAATGGATTTCAACTCGAATAAAATTTATAGAAACATCTTGACAAAGCATAGAATCAATAATCTTAGGTAAAAACTGAATAACGATGCCTTGAAAAAAACAATACGTAATCGCCAAACACCTACATCGGTTTGGCGAGAGACAAATTAAGAATTCACTGACATTCTAAGTCTGAAAATTTTTTTTCAATTGATCTCAATTTGTGTCTGTTATTCGTTGTACCATATGTCTTTCAGTAATTATACTCACCATTTTATAGCATATTCTTTAATTGATACATAAAATTATCGTAATTTCAAACAAAAAATAATAATTGTTCAAATTTCTGATATCACTACTTTCTGAAACATAATTGGGTAACTATACACTCACTGGGTGGTATTGCACAGGAGTTTGTCTTAAAATACTGTATATATGTATATTTTATTACCTTATTCATCTTTGTAGCCCTGAGGAAGACGAAAATCAATCACCGAAACGTTGCTTAATAAAATTGTGAACACTGAGTAGTGTATTTCTGTTCCAAACCCTAGTAAAAACAACTAACCAAAACTCATCTGGAAATGAAAATTCACCTTTATTAAAATTATACCTAGGTACATGATCAATCATTGTCTCATACCCTGTATAATTCATTTATCTCCTTCATATGGCTCAAATAAGCTGGAAGTATAGGTAGGTTGGTAGGTATACCTATCTTCACACTGTTTTTATTTTTATCACACCTTATTTCTTTAAATATATTCATCGACATTTCTATTATATCCATCCAAAGAGTCAAACACAAAATTGTAGGAATCAATAATATTTACAATTTTACCTAACCACTATGTTGGCAAGCCACTGGCACAATATGTTATAAGCCTTCGTAAGGGTCCCAGTCCCCATCCTGTAACGCGAATTCTAACGAAGTTGGTGAAAATATTCTATATAACGCTGGTTACAGATATAGAAAAGATAAAGTACACCCTACCAGTGAATCATGGCGTTGTACAAAGAAAGGATGCAAGGGCCGAGTTATTGTTATCGATCGCGGGTACAAGCCAACGTTCGAACACAATCAGGCTCCGGATCATGCTAAGAATGGATGATGTATTTTTAAGCACAGTATGCGCGAGTTAGTATCAACGCAGGATACCCCTTGGTCAATGATCTGAACAAGCATGAGAAAGGTTTCGGAAGAGGCTGCCGTCCGTCTGCCTAATAATGAAGCGACAAGGAACTGATATCTTCAATATCGTTCAGCAGTATATAAAAGGGATCTAGAATGAATAAATCAGAAAAACTGAGAAAGGAGAAGAATTTTTCTTTTATGATTTAAAAGAGGGAAAGAAATTCGGTAATAATCGAATTCTGGAACTCACGAAAACTTAGATATCATGAAAGAATATCTACATTAGGTCATGGACGGAACATTCAAAACATACCTACCCTACACTCTTTCAAAAGTTATTAACCGTCCTCGTGATATTCGACGGTGAATCTATTCCTGTGTCATTTACAATTCTATCAAATGAGACTGAAGATACTTTAGAAAAATTCTTGCAAAGAACTTGAAATTGGAACCAAATTCAAATCTCAAAAGTATGATGGTTGATTTTGAACAGGCCTCAATATTTGCGTGAAAGAAATATATCCAACCTATAGAATCGTAGGTTATTTTGGCAGCTATATAAAAAAACTTATGTGAGATTGGAAAGTAAAATGCTTTTTGGGAGGGATGTATAATTCGCTTACGAAATAAATGAGTGAAGGATTTTTATGTCTGATCTCCAACCCCTGCAATATTGTTTGGAGAATAATTACACTGGAAGAAGAATCAATAACGTTGCACCAAGATTTACTATAATTATTTGGAATAGGTTCGAAAAAATCAAGAGTGATGTGCCAAGAACCAACAAATCACTTGAAGCCCGGCACAAATCCTTTCGGAAAAGGATGAACAAATTCAAACTGTTACAACAGTTGAAAAAGAACAGTTTTCTTAGGATATATTCCTGTCTAGTTATCGTGGTAGAATGAGAGTAAAGCACAATCCTAAAAATACATATATGCAGCTGAAAAATACAGCTGAAGAATATTTATAACGATTATCTTTTTAGTTTTTGAGGCCTTTTCAGTTGATTGAAATATATGTTTTTGTTGTCAATAAATTATTATTCGAAATATTTTTATTCGTCTTCAATTTTGCATTTATTTCAGAATGAGATTTTTCTGTCGAATACCTACTTTATCTTCCTTTCTTTTATGTCGAAACGCTTTTCGTCGCACGGTTTTATCGAAATGTTTTTTGTCGCACGCTTTCATTTGAAGCGCCACTGTTGAAATCGCTATATGCGTGTACATTCAGTCCCATTTATCAATGAAAAAAATACACAATTTTTGAGCTTATTTTCTGACAAACAAATTATTTATCGGTCTGTTTGTAACCCAACACCCCCACATATAAACAATATTCTAGAAAAAGTCACATTAAGAGATTGCTATGGGAATTAATAAATTTATAACTTATTCCGGAAAAATAACTATATAATCAGAGCTGGGCAGTACTCTAGTAAATTCTACTCAAAATTGTACTGCGAGTACTCAGTAATTGGTACTTGTGAGTATCTTTATTCTGACGTACTCAGTACTCGAAAATTTTTGAGTACTTTACATTTTAGAGTACTGAGTACTTCTGATTCATACATCTGACGAGTAACGAGTACGGACGCGCGCGCACCCACACAGATCCGTAAGTGATGCTGTAGAAGCGGCCGTAGTTCATCCTGCTTTAAACCAAAATGGTTTGATACCGCTAAGAAAATCCGACATAGACATCAATTACATTCAAAAGTTGATTATTGATGAAGGTACAAAATCCCTTGGTCCATCCGAAAGTCTGGCTGACAACGATTTCCAAAATGATTATTTTTTTTTTATATTGATAGTGTATAGAGCGTAAAAACTTTTCCTAGAGATCAATTACCCTAACACCAAACTGATATTTTTGCACTCGACGCGCGTTTCGCTAACAAGGTTAGCATCTTCAGGAGAAGAAAATTGATACTAAATCTAGAGCTGAGGTTAGTTATTTATATACCTAAAGTTTTCCGGTCCGATATGGACTTCGTTTAATACTGTTAATTATTCTAATTAATTTCTCGGTAATGAACTGACTACCTGCAAGTTCCGTCATCTGTTAGTATTGATTTCTGATTACTTCCTCAACAATAAATTGAAAAGCGGGCTAAAAGGGATAGGTCCCTTGTCACCATTCATGCTGTTTTTACATTTTGCTATTTCTAGACTCTCACATGCATCGAGTAGTCTTGTGTCATGCACATGCTTGATCAGTTTCAGATTGCTTTCACCAATTTTGTGATCATTGTGTAGAGCGTGTTGGGCGACACTGGATTTTTCTACCCTTCCGTATTTTATATGTGCAAAATGCTCTTTGAAACGGGTTTTGATAGCTCGTCGGCTCTGGCCGATGTACTTGTTGTTGCAATCTTGACAACTGATCTCGTGAATTCCCGACTTCTCTGAGTTTTCTTGTTTATCTTTTGGGTTACCAAGAAGCTGCTGTAATTTGTAAGAAGTTTTATATGCAACTTTCATATTTACTTTGTCAAATATCTGCACTGCAATTTCTTGTCCATAGGTTAATAACTTAGATAAGATAAGTACGACAATGAAAGGAGAGTGATCAGACACGTAGCTGAAGTGAACGGTTTTAACCCAGAGATAGTTGATAAGATAATTAGAAAATGTGAATTTGGGGAAACACTTCGTAAATCTTCGACTTTTAAAAAAGATGAGATAAACGAAAAGTTTATAGTAATCCCATATGAACCTCAATACACTAGAGGACTCCAACAGATTTTTGACAAAGTCAATATGAAAGTTGCATATAAAACTTCTTACAAATTACAGCAGCTTCTTGGTAACCCAAAAGATAAACAAGAAAACTCAGAGAAGTCGGGAATTTACGAGATCAGTTGTCAAGATTGCAACAACAAGTACATCGGCCAGAGCCGACGAGCTATTAAAACCCGTTTCAAAGAGAATTTTGGACATATAAAATACAAAAGGGTAGAAAAATCCAGTGCCGCCCAACACGCTCTACACAATGATCACAAAATTGGTGAAAGCAATCTGAAACTGATCAAGCATGTGCATGACACAAGACTACTCGATGCATGTGAGTGTCTAGAAATAGCAAAATGTAAAAACAGCATGAATGGTGACAAGGGACCTATCCCTTTTAGCCAGCTTTTCAAGTTATTGTTGAGGAAGTAATCAGAAATCAATACTAACAGATGACGGAACTTGCAGGTAGTCAGTTCATTACCGAGAAATTATCCTGCCCAATGAAATCTGTTATTTCTAAAAAGCCTAAAAATGGTTGGGTTTCAGAAGAAATCATCCAAGAGGGCAATTATCTTAGAGAATTTTTCAAGTTGATGACAACTTCTGAGGAAGTCAATCCACAACATAGAGAAATATATAAAAATAGGCTAAAGGAACACAAGTCTGTCATCAGTAAAGCAAAGACCGAATACTTCTCCAATAAAATAAAAAACGCTCAAAATAAAACGAAAGAGACGTGGAACATAATCCACTCTGAGCTAGGGAAAAAGAAGTCGTCGTTTGTCGGGGATGCAATCACTCTGAAGCACAACTTCAATAATGTTGACGATCCATATGAGGTAGCGGAATTATTCGCAGATCACTTTTCTAGGGCTGCTGAATCATCATTGGCTGGTCATTTCGGTCAAAACCTAACTTTGCCCTGTACCACTAGCTTGTATGTTGATGTCATTCACCCATTTCAGAATGGACCTATTACAGAATTAGAAATAATAGACTCACTAAATATGATAAAAAATAAAAAATCATCTGGGATTGATGAACTTTCTATAATCACTATCAAGAATATAATAGATTTGATAATATATCCCCTTACTTATCTGATGAACCAATCCTTTATCCAAGGATATTTTCCCTCTGAGTTCAAAAAGGCACTAGTTGTTCCCTTATTCAAAAAAGGAGATAAGACAGAGTTAGACAACTATAGACAAATTTCCCTACTCTGCTCACTCTCGAAGTTGTATGAGAAAGTAGTTACTGCTAGGATAATGAATTATTTGGAAATGAACAACTTGATATGTGGTAACCAGCATGGTTTTAGAAAAAATCATTCTGTGGAAACGGCATCATTCCAGTTTCTCAATTTTGTTTACTCTGAGATAGATTCTAACAATTGCGTAATTAGCCTGTTTTTCGATTTGTCAAAGGCATTTGACACGGTGTCATCCGAATTTCTGTATAATAAGTTGAAAATGCTCGCTTTTCCAAATAATCTATTGACATGGTTGAAATCATATATGTATGGACGTAGTATGACTGTGAGAAATAACGTGTTTACTTCAAGTGAGCGTGATGTTAAATTAGGAGTACCGCAAGGGTCGGTATTAGGACCCCTACTATTCGTGCTATTTGTCAACGACTTGCCTGAGCACGTAACTGACTGTCATATCACCATGTTTGCTGATGACACAACAATTACAGTTGCTAGTCCTGATTCAGATGTATTATTAATAAATGTCGGCAGAATTATTGATTCGTTCACGTCATGGTGCGATAGAAATCAACTCATTTTAAATACAACGAAGTCAGTTTCAATGAAATTCTATAATAGGAAGGATAATATCCCAGGTGAAATAAAAGCTATTGATGAAATAGTTTTGTCGCAAAATGTAAAATTCTTGGGAACATTTCTAGATGAGAGGTTAGACTGGGATTTACACATCAGTCACGTATGCAAGAAACTAAATTCAGCATTCTATGCAATAAAGCAGATGAAAACATGTGTAGCCAAGGAGAGTTTATTGGACATTTATTATGCAATGGTATACTCACACATTTCTTTCAACATAATGTCATGGGGATGTGGTAAAGATTTTGGGAGAGTGTTTATAGCGCAGAAACGTATCGTGAGATTAATATTTGATATGGACTATCGTGATAGTTGCAAACCGATATTTATTAGAGAGAAATTGTTAACTGCTCCATCCATCTATATTTTGAAATGTTTGAAATACATTAGATGCAACTTGGAATCCTTCGATACCAATGCTTCTTCGCATGCTTATAACACTCGACATGGTGGTCACCTGAAAGTAACAAAACACAAAACCACGAAATTCCAAAATTCTCCTCTCTACAGGGCATTGAGTTTCTACAACAAACTGCCAACGGCAATTAAAAATTATGAATGCGACAGAATATTTTTTAACAAAATAAAATGTTTGCTGATTGAGAAAAGTTACTATTCCTATCAAGAATATTTGGATGATCCATTATTGTGAATTATTTTACTTTTAATATGTTACTTGTAGTGTGCTGTCATCTTATGTGCTTTGTAATAAAACTTCAATTCGATGTTTTCATTGTAGTGGTTCATTTGTACTCAGGTTATGATTTTATTTATACTGTTTATCGTTTCACTTTTAATTATGTTTCTTATGAGTGCTGCCGTCATATATTTTTTCATTTTATTTATACATAATATCGTTATCTATTTTATTGATATTCAATGATCCACAATAAGGTTTTATTGTATCATGTGATTTATGTATTGTATGACTTACCATATGTACACACTGTACCTAAATGGCTAATAAATTGATTTGATTTGATTTGATAATTAGAATAATTAACAGTAACAAACGAAGTCCATATCGGACCGGAAAACTTTAGGTATATAAATAACTAACCTCAGCTCTAGATTTAGTATCAATTTTCTTCTCCTGAAGATGCTCACCTTGTTAGCGAAACGCGCGTCGAGTGCAAAAATATCAGTTTGGTGTTAGGGTAATTAATCTCTAGGAAAAGTTTCAACTTTTACACCAAAAATTCCAAAACTCATCGTTTATTATAGAGCGTAAGCCCAAGTCAATCTCAGCAATCTCAGACTTTGAACTCTGTTGTTGTGAGAGTTGGGACGAACGTGAAAGAGAAAAACAGAATAGGACTTGAGTTCCTGCGATATCTTAATGATCCAAGAAACACTTTTTCAAAGCTGGAAGACTATCCAGTAATGAAGAAAATTTGTATACAAATACACCATTGCCTTCTTCTGCACCGATTGAAAAGACTCTTATGCAACGATAAAAAATGCTCCAAAGCCTATTGCCCTGAGCGAAACGAATTTTGAAAACTTGGTTCTCCTAAAGAATTACTTTTAGTTATTTTTTGTTGCTTACCTTCCTGTTCCTACTTCTACCTATCAATCACTATCAAGTGATACTGATTTACTGCTAGGCGAGAAAAAGTACCAAAAGTCTCTTATTACAACATTGTGTTCGATTTTCACTTTTTAATGTTTATTTTGTTAATTTGTTTACTGAAAGAAAGTTATAATATTTTGTTATTTTTTCTTATTAAAATTTCATTTTGGAAGTGGCGTATTGTATTATTGTAGGTTGACCATCCTCTTCCTGTGGCTGTACCTCTTTACCTATTACCTTTATTGCCTGCTTTCATTGCTTTCCTGCTTGTATGAAAATTCAAATGCAGGAATTGGGCGTACAAATTAATGATAAGTGCAAATTGATTTTTCACACTGACGAGTCTGACAAGGCGGATACATTCAACGTTCATTATTACATTTTCACTATATTGACTTCTTTTTTTGAAATACTGATACTCGTTACTCATTTTTGACGAGTACTCTGTAAATTTTGTAAAAGTACTCATTTGCCTTGAGTACTTCTCATATAAGTTAACACCACTCATCAGAAGTATAAACAGATTAAATAATTTCAGGCTGATTGAAAAATCACAGCTTAAAGATATAATTTATTCTATATCCAGTAAAAGTAGTCCAGATGATATTGGTATGCATTTATATAAATTTTTTTTTGAAGAGCTGGCTGAGCCACTCATCAACATAATAAATACTTCATCACTAACTGGTAAAATTCCAAATTCATTAAAGGTATCAACAATTGTTCCGTTGAGGAAAGTTGCAAAGACAATAAAAGCCGAAGAATTCAGGCCTATTAATATGTTGCCAGCCTTTGAGAAAATACTCGAAAAAGTAGTGTATATACAAATTTTGCAGTATGTGTCAGAAAATGAATTAATCTCCGATTATCAATCTGGTTTCAGGGAAAAGCATAGTTGTGACAGTGCAATTCAGTGTAGCATAAATGACTGGAAGTCGGCTTCAGATAAGGGTGAAGTAACAGCTATCGTTTTTCTCGACTTGAAACGAGCTTTCGAGACTATTGATAGGAATAGATTGCTTACTAAGTTAAAATTTATGGGATTCGGAGGGATAGTATTTGACTGGATTGAAAATTATTTGTTTGATAGAAGACAAAAGGTTAAATATGAAGGATATGTATCAGATGAACAAGTGATTGATATAGGGATTCCACAGGGCAGTATTTTGGGTCCACTCCTGTTTATTTTGTATATCAATGATATATCTTTGACCATGGGAGGTGCTAAATTTCATTTGTTTGCGGACGATACTATAATATACCTATCAGACAAGTCAATTGTAAATCTTGTAGATAATATTAATTGTGTATTGAAAAATGTTGGAGACTATATGGAAATTAATAAATTAAAATTGAATGTATCTAAAACAAAGGGAATGATTATTGGAAAAAGGGCATATAAAGAGCTGTATTATAGTAATCGCCTGCAAATTGAATTGAATGATGAAGTCATTGAGTTGGTTGATGAAATAAAGTATTTGGGGGTTATGATTGACAGTGATCTGAAATTTCATGTCTTCGTTGATTATATATGCAAAAAAATTGGTAAAAAAATAGGGGTTCTTGGAAGGGCCGCTGGATATTTGACACCAATAACACGTAAATTAGTGTATAATACTATAATACTGCCACACTTTAATTACTGCAGTACTATTTTGTACATTACAAACCAAGGGGATATAAATAGGTTGCAGAAATTACAAAATAGAGCAATGAGATTGATAATGGGTTGTGATAGGTATACAAGTACTAATTTTATGCTAGCCAGTTTAAATTGGATGAATGTTAAAGATTTTTTAGAGTTCAATGCATTGGTCTTCATTCATAAAATCAAAAAAGGGCCTAACACCAAAATATTTACAAAATATTCTGCAAACATTTGAAGAGTTGCATGGATATAATACAAGGGGAAGAGATAATTTGGTACTGCAAAGAGTTAGATCAGCCGCAGGTCAGAACTCTATATTTTTCAAAGGGATAAGTAAATATAATGGACTGGATCAGAATATTAAAGACACGGAAAGCATAATTTCCTTCAAGCGTTTATTGAAAACAACATATATATAATATTGTTAGGTTGGATGGTGGGGGACAATGTTTCAAAATGTAATGTAAAATTCTATGTACAAATTAGCTATGGGGCTAAATAAAGGTGTTTGTTTTGTTTGTTTGATAAGTACTCATACTCGAACACTTATGAGTACTCTATTTGAAGTTACTCATAGTAAAGTACTTATGAGTAGGAACTTAATTGCAGTACTCTGCCCAGCTCTGTATATAATATATAGCATTTGATTTCCCACGCAGGAGACCACTCAAGTGCGGTGCACACACTGGCCACGTGTCAGTGCTACCTCAAATAACAGGACGGCAAAGCTCTTACCTAGAGGGAGTATCAAAATTCAAATAAAACTGATGCTCCTCTTTACTATCCTTTTTACAGTAGCTTTCAGAATTATATTTTCAAGGAGGCACCATACTGAAAGCTGACACTGCAGCAACCCACCATTCTTAGTCAAGATCGATTTTGTGTAAAAAATTCGCTGTACATCGCCGAACTCGCTTTCACATGCAAGTTTTGAGCGTTTTGATTTTGGAATACTGCTTTCCACTTGGCTGCTGAATGAGAACTCGCTCTTCCAGATCAAGAATTGAATAAATCCTTTTTGAACATGAATAAATCCTTTTTGAACATATTATGTTCCTGGTGACTAAAGTTTATTACTTCCAGCTTTCAGAAGGTATACTCATCGTAACTGGAACAAAAATAAATACTGGATATGCGCAGATGAGGAGTTGTTTCTCTGATAACTGGAGATATCTAGTTACGTTTTCCTCTATCTCTCAAAAGCCAGCATCAATTCTATTCCCCATTCGAACAGTGCGCGCTTTTATATTTCATGTTCGTTGATAAGTGTAAGCTATCATGTGAACAATTTTTAAAATTATGGAGGAATCGCAGACGCGAACTACTGTAACATATGTTACATTTACAACCAGATATATTTAAGCTATATACTCAGCATATGGGTTTTCAGGGCGAGCAAGTGCTATGTGTATTGTGTATAATTACCATCATTGGAAACTTAAATAAAATATACTACGCACATGTTACCGGACACATTTATATGTCCTATATATGTGCTCAGCAGGTAACACCTGATCTAATAAGATGTATATATTTTACTGAGATGTGGTAGCATATGTGGTCGATTTAAAGGCACTCTCGAAGTATTTAAGAACATTTTTTTATATGAATAACAGTTAAATATACCTAAATAAATGAGCTGAGCATATTTCTCAAGATATGGTCTCAGCGCCATATTTCTAAGAATATTGCGTGAGGAATGTATATGCCTAGAATTTTTTTTTCATTACCGTCGTCACATCATCGGGGACAATTCACCGTTTGTACAAATAAGAATGGTTATCGATCGACAAACTAGTGGGATGAATGAATCAACTCTCATTTTTGTTCAAACCTGTTTTCTTTCATGTAACGCAATGCCAAAATTGATATCGAGTATGGTGGTGTTGGTGAGTTTCTTATAAACGACGAGATTGGAACCTTTGGTCTAAAAGTTGAAACTTTTTGTAGAGATCAATAACCCTGACACCAAACTCATATTAATTTTTGGATTCGATATCAAGGTTAGCATCTTCAGGAGGAATTTTTTACTACCAATTAGCAAAGAAGGTATCATTTTTTTTCTGTAGCTGCAGACCATGTTAGCGAAACGCGTGTTGAGTGCAAATAATCAGTTTGGTGTTAGGGTAATTGATCTGTAAATCTGTAAAATTTCAGTGTTCCTTGTTTAATGTTGTCTGAAATTAAGTGCATGCCTGAAACATTCAGCCGATGAGAATCGCATTTATCTCAGCTATGTTCATGTTATATATCATTATTATATATTTTTGTATGTTATACCCCGATGCCAACATATTGTAAACATGTGTGCGAAATTGTCACGTCAAAAATGAAATATCAATTTCATTAGGAATGATTTTATCATTTCTTTTCAGATTGCTGCACTCATCGCATTCCTGACCCTGAAAAAACATAAATTTGGAAAATTCTTTCCGATCTCTATATTACTCATGGGAGTCATAACACCCGCGGTGACAGGTATAGTGAGCAGTGCAGCCATTGCGTTTGTCTACAGAGCATCGAGTTTACCAATGAATCCGCTATATGCTCTCTTTTGGGGCTGTGGTCAAACCTTTTTAACGGGGTGTATGGGTTTCACAAGGATTCTGGCTACACTGTAGTTCTTTCGAAAAAGTAACTCGTTCAGCGAGTTTGTACTTTTATGAATGTGATGGTGCTATAAGCATATTTTTAAGTACGTTATTATTATGAATACTTTTGTTGTAAAGAGTCGGTTGTTATGTATAAATTTCACACGTTAGACTATTGTTTTGTATATATTGTGCACTGTACAAATTTTAGAATAAGAAAAGATGAATCGTAACGCCTAAGTCAATATTGTATTTTTACTTTCAATTTAGGAATAAACACCAATATAGGAATTACTTTTGTGTCTGATCGAACTGTCTTAGTGTATATTTTAAGCTGCTCATCTTTTGATTTTTTTCACAAAAAACCATCTTCGAAAGAAGTAACACTAAAATTTGAAAAAACTGTGTTGATATGTGCATAACATTCACATACGTTTGATTCATTACCAACAACGAAGGAAAAGTCTAATTTTCATAGTTTCACGGCGCAATACCCAAGTAGCAAGAGAATCTTTGAAATATTAATAAAATATTCGAATATATCGAATATTCATCCACTAATTACTTATTAATGAAAGTAATGAATATTCAATAATTCTTAATTTCAGAATATATTCTGAAAATATTTTCAAACATTGATTTCGAATTTCGCATATACGTACTTATGTTGTACATTCTTTCGAAATATTTTCAAGATGTTTTGATTTTTCTTTGAATCAGTTTTAAATCTTAATTGATAATTTATTTCGGAGTATATTTTGAAAATATTTTCAAACTTTACCTTATCAATTTCGAATATTCATTGCATATGTATTGAATATTTCACGTTGAAATATTTTGAGGATCTTTTGATCCTTTGAATCAGGTTTGAATCTTCATTGAATATTTATTTATCAATTCTTCATTTTTGAATATATTTCGAAGATATTTTCAAACTGCATCCAATCAATTTTGAATATTCATTGCATGCTCCATATGTAAACCTCTCCTTTCAATAAACTTTGAATCTTCCTTTAATAATTTTTGAATGTTATTCATTCAAAAAAGCATTTTTATTGAGCATTCTAATATTCAGTACATTCCTTTTGAATCTCCATCACTAATATCTATTGCGAGTATTTTTTGAACTATATTCGAAAAAAATCTGACCCCTTTTTTATCAATACTGAAACATCATTACTGAATTTATTTCAAAAATATTTTTAACTTATATTCGTTGATTACTTTTTGAATCTACTAAAACTGTTTTGAACACTTTTTGAATCTTCGATTAAAATTTGTTCCTTTATTGAAAACATTTCGAATGAAAAAATTTAATATATATATATACCTCATAATGAATTCTGAATCTCCATTGATATCAAAATGATTTAAAAATATTTTCAGAAATAATGATTTGCGCAATAATAGTTTCTTGAATCAGCAGTGAATATTTAGTCTTAAATGTTCTTTGAAAATTCCCATGAAGGGTGAGGGGGCGAGTTCCATGCACGGAAGCGGAACTGCCTTTCCTCCCACGACACACCAACCATGAATAACCGTAGATTCTCAGTTCACATAATTTCCACAAGGTAGCGCCATCTTACACGTAACATCCAACTAATGTATATTCAGAAAGCCATTGTAAGGACAAAGGACAGTACTAAGGTGGCTATATACTGGTGTTTTCACTCCATATAAAAGATTGTCAGCAATTCAGACGACCGATATGGCCAACTTGAAAAATTTGATGATGTAGGCGTAGTAGTACTGCAAAAAATCCGCCAGGTACCGGCACTCTTGCGGTGGAGATGACAGTCCTGTGTTGCCAAGTGGCCATGTCGTTGCGAATTCTGGTCCAGATCAGTAGAAACAATGCAAATTTATTCCAACTGAGAAATTACTTTCAAACTATATGGAATAAATAACGCATAAAGTTAAACACAAATTTGGCGCGTTTTGGTGTTTTCAATAACTTCACATATCCAGTCCCGATAAATTCTCTATTCTTTAACAAAAACATCAGAATTGGCAACAGCGTGTTCCATGGATCGAGTGATCACGAAAATTAATAGAAATTTTTGATTACCAGCGCCCCTCATGGCCACTAATGAACTACCACGCCTTGTCCACAGGTTTGTCTGAAACAATATCGCAACATTAGAAACACCAGTATATAGACATCTTAGACAGTACTAAAATCATTTCACTCCAGTCATCAGTTTAGGTGACACGTTTGTTTTCAATATTTTCATACATTATTCAAAGACTGAAAGTACTAAATATTGGCTAAAAAATTAAAATATTTTGAAAATGTAAAACATTCGAAATATTTACTTCAAATACATTTACAACCTATTTAAAGACTGAAAGTGGTCGCTTCGAATGAAAAATGAAGGTTTTTTGAAAATATAAAACATGTTAGAAACATCAACTTCAGCAGTTATTTATTGTACTATAGTGTGTTATGTTGAAAGTCACGCGTGAAAGATTATACCACGAGGCCGTCAGGACGAGTGGCATTATAAATTCTCAAGTGGTTTAAGTAAACAACATACGAGTGGCATACAATGGCCGCGTCTAACAGCTTACAGCGCTTGAAGCCGCTGCACAAAATTTGAGAGTTTTTCATGGTAAAATGTCAAATTTTGTGAAGCGGCTTTAAGTGTTGTAAGTTGTTAGACATGGCTAATGGAGCCATTCTCAAGACTTCTTCGCGACCTGGTGCCGAGGTCTTCTCAAGTGATAGTCTTCACTTTGTCAAGATGAGAGCTGGTGAGAAGGCTCCAAAGTGGGAGCCGTATATATATATATATATTTATATATATATATATATATATATATATATATATATATATATATATATATATATATATATATATATATATATATATATATATATATATATATATATATATATATATATATATATATATATATATATATATATATATATATATATATATATATATATATGCTGGCCGGAACTTCCGGTTGATCCGCGTCTGGAATGGTTTCCTTGTCTGTCAAGACTGAGTGAATTATGGCAGGATCAGGGATCGGACGGTCGATGGGAGGTTCGAACGGATTAGTACTCATCTTCCATTTACTCCGACTTGAGTCCATCCAGTGGTTGAAAAAAATTATTTTCGAAATTTTCTTCCAACCCCGGTATAACCCCTCAGACTAATTCTGCAAGAAATAATTTTATTATAGGTAGATTCTACTCATCGAAAGCAATCGATTCGACCCAAAAGTAGGTTAAAAAAAATTGTCCCAGGGGTAGAAAGTTTTTTTTTTTCAAATTTTCTTCCAACGCCTGTGTGTGATTTCTTGGACCAATTATGCAATGAATTATATTAGCATAATATGATTATTCTCATCGGCAGCAATTCATTCCTTGCAGGGGCCGAGGAAAATTATTTTCGTATTTGACCCAGCATACCTGCTATATATCCAAAATGAACTGTTTCTCAAATAACGCAGCAATTCATCGGGGTAGATTAAAAATCTGCCCTTATACATTTCTATATTATTCTATCAATAATTCTTATTTTCTCAGATAGTGATTGCGGTTAGAATAAATCCAGAAAACTACCTACGAAGAAAATATTGTAACGAAATGTGCTAGCGCCGGCACTTCCGCCTATCGATGCGAATTAGTGCGAGATTCCAGGAACGATTATACGCGCGTGATCGTGGCTCATCCAGAAGATTCGACTGTGAAAATTTGTCTAGATGGTTCTCCACTGTATGAGCGAGCGTATAAAAGCGGGAGCGCGCACGCCGACGGCAGAATTGTTAGTACAGAGAGTTTTAGTAGTGAACGAGCATTGGAAAGTTATCGAAGCGATTTAAGTGATTGTGTTATATTGTATTGTGATAGAGAGTTATATATAATAAAAGTAGTTTAATGGTGTTTGGTGTTTTAATCGGCGAACCCAAGGATATATCGTAACAGTGGTGTCAGAATTGAGATTTCCCAAAGGGAGAATACGTAACAATATTCATTCACCACAAAATAAATAATGACGTTCAAATATCCTATGACCTTTTAAAAAAAGTTTTTCTATTTTGTTTGCAACACCCGGTCAAAATGGACCATTTTGCTATTATTGCAAAATGTGTGGGTACTCATATATAACTTACACAAATTCTTTTTCAAATGATTCCAACATTTTCACCGTCGTAATTGATTCGTCTTTATTCGCGTCGTCGCGGCAGCTGACTACCTATTTCAATTAAATAACCCTAAAGGGGGGAAAACATGTGCGCCACTGGTCGATCGGGAATGTTCGGAAATTTTGGCAGCTCTGGCAGCCAACTTCACATTGGTAATTATCAAAGACATATACACCTAAACTCTAAACACTCTCCTTACTTTTAGCTTCCTCTGGGATTCTATTTCTATCATCCGAGGCATCATTTTGGTTGTGTAATGCTCTTCCGATGCCCGAGAGCGAGAAAAGTCTTATCACCCTTTGTTGTGTTTTGTGTTTGTCTCATGTTCATGTAACACCTAACCTCGACTTACATCAAGAGTCAAAACTGTCAATATCCAGGAGTGTCTGCGATAACGACACACACGAACATTACCCCTATGTCAGTGAGACATCACCATGAACATTTGGACAGGAGAGAACTTGAAAACAATTTTAGGTTCCTATGGTAGCAAGGAATGCAGAAATTTAGCCTGGAAGAGATCAGAGCCCAGATTCTATTTCACGAATTCGATAATCGAATTGTTTAGACTATCAGATTCTATTTCACGAATTCGATTGTCGAGTAGCTCAGACTGTGACTGTAGCATGCGCTGTACCAAAAATATACGCATATTCCAAACAATTCGATAATCGAATTCGTGAAATAGAATCTGGGCTCAGAACTCCGAGTCTGAAGGACATCTCTTCCACCTCGAAGGATCTGGTTACGGATCGAACCTGAGTTAATGGCCCTAGATGCCAAGCTCAATACAAAAAACAGAAGAAGAAGAAGTGAGCGCAGGTCTAGCGTTTTTGAGGAAAACAACATTGTACTTGTACTGGTATAGAAGTCATTTTACCAGGAATATATGCATCTTGGTGTATACGTAATGAATATATTCTTCGGTTCTACCTACTGTTCTACTTTGAGTACTTTGTGAAGTGTATACAAAAAGAATAGTTATTCGTTCATTTAATTTTGATTATTGAACTATTTGACGATTCCCAACGTATAGTCAAATAACACTAACCAACTAGTGACTAAAGAAGTGTTTTCTTGGATTTACTTCTCATTCTGATATCTCAACAATTTTTCTCATTTCTAACCTTCAAATCTATCATGAACAACGCCGATTTTCCCGATGATACCGATTCTAGTGATGAGGAGTACATACCCCAAGGCAAGCCAGATGAAGTACTATCAGAAGTCGATAGTGATGGAGATCCGGAAGATCCTTTGTCGGACCTAGAAGAATCCTCAAGTAAAAACAGACACCGAAAGAAATCCAAGAAAAAGAGCAAAACGCCGGGACAAAATAAACAGGAAATGGCAGGTAAACTTCTAAAAACCACTGAACAATAATTCAAGCAATTTTTTATTCTTTAAAAATTAGATAATACATTACACATCATGTCAATATAAAAGGAACAATGAGTTCTTGTAAACGTCATGTAAAGTAGGTATTACAATTCTGCAGTAGAGAGATCCAAATTATGAAAACAAAGTACCTAGAGCCATGATTTATTTTGTGACTGAAGTGAGATTTGTCCTTCAAAATTATTTTATTTGAGTAATGGATATTCAAAATACCACTATGGCACTTGATGAACTCTAGTTTCTACTAGAAATAATATTGACCATTTCTTGAGATTACCAATCCAAGGTTGCATTACTTAATATCATAAAAGTTCATATGCTTCGCATAGCTTACCTCACATTTGTATAAACTAAGGTTAAAGTATCACTACTTATGTTCGGGTTCGAAGACCGTCGTTATTTGGAATCTCTTTCTGACATCTCGCTGGTGTGAGTGGCTAGCTTCTTCAGAGACTCATACATCTTGAGTTCGACTCCTATGTTGGCATAGGCTTAAAGCCAATGCAAACCCTTCCTCAACTCTTATGTACCTAACATCAGAATATTTATTTCAACCTGATGTGGTTTATATGTGGAACAGCTAGGTTTTTTTACTTCAACTTGTCAAGATTAAGAAATGAAACTGAAACAGGTGTGAAGTTGTCCACATCCACAACATAGACCAAGAAAAATATATTAAAATGTTTCAATCTCTTGTGGAAATTTGATATACGCCTTGACAATCATTTTGGTGCTTACTTTGATAAACTCAGTTTAAAATCTGATGATTTTGAGTAATTCAGATCATCTAAACGGAATGTGAATGGGTTAGAAATGGGGTTTGGTGACTTTGGAATTTCTGTTTAGAGAAGTTGAAAGAAAGAAAAATTCTATTTATAGAAGTTGACTTTTATATGCCTTTTATTCTCAAATAAGTTATTCCTTGTGGTCAACCACATAAGAAAAATACCATGTTGGAGTTTTCCTACTATTAGACTATTCTTAACAGCCATCGCTGCACACATACTTTATAATTCAATCAATCAATACCAATCAATCAATGCTTTATTGTCAGAAAAAACTAAATTTCTATTGACAAAGCGAATAGATAGATAGATAGTTTATTTAACCATGTTACATATACAAGTACGTTTATGGCCGGTCAGAACAGAACGAACAATTATAATATAATAATAATAAGTTTATTCATCATATCATCATACACACTTTTACAGTCTAGTTTGAAATAAAATAACTTCAAAGACATTAAACAAAAATGAATGAACACAGAAAAACCATAAGGAAATTAATCCGCGCGTGGCATGAAATCTTTGTCCACACATTGGATGATAACACATTAAAGTGTCAAATATTACACAAGTTAAAATATGTTAAAAATATCAATGATAATGGTAATTGAGAAAGACAAATATCTATAATATAATGAGAAATGACAAGTGTATATAAGTTCAAAAATAAAGAAATGTCACTAGTAAGTACCTGTAATATAATACAATTGTGTCAATAGTAAAAGTAATAAAAAATGAGATTAGATTAATGGTTCGTTAATGGTAATACATAAAATATTGTGAAGACAGAAAGGGATGTATAAAAAAGTGTGACGTAAGGGACAGAAAAGCAAGCTTAAGTTCTGTATGCTATACTACATAGAGCTAGACTCTAAGAGAGTTGGCTTTTTGGAGGTATTCCGATACACTATAGAAGCAGTTTTCAAGAAAAAATCGTTTGATTGTAATTTTGAATTTTTTTTATTCTAATAGTTCAATTGATTTATCGAGAGACCTCCATAAAGTTAGCATGGCCATTTGCAGTAAAATCATTGTAACATTTTTTTTAAATGTCGTATAATTGTCGAGAATTTGTCGTGAAAAGAAAATAATTGTCGCACCTATACTTTTTTTTCTAAGGGGTGGCTTTGCTAACTTAATATTAAGTTAGCACAGCTACCTTGCTAAAATTCCTAATGAAACTCAAATCTCGAAAGTATTATCGTAGACAATTGTCGAGTAATTGTCGTAGTTCATTCCATATGAAAAACCACCAAAAAAGTTTTTTATTTCCTGGAAATCACGCCCTTGTCATGTTTTACCACGCATATTTCCTACGTTTTCTACCATGTGGCAACACCGCTTGGATTTTCACTGTTTTTTTCAACATTCTTTCATAAAATCGCGAAAGGCATCAGAATAAGCAAATGGCGAGAAGTCAGTATCGATATGTCATCACTATTTTCGTTGAAAAAGTGCCTGAGATGCGAAGAAATTGTTATTGTCTTGAACTATCGATTTTATCATGAAACCCTATCGAAAAACTTTTTTCAAATTCCCAAAGTATTGATCAAATGTTGTATGATATTCGACAATTATTGATGATGAAAAAAATCAATTGTCGCGCATATAGTTTTTTTTCTAGGGGGTGGCGGGTGGCTTTGCTGAATTAATATTAATTGAAAAAAATTGTTTTTCGGAAAGAATTTGTGAAAAAATCCATAGTTACAATTTCTTCTCTCAGGCGCTTTTTCAACGAAAATAGTGATGACATATCGATACTGACTTTTCGACAATTGCATAGTCCGGTTCCTTTCGCGATTTTATTAAAGAATGTTGAAGAAAATGGTGAAAACCCTAGCGGTGTTGCCACATGGTAGAAAACATAGGAAATATGCGAGGTAAAACATGACAAGGGCATAATATCCAGGAAATATGCGAGGTAAAACATGACAAGGGCATAATATCCAGGAAATAAAAAACTTTTTTGGTGGTTTTTCATATGGAATGAACTATGACAATTACTCGACAATTATCTACGATAATAGTTTCGAAATTTGAGTTTCATTAGGAATTTTAGCAAGGTGGCTGTGCTAATAACTTGATATTAAGTTAGCAAATCCACCCCTTAGAAAAAAAGTATAAGCGCGACAATTATTTTCTTTCCACGACAAATCCTCGACAATTATACGATATTTAAAAAAAATGTTACAATGATTTTACTACAAGTGGCCTTGCTTACTTTATGGAGGTTATCGAGAGCATTATATAAATTGAGATTTAAGGAATTATGTTGGCTTACAGCTAGTCTGTGTCGTTGAAGATTCAACAAGTCTGCAGATCTGGTGTTGTAATTGTGTATATGCGAATGCTTAGTAAATTTGGTCTTGTTATTATGTATTTCCAGTAGAACTGTGAATATGTATAGGGAATGGAGTGGCATTATGCTAAGTATGATGAAGGATTGTTGACAATGATCTCTATATCCAAGATTTGCCAGAATTCTTATAGCTTTTTTCTGTGACCTGAATACCCTTATCTCATTACTAGAATTACCCCAAAGAAGGATTCCATAGGATAACATAGAGTGGAATAGATAAAAGTACGAGATTTTCAATATATTCATATTAGTAACAGGTTTGAGCTGCCTCAATATAAATAGAACACTAGATAACTTGCCAAGCACATGTTCTACACGGCTAGACCAGTTTGATCAATCATCAATTTTGATGTCCAGTAGTGAAATATTATGTCCCATTTGATACAGATGGTTTGAGGAAACGATCAAGTTCTGAGTTTTGTTCTTATTTAGTTTTAGTTTATTTCGCGTAAACCAGCTTTTAGCCACGTTCTTATTATGTTCGGCAACTTTAGGTAGGGCGTCATGAGACTTACCCGAGCTTATGAGGGTGGTGTCGTCAGCACAAATAAGACACATTTTATCGGTGCGATAGACTGACATAAGTCGTTAATATACACTAGGAACAGAAACGGTCCAAGTACGGATCCTTGAGGAACTCCATGTTCAATTTGTTTGAGATCTGATTTCTTGTTCAGGTAGGAACTAATGAGATCTAAAATATTACCTCTTAGTCCGTAATGAGACAGTTTATGAATGAGTCTGGCATGTGAAACACAATCAAAGGCCTTGGTCAGGTCGCATAGTGTTAATGAAGTATGTCTGCCCTGATCAGGCCCTCGACTATTTCGGTCACTATACTGAAAGCTGCCTGCGAAAACCATATTGTGATTTGCTGAAGTAGAACCTATTTTCAAAATAAGAATACAGACGATCCTCTAGGATTATTTCTACAATTTTTCCTATTATAGGATTTATGCTGATTGGGCGATAATTGTCTAAAGATGATTTGTCGCCCTTTTTGAAGATGGGTATAACTCTGTAAATTTTGAGAATATTTGGGAAAGTTTCCCGGCTAAAAAATCAAATTTATCATACCAGTCAATGGCGTAATGATTTGTTCGGCTATTTCTTTCATCAAGTGGCTGTTTAAGTCGTGAATATCTCGAGAACTAGAATTTTTCAATTTATTTATAGCACTGTGAACTTCATATTCCGAAACGGGTTCAAGAAAGAAGGACTCAGCAGGAGAAGGGAATTTTTTGAAATTGTTATCTCCTTCAACATCTAATTGCGGAAGAGATTTTATCGTTTTTTCAGCTTGGGTAAAAAAAAGCCATAAAATTCATTTTCTGAAAATTCATTGACGATTTTACTTTTATTTTTATTTGATGAATTTCTCTTCGAGTTGATTATATTCCAGCAGGCTTTCGACTTATTCGCGGACTTTATTATGTATCCATCATAGGATCGTTTTTTTTGTTCTGTTAGTTCGTGACGATAAGCTTTTTTCATTCGGGTATAAAATTCAATATCTTGTTCGCAACCGGAAGCCTCTGATATAACTTTCACGGCTTCTAAATTACTTCTCATTGTTTTGAGTTCATCGGTATACCAGTTTATTTTGATTTTATAGTCGCCTGTGGTTTTATTCTTAACGGGAAAAGATTTTCTCAGGATCTCTTGTAAAGTACCGAGAAAAATATCGCATATGTGTTTGATATTTTTCTCGGTACTCTACAAGAGATCCTGAGAAAATATAAGCATGTAAATAGCTATACACAATGTATTGGATATGAAGACACTATAACGTTAATGAATTATTTGTTCTAAAATTGTTCGTTTCCGTTAACCAGCTGACGAACGTCAACCCTCATAAGTCGAAACTTGTGCGAGCAATGGATCAACGAGGCCTTACCTTTTAACGTGCGATTACCAAGCACGGTGGCCCTGCGGGGATTCGAACCCCGGTCTTCCGCTTGAAAGGCGAATATGCTAACCTCTACACTACCGAGAACTACGAATTACTCAAGAATAGTCATATAAACATAAAGAACATAAACACGAAGGTCCACAAATAGTCACGAATTAAATCTGAGCGAATCTGAGTATATTTCGAAACAGAATTTGAAAACTCAATAAGCAAAACGCATGAGCCCAATATTTAATACCTATTCATATGAAATTTGACCAATGTGATTTTAGTCCAGGACAATCAAAAGATTTTGGTGAGTTAATACCCAAACAATGATTAATACTGTATATAGATACAATACATACAGAATATATTCTCTGCCAGGATGGATTGGAAGAGTTGTACTTACCCGCAAACCTGGGAGTTTGAAATGGAGTAGCCAACGTACGCTTCTTAGCACCAGCTGATTGTGATTTTTCCGAGCTGCTATGTCCTGGTTCGCGTGATCTCGCCAGTCCGTTCTTTTCTCTGACCGGACACGTAATCGAAAGTCTCATCTCAGCACTTCTCTTCCGCACTCATAGCATCGAGGTCTCCTACTTTTTTGATGTCATTATATCCATCAAGCTTATTGTGATGACGTCTTCTAGGTCCGCCAAATTCCTGCAAGCTCTTGGTTGTTCCCTGTATTTTCGCATTCAACTGAGTCTAGTCATGGTCTGGTGATGGGCACTACTATAACCTGATGTCCAAAGCTTATATAATGGTCTCGTAATTTTCCTCTTTACTGGCAGGAATATTCAGCAGGACATTTGAGGCCTTTCCCCGCCTCAAGGTACTTCTTAAATTTCCTTTCGGTCGAATACAGTTTCTCCCCGACCACTTTTCGAATTCTTCCTTCATTTTTCCCAGTTTTTCCTCAACTTCCTTCTGAAGCACTTGCTTAGTTCCTTCAATTACTTCTTTAGATGACTGTATCATCAATGTTTATATCACTCTAAAAATGGAATGGGTCTATAATTGTTTTGATTGTTTTTGAAATAGGTATGGGATTCCATCTCATTTGAAAACATCATTTGGTTGATATATTGACCGAGCAATTGCAATGGTTTCAGCCTTTTAATTTTTTTATAATTTTTTTTCAGTCAGTAAAGAAAATGACTCGGAGGCAGTACAAGAAGAGAAAAACATAGACGACATTTGGGCGGATTTCAAGAAAGACACAGGATTTAAATCAAAAAGCTCTCGAAAAGATGCTAGCTCTGAATCTAATGTTAACCGTGATAATAAACCTCATACTCCACCTAAAGAAAAATTGAAGAGGCCTACAGAGAAGGTAAAAATCACACAGATATTTGAGTTTGCAGGCGAAGAGGTGAAAGTAGAAAAAGAAGTAGCAGTGGATTCAGCAGAAGCTCGATTGCTTAGTAAACCTGAAGATAATAATTTATCCAAGTCGAATAGTAGAAAGAGAAGTGGGGGTTTGAGTGGTATTGGAAATGTCTTAAGTCAGCTCTCTAAAAAGCCCAAAATTAGTACCTTAGAGAAAACCAAATTAGACTGGGACAATTTTAAAAAAGAAGAGAATATTGAAGAAGAACTTCAAATCCACAATAGGGGCAAAGATGGGTGAGTAAACTACTATAGACCATTATAATGATCACCAAAATTATGTTCTGGAGCCACATAGAACGCAGCGGTACTTTGATTGACAGACGTGTATAATTGGAATTGGCATGATTGAAGTTTGAAATAGATATTTATTTAACCCTGATTATAATATCATGATGTAAAGTAATTCCTAGAGATTAAATAAATATCTATTTATCTATTTCAAAACTTCAATGATCCCAATTCCAATTATATACGTCTGCTAATCAAAATAGTGATGAACACTATTTTGGGCCAGCAGAACTACGTATTTCCTCTCAACTACTAAGAAACGTTGGAGTCTTGAGTGATATGAGGAATATGAAATGGTATGAAATGAATGGGAAAAATTGGGCATTATAGAGGGTCTCTGGTCAGTTGGAAGGAAGTGGTGAGGAACTTTTTCAACATACACCCCACCATGCTGTTATTAAGGAATCATGTAGATCATTTGAATTTGGCCACTTTCCAATGCTTCAACCAAAGACTCCAATGGTTTTTCTTTGAATAATTGTTAACAGCCTGGGCGTAATATGATATAATTAATACCATCTCTTTTACTGAAGTTCAGGATAGGAGCTATAGGGGTCACAGGTAATATTGAAAGATCATTTCTCCAAATAAGCATTTCTCTTCCCAATAGAGGTTTTTTGAGATTTTTCTGGTGGCATAAACATGAGAATAGCGGGAAACTATATAGAGATTGTAGGATCGTTATTGGAATTCATTCCACTACTACTTCCTAGACTGAACTTTTCAACATAGCGGACGATACTAGTTCTACATCACTACGTACCAAAGAAAATGATAAGTCCTCATGCAAACATTGCAAAAAAAATGTGGTGAATGAAGTTAAGTGTGTCAAATGTGATGGGTTTTATCACCCTGCTTGTCTGAAGCGGGCAAACAGTTCCAAAAAGGCAGAGTGTAAACACGAGGTGAGCAACCCCATCGAAACGGACCCAACTATTTCAGAAGAAGCATTTTTGAAAGGGGAAAATAATCTTCTCAGACAGCTTATAAAGGTCAATGATACTTATCATTAAGGATAAAGAATCTGTGATTAGTTTACTGTACGAAAAAAGTTTCCTTTCTAGAAAATATGGTGGGAAAACTGAATCAAAACACAACAGAGGCAACAACAAAAAATGATGAATGTTTCATTGAAAAAAAAAGAAAAAATAGTCGGAATAAAAACAGTCATTCACTCGAAACTGAATCTAAACAGAGGAGTGAGAATTCCACCAAACAATCAATCAATCATTTATTCATCATGTGAAACTGTTGTACATGTTACAATATATAACTTATACAAAAGCTTATTGGACTAGTCAGAAAAAATCAGATAAGGTTTGAAGTCCTTACACTATTCAATCTAAAATTACACTCGTACATAAATATATACATACTCACATATGTATCGTTTTAGGGTAAAATATTACATCACAGAATACATTCACAGGTTTAAAAATTCCTCGGTAGAGTAAAACGCCATTCTTAATAGATATTCTCTTAATGTTCTCTTAAATTTCGATTCATTTTCTATATGTCCAAAGAGATCCAAAAATTTATTATAAAATTTCACCTGTTGGTAGAGGTGTGTGAATTCTGTCCTACTCCAAATCTGAAAAAGGACTGTTGGAGCTTACTGCCACTCCTAGTGTAATGGTCATGAATGTCATTTCTCCTAATCTTGGTTGAGTTATCACACATCAAATTGAAAATGAGGAGATATATGTAAAGAGATGGCAATGTCATTATTTCCAACCGAATGAAGGTGTTTCTACATGACTCCCGATTCCGCATCCCTGTCATGCATCTAACAATTCTCTTTTGCATAGTGAACACCTCTCCGAAATGTGCCGAGGCACCCCAGAAAATGAGTCCATGTGAAAATATTGACCAAAATATGCAGCTTTCAAAACGTTTAATGAAAGTTGAAACAGGGTTATTCAACAGTAGAACCGACACAGGGTTCAGCCAATTTACTTAAAATAGAAACTGGGAGGAAAATGAGTGAAATAATTAACTTGGCAAACTCATACGGAGCTGAAGATGGATTTACGACAGTCAATAAAAGAAAAAAAAAAGAAATACGGGAAGCGGTATTGCCGATGAAAATTTCAAGGGAGTGAGTGATAAAAAGAAATATGGCTCTTTGTGTCACGGGTGCAAGACCCAGTCACAATAGAAGACATAAACAAATATGTACAAGAACGCACCGAAAACGGGGATCTATTAAGAAGTTGAAAACACAAACCACTAGAACTGACAACAAATCTTTCATGATCGGCGTGGACCCTACTTTCAAACGATTTGTCTTTTATGAGAGAAATTTCTGGCCTGAAAGAGTTATATACAGCCGCTTCAATTTCAGACTAGGACAACAATTTCTAAACAACCCGTGCCAAGTTCAAACACAATTGAATGAAGATTGCAGAAGGCCAGATTCTCTTTTATAAGCGGAAAAAATGAATTGCATTCTGGATCAGATTCCCCCCCACATTGGACTCAAAGACTACTATTAAAAATAAGAACAAAAAAAATCTGCTAGTGTAAACAACAGGATCAAAGTTGTAAATGTCCTCCACAAGAACATACAAAGCCTTCGAAATAAAGTAAATGATTTGGAAATATTCTTCAGGGAGCAAGAAAAGACACCAGATTTAATATGCTTAACAGAACATTTCATTTAATTTATTTTCAGTCACAAAAGAGTACAAATACAGTGTGACTACAATACAGTTCACTAATGTGACAATGTCAATTTGTAAACAAAGACAATTAAAAATCGCTATAAAATTCCGTTGGTTACAAATACAGTTCACATATGTGACAATGTCAATTTGTAAGCAAAGACAGTTAAAAATCACTATAAAATTCTGCGGACTTGCTCAACAGAAGATGTTTCATCTCTCTTTCGAAGATGCATATATTCTTCGAGTCTTTTATAGATGTAGGAAGAGCATTGTAAAATTTACAACCATTAAAATACAGACCTCTTTGATATAGGGTAGATGAATGTTTGAACGGTAGCAATCTGTTTTTCATTCTCGTTCCGTAAGTGTGTTGTACTATTTCAGATTGAAAATAGATTTTGTTTTTGAAAACGAAGCAAATAACTTCATAGATGTATGTTGAAATCATTGTTAAAATTGACAGGGTTTTGAAGTGTGTCCTACATGAGTCCATTGGTTCAATTTTACTTATAATACGGACAGAAAAGATTCTGTAGAGTAAAAATTCGATAGGCTTCTGTAGAATTTCCCCAGTGCATTATACCATACTTCAAATTTGAATGAAAACAGACAAAATAAAGACTTTTAACAATAATTTTGCTGCACTGTTGAGAAGATATGCAGAGTGCATAACACATTTTCGCAAGCTTTGATGACAGTGGCTGGTAAGGAAAGAAAAGGATCAGAATAGATGGATTCAAAACAGTATCTAGCTTTACAAGAAAGGATGGGTATGGTGATTCCTGCATAATTGTGTCAGATAACCTTGACTTTGATACATTGAAGGAAGTGGAAGAAAAATCCATAGGACGAATTGAATGCTCTTTTATTGTAAGCAGACAAAACTCAGTTATCGTTTTGTGTTTAAATAGAATAGAATAGTAAATAGAATAGATAGGAAATTTCGAAACTTTTATATTATGTCTTGAGGATAGTCTTTCATATATTGATGGAAAACACAGGCGTTTTAAGATAGTGTAGCGATTTCAACATAGATTTTTTAAAACCTAACCATAAGACTAGCGTCAATGATCTCCTTATTACATTTAACCTACATCAAACTATTCATCATCAAGTTATGGATAGGGTAATACAAAAAAAAATGGAATGTAAAATTGTAAAATTTGGCATCAAAACATCATGTTTGAGGAAGAGATAGCTCTATGAAGAAAAACTCAAGGGCAGGGTGAGTGACACTCATTACAGAAACTATACAAAATAACTGAAAAAGGTTATAAAACAAGCTAAAATATTATTCAATAACACTTAAATAAAAAACTCCCAGGAATATGGGTAGGGCAACATGCACATCAATCAATAAAATAACTAAAAAGTTAAATTCAAAAACCATACTAGAAGAAACAACATCAACATTCCCGGGCATGTCTGATTAAAAAATATTGAATAATGTAACAGAACATTTCGAAATGCTTGTCCAGATATAAATAGAGACAGGATAGTGAACTATAACGGTGTCAAAAGAAACTGCAAATCAATCTTTTCAAGAAATATCTCAACTGCCGAAGTTTTCAACTATATAGAATACCTCTAAAATAAAAAGTCGGTCGGTGCAGATGAAGTACCTTTTTCTCTCTTGAAAAAAGTAGCAGACATAATTGCCAAATCTATTTCTCATATGATTTATCATTGTTTCGTAACTGGGGTATTTCCTGACGAATTGAAAATAGCACAGGTAAAAGCCATTTACAAAAAAAAAGGAAAAATAAATGATCCTACAAAGTATCGCCCAAAATCCGTACTATCAAACATAAGCAAAATTTTGAAAAGATTTTACATGAAAAAATGACGAATTTTCTTGAAAGGTGTAGTGTCATGGTCGACTGTCAGTATGGATTCAGAAAAGGGCGCTCAACAATAAAAGCAATCTACTCAACAGTAACAAAAATTCTTGACTCGATGAACGAAAATAAACACACAGTCACAATCTGTCCAGATCTATCAAAAGCTTTTGACAGTGTCGACCATGTCATACTCCTGGAAAAACTTAATCGATACAGTGTCAGAGGTATAACAAACTACTTGAATCATATTTGCATAACAACACAAAGAGTGATAGAACAAAATTATAGTGATGTTAACGTGGAGTCTGATGTAGAAATAACAAAAAAAGGAGTGCCCCAGGGGTCGACTCTGGGACCCCTTCTGTATATTCTATATACTAGTGAACTCCCTAGTATAATTGAAGAACATGGTCTGATATATGCAGATGTTACCTCACTAGTTATAAGTGGAGAAAAGGAAAAAGAAATAGAGAATAGGCTCAAGGGCTCAATTGGAAGGCTACAAAAGAGGTTTTCAGACAACAACCTTCTCAAGAGCATGGCAAAAACACAAATTATAAAACACTGCTAGAGAAACAGATCATAACATCAATTTTCATTTCGGTAATATGGAGCTTGTCACAAAAAATGAAATAGTTTTCTAGGCTTAACAATCGATAGAGGATTAAATTGGAAAAATTAAATTGACAGATTGTTAGTCAGTGAGGTAGGAGTGATAGCAGCTTTAAACGTTTATCACTCACACTTCCTGTCAAAGGTCAAATACGAAATTATTTTCTGGGGAAATTCAGTCGAAGCGGAGAGAGTGCGGATTTTGCATAAGAAATGTTTGAGAACTATCTTTAAAATGAAAACGAGCGAAACCTGTAGACCTGTATTCAGAGATAAAAAACTCCTAAAGGTAGTTAACATCTACATATATGAAACAGTTGAATTCATTCTTGAAAATAAATTTTATTTCAATAATTTCTAAAGCTACTCATATAACACTAGAAACAGAAATGATTCTACTATAGTTAAAAGTAAGTAACCACATTGGCCCATTGATCTCTATATTTTCGACATGGAAAATTAACATTTCTAGTTCACATGTAACAATAATAAGTACAAGATCCTGGAAGATCTCGTTATTACTTTCCTCTTATTCTCATTTTCTCAAACGCTCCTTAGCTCTATTATATGTGAGTTTTGGACAACCTTTCCCTTCTCTTTTTGTACACAGTGTATTCTACTTCTTCTCATTTCTTCTCTTTGGATTGTAGCCATCTGATTTTCCCTAGAGTCCCGTTGCAGCATGCTCTTTACATTCGATATAGTCATTGTTGTCTTTCAGTAGGAGCGGGTTGTCTGTACTACTTCCAGTTATTTGGTTTACAGTCTACTGCGCCTCAACCAGGAGACTTTTTTCGGGTCGTCAATTTCATGTATGAATACTATTTCTTGTGAATTTTGCTGATATTGATGTTTGAAACATTCCTTAGAAATTAACTTCCCTAACAATGGAACATTTTGCAGAGATCAATTACCCTAACACTAAACCGATAATATTTGTACTCGACGCTTGGAGTATCAGCAGGATGACCGAGGTTCGAACCTGGGAGTAAAAGAATTTTTCAATTCAAATTTGCCGTCCAGTCACGGAGCCAAAGTGGTTCGGATTCATAAATTGTAGGTCCCGGGTATCCCTTGCTCGCACAAGCTCTTCCTAGAAACCTGGGATATTCGTTAAAAAGAATTGCAAAAAAAATCATTAGAAGTAAATACTACATCTGAAGACTAGAGTTAGTGATTGTGCAAGAACTACCTGGTAAAGTTTTTCTCAGTACGGTATCGACTCGGTTATTTATTTATTTTTTTGATTAATTTCTCTGAACTAAAGAACTGGCTGAAAGGGACAGGCCATTTTTCACTATTCATACTATTTTCACATTTTATTTCCAGACTCTCAAATGCAACAGCCTTATAATCAGTCTCAGATTGCTGTCACTAAGTTTATGGTCATTGTCCAGAGCATGCTGGATAAGGATGTGCATTATACAATACCTATGCTTGTGAGACAGAAAAAGCTAAATGCAAAAATAGTATGAATAGTGACGAAAGGCATATTATCCTTTTGAGCCCGCTTTCTAGCATAATAATTAACAATAATTAACAGAAGTGCATATCGCATGCAGGTAGACCTTCTACACAATCGAGGAATACACTTCTGTAGCTGGTCAATTCACAGTTCTTGAGGTTTGATTCATCACTCTGGAGTTGTGATATATATCTTAGTTTTTGACTTATAAATATTTATATTTTTTATTTATTTTAGTTCATGTTTAATCTTTATGATTTTTTTTATTGAGTGGCAATGTACTCTTTTCGAGATTTTTAACCGTACCAGATTTGTATTTTTAAATTGATACTCATGGTTATCCATGCTCGTTTTGAGATTTTAAATTTTAGGCTTAGTAAATACATATGACTTGCCATAAATGTACTCTGTATACTGCCTTAGATTGTGAAGTATATAAATAACTAACCCTAGTCTTCATAATCAGTTTCAATTTTTTTCCTGTAAACATACGAATTGCGCGTCGCTTGTAAATAATATCAGTTTTGTTTAAGGATAATTATTCGGGGGTTATGTCCCGAGTGCACCAAGTTTAATTGGTTGAAATGTGTGTACATCCAAAATTTTCGAAAATTTGCTCAGCGAATGACTTAAGTGTATAATGATTTGATGGAATCCAGAGACAGCAAGTCGATGGCATTTTAGCTTGAATTTACAAAGTTATGGAAATGCATGCATTTCGTCTAATTGAGCTTGGTGTAGGAGGGATATATCTTGAGCTTAGTTCCAGAAAAAATGTAAACTCAGAAAACTTCAAAATCGAATTAGCTAACAATATAGTACCTAAAAAGTTGATCAGTTTAATCAGTTAAACAGGTCTAGTGCAAATAATCGCTGTAAATCTCTGTGAAAGCAGTCTAGCTTTCAACTTTTTCATTGGTTATCTGCATTGAGGGAAAAAAAATTAAATTTTACACCAAAGGATCTCATCTCTTCGTTTATAAATTATTATGGACATATTTCCAAAATGAAATTTTTTTTTCAGATACTTGGAACGACAGGACTTTTTACAGCGAGCAGATTCGAGGAGATTCGAAATCGAGAAGAATGTTAGATCTGTCGAACGAAGTAAACGATTTAATAGCACTCTTTGAAATATGAGTATATAACAAACCCAGTATTGCAATCGATGTATTTATTCATACATTCCGACCTGAATTATTGAAATTCAAAATTGATTTCTTACATATTCTTTGCATCATTCGACTAAAATGTATAACTCGATTTTCGTTAAAAATGTGTTTTGTATTATTCGTGATTTTTCAATACAAAAGCTCGTTTTTATACACTGAATTATTTTTTTGCAATATAAAAAAACACTATCTGTTTTGGATGATTAGAAATCAACTTGATGTATAGCTTATCCATTCTATAATGGCACGGAAATGATGATATATTGCGCACTGAGGGACAAGTAGCTATTTGGAATCCATAGGCAGTTCACTGCGCAACCGGATTTGGGACGAATCTTTCAAAAAAGTTTGTCTCAGTTGGAAAAAGTCTAAGAAATGATATAGATTTACGGTATTTTATCGGTATAATGTTATATTGAATTTTTTCACTCTTCGATACTCGCAAAAGCTTTCACCATTGTATTTAGATTACATAGGCCGCGTTCAGTTTCCAAGAAGTGTTACCATTAGCCGTTCTATTGTACTGGTTACCAGTAGACCAGTGACAACCATCTCGAGTTACCAGTAATGGAAGATGATGGAGGCAAAATGGGGATGGCAGCACCGTCGAATGGATGCAGACGTTTAATAAGGTTGAGAATCACTTGTTTTTGTTACATCTCACTGACAGCTTGTAACAGGACCCAAATCGATTATTTCGTCAGTTACTGTCTCGCACTTGAATTATAAGTTTCTGTTAGTGCATCGAATAATTTGAGAGTCTGCTACTGACAAGACTGTGTGAGCTTCTTAACTATCATTACTGTTTAAAATTTATGACCAAGGAAACGATTCCACTATTTATCATAAAAATTTCAGAAGAGAATATTGTTTGACAACAATTTTTGGGTGTGACTGATTTGCAGTTCAACAAACTGTTCCCAGAACTATTTTCGAGTTTAATGAATGTGGAACTCGTAAAGAATGTTTTCGATGGAAATCTCAAATGCATACCAGCAGGAGACTTCAACATCAATTTCTGTAACAATGATCACTATAGTAGTAAACTGAAAAATATACCCAATATTTTTGGAATATCTCAAAATGTAACGGAATTCACCCGATGTACACTGAATAGCAATACTGTTACGATATATCCTTGGGTTCGTTGATTAAAACACCAAACAACACTAAACTTCTTTTATTATAACTCTCTATCACAATACAATACAACACAATCGCTTAAATCGCTCCGTTAACTTTCCAATGCTCGGTACTAAACCTCTCTGTACTGAAAATTCTGCCGTCGGCGTGAGCGGCTCCCGCTTTTATATATATACATATATATATCGAGTTCGGAGATCGAAACTCAAGACATCACCTAGAAGATGGCAAATGAGACTTTGCCGAAACGTTGTGAGAATTATCCTTCAGAGGATCAAAACCACAGAACACGGAATGAAACCCGAAAAAACAACGCATCATATATATATATATATATATATATATATATATATATATATACAGGGTGTATCTAAATAACACCGAAAAAATTAAAGGGGTGATTCTGTGATGAAAATTAATGTGAGTGTTTGGTATAGAATTTTTTGAAAAAACCCTCCCCGGAAAAGTTACACCCCTTCGAAAATTAAAAAAAAAATTGGTTTTTCTTTTTCATTTTCCCTGTATATCAAGCTAAAGACACGAAACTTGGTAAACATTATCTGTCAATAAGAGTACACTTTTTGAAATTTTTTCAACCCTGAAGTATGCTTAGAAGGGGTTGATTATTTCAACCCCTAAGATATTTTTTTTACAACTTTTTTTTAGATGAAAATTTTTTCTTTAAAAAAGTATGACTGAAAAGCTCAATTCATTGACTAACTTTTTTAACTCTACAAGTTTTTTCTAAAACTTGAGCATTCACGAGAAAAAAATAAATAAGCTCATGTAAAATAGCATTTTATTGAACAACAGCCAACGCAATTCTATGAGGAAAAGGGTAGATGCTTGTATTGAAGCTGAAGGCGGTCATTTTCAACATTTATTATAATTGTATTGTCGATATTCGACAGGTTTTTGTTCACTTTTGTTTTTAGTTATAGAAGTCTCATAATCATAATTTGGTTGGCTGTTGTTCAATAAAATGCTATTTTACATGAGCTTATTTATTTTTTTCTCGTGAATGCTCAAGTTTTAGAAAAAACTTGTAGAGTTAAAAAAGTTAGTCAATGAATTGAGCTTTTCAGTCATACTTTTTCAAAGAAAAAATTTTCATCTAAAAAAAAGTTGTAAGAAAAAATATCTTAGGGGTTGAAATAATCAACCCCTTCTAAGCATACTTCAGGGTTGAAAAAATTTCAAAAAGTGTACTCTTATTGACAGATAATGTTCACCAAGTTTCGTGTCTTTAGCTTGATATACAGGGAAAATGAAAAAGAAAAACCAATTTTTTTTTAATTTTCGAAGGGGTGTAACTTTTCCGGGGAGGGTTTTTTCAAAAAATTTTTTACCAAACACTCACATTAATTTTCATCACAGAATCACCCCTTCAATTTTTTCGGTGTTATTTAGATACACCCTGTATATATATATATATATATATATATATATATATATATATATATATATATATATATATATATATATATATATAATATTAAATCAATACAAATGTAGTTAAATTATATGTAAATCTTAGTCCATCTAATATTGATAAAATCAATTTAGAGTTGATCACATGTAATTTTTTGTTAGGCAGTACCGATATGAATTCCTTCCTAGAAGATTTCCAAACTAAATGCGAGTTCATAGTGGAAACTATTGCACCAATAAAATAAGTAACTATCTAGTCAAATAGCGTTCCATGGTATGATATTGAACTGAATTTTTTTTTAAATATCCGAAATAAATTCGTAAAATCACTTGAAACTAAGGGTCATTTTTTCTATGAAAAAATAGATTTGGAAAAAATAAATCCAATATTTATGTGGAAAGAACTTAAAAAAATTAGTAATTATAGAAATACTTCATCTGTTTTCAACAACGGTATACATTTCAAAGATGGCGAAGGACAAATAAAAATTGTAAGACATGATGATGTGATTGCAGATTGTTTCAATAATTTTTTCATCGAGAGCATTGGAGATATTTTCTCCAGCATTGATGACACACATGTGGTGGAATGTGTAGTATAACATTGGAAGGTAGTTTTCCACAGTTTCAGAGAATAGAACTAGATGATCTTACATGAATTGTCAATAATATGGAGAATAAATCCAATGGCGATATTATAGATGCAGAATTTTTGAAAAATATTTACGGGGTTTTTGGGCAACAATGAAAAACGAGAACCGTTATACCTATCCAAAAAGTTTCTAACACTGAATTCTTGGGAATTCCGACTAATCAATATGTTGCCAATACTTGAAAAAATTCTTGAACTGGCCTATATTAACAGCTGTTAGAATACTTGAACACCAACAATTTTCTTTTTGCAAACCAATCTGGCTTCCGGCAACACCATTCATGCGAGTCATCCTTACAACTCATTCTCACTAAATGGAAAGAAAGCATAGATAGGGGAGAGTATGTGGTTGTTCTTGGATTTAAAAAGAGCATTTGAAACAATCGATCGTAGAAAGTTGCTGAGAAAATCAGAGGTTGCTGGTATCGAAGGTACAGTGCTCGATTGGTTCACAAATTACCTCACTAATCGCAAATAAGTTACTGAAATCAATCAAAGTTCTTCTGAACCACTCGAAAATTCTTTTGGTGTACCTCAAGGTAGTGTCTTGGGGGCCATTATTGTTCCTATTTATATCAATGATATACATCTTTTTCATTCATGTGACTTCATCAATCTCTTTGCAGATGATACTCTGTTATCTGTCTCAAATAGTGATTTGGATATTGCCATTAATAAAATGAACGACTCACTGAAGACTATTCAGTCATATCTCAAATGTAATAAACTCAAACTGAATATAACTAAAACCAAGGCAATGATATTATCAGGGGTAATATAATAAGTGGTATGATTATTACCGATAATTTTTTGGAATATTAATGAATTGCAATCCCAAAGCTGAAAATACAACGAGTCCGCAGGACGAGTTGTATTTTCTTGCATTGGGATTGCCAATGAATTGATATTCCAAAAAATTATAGGTTATTAATCATACCACGAATTATATTTAGGACGACAATATAACCCCTGTTTGAGCAAAAATTGTTGAATTGCCTGGTAATTGATTCTTTATTTCTGGCCGTATTCAAGGGAATACTCTTTTCCACTGCTTCATCTATGATACCAATCGCCATTTGTCCCCAACGATCGCTCATATTGATTAAGAAATATAACTAATCAAAACACATAGATTTTCACTTGACAGCTAGTAAAACAAAAACTAAGCAGGTTTATCACCGTGAAAATACAGCGACAAGCTATATTTTCACTGTAATTCGGATTCTATTGGCTGAATTTCAAAATTTGAAATAGACTGATTGGTTGTTAAGCAAGGAGATAATATATTGTCGACGTAATATAAAATTAGGAATATTAATACAGGTCAATATAGCCTTACAATAGATGGTGAAACAGTCACATTTGTGAACGATTTCAAGTACTTGGGATCTATGCTGGATAACACCCTCTCATTTGATGCACATTTCAATTACATTTATAAAAAAAAATCAAAAAAGATAAATTTTTTTACCAGAGTCTCATCAAATCTTTCTTTGTATTCTAGGTTAACTGTTTATAATACAATTATTCAACCTCACTTTGATTTCTGTGAAAGTATCCTATTTTCGTTTGAATTGAATGAAATTTCTAGTCTACAGAAATTACAAAATCGAGGACTTCGCATCATAATGAGATGTAACCGAAGTACGAATATAAATTTTATGTTGAACTCTCTACAATGGCTGTCGGTGTCACAGAGACTGTATCTAATAGCAATTACCTTCATTTACAGAATTTTGAATAATTTAATGCCAGAATACTTTGCTTCATTCAGATATCAAGTTGATAGCCATCAAACTAGAGGAAATGCTGAACAACTTCACTTACCCAAGTACAATTTGGCCAACTCATTGAGATCTTTATTTTATAAGGGTGTAAAAGAATATAATGAACTACCAATATGCATAAAAGAGTCTAAAACTATGAAGGAGTTCAAAACTGTTCTTGTAAATTACATAAGATCTAATCGATAAAATACTTGTTCATTATTTAACTGTTCATAACTATTTTTATCAATTATTCATGTGATTTTGTTTTTTTGTATTAGTATCCTATTTGTATACAAGTGTTTTCTACATTTAATCGTTGATTGTGTTCAACTATATTTGTGAATTGTAATTTACCAATGTATGCATATTAGGATTATTTCCTTCTGAATAAAGATCATTCAATCTAAAAGAAATTTTGCCATCCTGCTGGATTTATTCAGTATCAAGTTTCTTTCCTCACTTCAAGCTATCAATTATTGTTTATCACATATCAACCGTTCATTCTTACAGTTTTCCACGTTGTATCTTTGCGGTGGATGGTAAAAGGAAATGTACCCAGAGGAACCCAGAACTTACCTTGGTATTTCTTCTGGAGTGACACAATGTCCTTTGCGATGAGAATTCAGTCGATGTGTCGGCCGACTCTTCTCCGGTGTCGTTACAGGATTGCACAACGGTGTTGGGGTTTGGAAAACTCCAGTTCATACGAACACTCGGAAGAAAACAGCACTCACGATTGCACGGCGGTTTTTTATGAGAAAAAAAGGAAACGTATATTCGTACAGCAAATCGCTTCGCTATTATCTGAATGCCGACTGGCTTGATCTGGGCTAGAGGTGATGGATTGAAAAATGATACAGGGTGGTTCCACAAAGATACTTGCATGTAAATAATAGTACAAATTGAAAATAAATGAAATATAAATGAAATTTCAATAGAAATGTATTAATTTCCTCAGAATATATATATATACAAAAAAAAGAACAAAAATAATAAAACAGAGCGGGACGCGACATGCCCCCCCACCAAAGATGAGAATCATTTTACATCTTTCTCAAGTGGAAGTGGGCATAGTTTCACAACTGGACGTTTGAAACTTCCGCTAGCGGTTTTAACTGAAGCTACTCTAATCCTACCATCTGCTCCCGGAAACACTTCTGTTACACGACCCATCACCCACTGTAGGGGTGGTGAATTATCATTCTTTATCAGGACTAATGTTCCTACCTTGATGGGATCAGACTCATCGGTCCATTTCGAACGTTGATGAAGCGTATGCAGATATTCTCTTGACCACCGCTTCCAAAAGTGTTGATGCATTCTTTGCAATAGCTGCCACCTTGTCAGTCGATTAAGAGATACATCTAACAGATTATCCTCTGGTACCGCGGTTAAAGGAGCCATGGTTAGGAAATGACCTGGCGTTAAAACACTTAGGTCTGAAGGATCATTACTCATAGGTGTCAACGGACGGGAATTGAGAACTGCTTCAATTTGTGTGAAAACCGTTAGCAGTTCTTCAAAGGTTAGAATTTGTTCACCTACGACACGGTTGAGATGGGTTTTGACAGATTTGACACAACTTTCCCACAGACCGCCGAAATGAGGGGCCGAAGGAGGGTTGAAGTGCCAAGCAATGACTTCCTTTGAAGCTGCTGCATGCATGAGAGATTGAAGTTGATTGTATGCGCCTACATAATTCGTTCCACAGTCGCTATATAGATGTTGACACTGACCTCGACGGGCCACGAAGCGTTTGAGTGCTGCCAAAAACGATTCGCTTGACAGATCTGAAGCAAGCTCTAAATGAACCGCCTTTGTCGCGAAACAAATGAACAGACACATAAAAGCCTTGGTAATCTTAGCTCCCCTGGTTCTGCCCATTCGGATGCGAAAGGGCCCAGCAAAGTCAGTACCAGAATGTAAGAAAGGTTTGCACTGTGTTATGCGCGTGGCCGGGAGATCACCCATGAAGGGCTGAGTGGGAGTTGGGTGAACTCTCCAACAACGGACACATTTGGAGATAACACGTCGAATGCAACGTTTGGCAGACAATATCCAAAATTGTTGAGAAAGTAGAAAATGGACTGTTTGAATTCCGGCGTGTAAATATTTCATATGAAAATGTTCGATGACTAAATCAGTCAAACGACTGCGTCTGGGTAAGAGTGCAGGAAATTTTCGATCATATGGTATCGAAGCACGAGTCAATCTACCACCAACTCGAAGGATGCCCTTATCATCAAGAAAGGGTGATAAGCTTCGGAAAGGTTTTGGAAGTGGATGACCTTGAACTATCAGAGATATTTCTTCAGAGAAGGTCACTTCCTGAGTTCTTCTGACAAAACACATTAGTGAAAGGTATAATTCGGAAGAAGATAGACACCCTACGCGTCGACTACGGGTATTACGAGTGTTGTGAATGAACCTCATTATGAATCCACAAATTCGGATGAGCTTGGTTAAAGAAGAGTGATGGTTTATCAGTGAATCGACAAAATTTGGTGTCACCGTGGCTGTGAGGGTAACCTTGCGTTCTTCCTCCATGGCTCCGATCGGAATTGTAGTCATGTCGGAGGAAGTTATCCAACTACTAGCAGGGTCCTTCAAAAACGAAGGTCCTTTCCACCATAAAGAAGAGTGTGTGAGCTCGGAAGGCAGTAAGCCGCGAGACCCGAGATCTGCCGGATTATTTCCAGATAACACATGAAACCAATTATCAGAAGATGTTTTGTCTTGGATAAAAGAAACTCTGTTGGAAACAAAGGTTTTCCATCGATGGGCTGGGGAAGCTAACCATGCTAGGACTATCATACTGTCAGACCAACAGCATGTGCGGGTGAAATTGATTTTACCTTGATAAACTTTAGAGACATAAGAGAGGAGGCGAGTAACTAAAACAGCAGCGCAGAGTTCTAGTTTGGGTACTGATATTCTTTTCAAGGGTGCGACCTTGGACTTGGAGCAAACAAAAATAGTTTTGATTTCTTTTCCAGAGGTTCTTATGACAAAATAGAGTACTGCACAGAAACCTCGTTCAGAAGCGTCCCCGAAGCAATGAATTTCACATGAGAGTCCGCCACAGATTCCCAATGGACGGGGAAGTTCGAAACTGTTCAGGGAATGGATATCGGCGAGGAATCTATCCCAAAGACGAATTACGTCTTGGGGCGGTGCCTGGTCCCAATTGATTTGTAGAGTCCAAATTCGCTGAATCAAATATTTGATCAGGAAAGTGATAGGGGATAAAAATCCCAAAGGATCAAAAATGCGTGCGAGATTGCTCAAGAGATTACGCTTTGTACACTCAACGTGCATGGGCTGAACGGAAAAATAAAAACAATCAGACGATGGTCTCCAACGTAAGCCCAGAATTTTCAAAGACGGGTCAGAGTCTGAAAAATCGATTCCAACATGAGAAGTAGGAAGGTGTGTTAATAATGATGGATCATTGCTCGACCACTTCCTGAGCTCGAAGCCACCTTTTGAGAGTAAGGAGATGAGTTGGTCCTGAAGATTGCGAGCTTGTTCTGAGGTAGGAATGGAAGTGACAATATCATCCATGTAGGTGTCATTCAATATAGCTTGGGATGCCAGTGGGAAAGGCGAACCTTCATCTTCAACTAATTGCTGAAGTGTACGGATAGCCAGATACGGACTCGACGAAATTCCGTATGTGACAGTACAAAGTCGGTATTCTTGTACCGGGTCAGAGGTGCTGAAACGCCAAAGAATACGCTGATAGTCTCTGTGAATGGGTGAGATTAAAATCTGGCGAAACATCATTTTTATATAACAGATTGAAACAATGGGGTGTAATCTGAAATTCAGAAGAATCGTGACGATATCCTTCTGTAATTTAGGACCTGATAAGAGGTGATCGTTCAAAGAATTTTGGTTTGGAAGTTTTGCCGAAGCGTCAAAGACCACCCTGAGTTTTGTCGTAGTACTTTCAGGTTTGGCAATGCAGTGGTGTGGAATATAATAGCAGTGAGGAGGTGTTGATGAAAATGAGTCGACAAGTTCCATATGACCTAAATCTAGTTATTCTTTCAGAAAGGCTGAATATTCAGAATATAATGAACGCTGCTTAGTGAGACGCTTTTCCAAAGAGTAAAATCTATGTAGAGCCAAAGATCGGATATTTGGGAACGAGGGGGGTAACTCCTTGAGAGGAAGTGTCAAAATATATCTCCCAGTTGCATTTCTGGAGTGGGACTCGGTGAAGATTTTTTCACAATCAAAGTCCTCCTGAGATACAACTGGTGCATTTGGAACCTGTTCTAATTCCCGAAAAGACTTCAGAGTTTTGTCGAGAGAAACACAACTATCAAGTGTACAACACAGTGATGTGGTCCTTGGTAGGTTTGGTATCGAAATTTTTCCTATAATGACGTATCCTAAAACAGTATTTAAGGCGTCTGGCGTACCCTCTGCACCTCGGATACAACCATCAGACAGAATCTGAGAAAAAACATCGGCACACAATAAAAGGTCAATTGGTGATGGTTCATCAAACCGAGGATCTGCTAATTCAAGATTAGCAATATGAGGCCAGTTCGAACCTGATATTGAAGCTGCAGGCAGATCTCCACAAATAGTTTTCAGAATCACAACGTCTGTGACGAAAACAGGTTTCGGTATGTGCAAAGGTTTGAAAAGAATTGTGGTAGCACCCATATTTGAGTAAGTTCGCATCGAACCCAGCCCGTTAAGGTTGAGTCTGAGATCGGTTTTTGGTAAGCCTAAACGTTGAGCACTCTTCTGGGTTATGAAGGAAGTCATACTCCCAGAGTCGAGTAAACATCGCAATATCTGATAATTTCCAGTATTATCTAATACCTCAACTTGGGCTGTGGAAAGGAGAACGCTGGAATTTGAGGTTTAAAATGATGCTTGAAGCGACGGGAGATTTTCTGAAGTTGACTCAGTAGGAGTAAAATTATTTTGGGATGAAAGAGTACTTATAATATTTGAGGTGGTGGGTTGAGGAGAATTTTCATTAAAATGCAATAAGGTGTGATGAAGTAGTTTACACCTATGACAACGAACGTTACTTTTGCACTGTTTAGTAGAATGAGCACGACTGAGACAGTTGATACACAGTTTATTTTCCTTCGCTAATTGGTAACGGGAGGATGCTGATTTATTCAAAAAATCTGGACATTTATATATAAAATGTTCGTTATTACATAAGGGGCAATAAGATGAGGAAGTATGCGTCTGAACCACTAAAGATGTGGAAGGCCGAAAGACGGAATGAGATGACGGTTTCGTGAGCAGTTTTACTGGCTTCGTTTTTTCCTCGGCTTTAGATCCTCGGCTGAGATTATCTAGAGCGTCGCATTGTTTTTCCAAAAAGGCCGTTAAACTTGAATATGTGGGAATATCTGAGGAATTGTGATGTAGTTCAAACCTTGTTACTGTTGACACGGGTAGTCTTTTCAATAACATTTGTACTAGAATGTAGTCCCATTGATCGACTGGCAAGGGGACAAGTTTCAATGCGGCAAGATTATCTTCAAAAATATCCAATAAGTTTCTTAAGGCTACAGGGTCATCAGTTTTCAATGCGCTCGAATTTTCAATATTCGACCAATGATTTGATGCGATTAATCTGGTATTTTTGAATCTTTTGACCATAGAAGCGTATGCGATTTTGAAATTAGCAGCTGTTTTAGATAGATTTTGTATATGTTTTAAGGCTGGCCTTTCAAGGCCGTCAATAAATAATTGAACCTTTCAATATCCGAGAGTGATTCATTTTCCAAAATAGTCGAGTTGAACAAATCTATAAATGATGAAAATTCGGTTCTATCCCCGCTGAAAGTAGGTAAATGAAGTTTTGGTAATGCGATATTTGAAGAAACTTTAGATTCGTTTGAACATGACGTGTTATTTGGAGGGAACATCTTTAGATGAATGGATTTTATCAAATAATAATTTTTTTCAAACGATGCTCTTATTTCATCCTCCACCTTGAACACATCATCTTCATCTTGGGAAACATAACCCACAATTGTATTATGTAATGATCCAAACGACTCTCGAACTGTATCAATTATTTCGTAACGCAAGTTAAAAATAACTGCCAGAGTGCTGTCCTTTTCTGCAGCCAATGCAGCATCATGCAGTTCACTAAGACGTTGAATTTCGGTTTGCCTTAGTGCCTTGTATTTTTTAAGTTTTGCTTTATCAGCTTCAGAAGGCATGTTGAAAATAGTTGAATAGAAATTCAAATGAATGAAACTGATCACCCTGTAGAACGAGATTGATTATAACAACACACTTCACAGTATTGAAATAAAATGAATTGTTTCTGTTCGTGTTGCCTACTAATTTCAAAGCGCTCGGAAGTAAATACCAAGAAGCACCGACGCGATGATAGGATTATTCAGTGCGCGCGATTTCGTTGCCCAGCTGATCGACTGCCCGAGCTGTCCACAACAGACTACAAAAATGATAACAAATTTGCAACAAAAGGCAGAGAGAGAAATGAATACTTTCTGTCGCGATCGGAATTGTTTTGCGGAAAAAATCTAAACTGACAAAAAAAGAGATAACTATTTGTAAGGAAAATGCTCAAAATTGATGTCAATGTTGAAATAATTTGAAAACACTTGTGCAATATAATAAAAAAGGCTTTAATCGCGGCTCGAAGAACCAATGTTTGGTGCGGGTGAATTAGATCTATGATCTATAAGAATTAGTAATCATATAACCAAAGCGGTTATACAATGTCGATATCTCGATGAGTTTAGTGGACTGTATCTTTGCGGTGGATGGTAAAAGGAAATGTACCCAGAGGAACCCAGATCTTACCTTGGTATTTCTTCTGGAGTGACACAATGTGCTTTGCGATGAGAATTCAGTCGATGTGTCGGCCGACTCTTCTCCGGTGTGGTTACAGGATTGCACAACGGTGTTGGGGTTTGGAAAACTCCAGTTCATACGAACAATCGGAAGAAAACAGCACTCACGATTGCACGGCGGTTTTTTATGAGAAAAAAAGGAAACGTATATTCGTACAGCAAATCGCTTCGCTATTGTCTGAATGCCGACTGGCTTGATCTGGGCTAGAGGTGATTGATTAAAAAATGATACAGGGTGGTTCCACAAAGATACTTGCATGTAAATAATAGTACAAATTGAAAATAAATGAAATATAAATGAAATTTCAATAGAAATGTATTCATTTCCTCAGAATATATATATATATATATATATATATATATATATATATATATATACAAAAAAAAAGAACAAAAATAATAAAACAGAGCGGGACGCGACACACGTGGTTTTTGAATCACTTTGCTTTTCTTCATTTTTAGTTTTATATGTTAGTAATCTTTTTTAGCTTTTTTACCAATTTTGGATAAATTTCTTTAATATTTTCGTATGTATTCTGATTCATGAAGTTTATTATTGGAATCTTTTTTCAATTTGAAATACATGTGAGTTGATTAGTGATTTTGTACTTTTTTTTCTTTATATCTGATCTTTATCAGTGGATGCGCAAGCCACTTGTTCATTTCAAATCGCCTACTCCACTGCATTTCATCAATTTGTCTCACGAAACATAGATGGAGTAAGCATACACTTATTTTCTGCTGTTGTTTTATCTTTGACATTTTCTTGAAAAAAAATGGGAGAGAAGATAATATTCGCACAAGTTTCGTTGGCGGTTTAAGAAGTCCATGAAAAACCATTTTGAGTTACGTTTCTTTCTGAGTAATATACCGTTTTCTAAGAATTTTTGTTATCATGATAGTTGATAGTGATAGTTTTTCCAAGTGTCTTTAAAGCAGTCGAAAGTGTTGAGGAACATTCGATTCCACCGCATCGAATCAAAATTTAATCTATTTCCTGTTTCTTTCCTATCTGAAAACCTTACCTTCCCCAAGACGAGGAGATCCAATAAGGAGTTCGTCAGTTTGCTATTGTCCGAAAAAAGGTGAGTCTCTTTTACAGTCCACAGTTTTTCGTTCCAGTTTTGAATTTTGAATTCATTGAAAAGCTTCGTGTCGATTTTATCGTAATATATTCCTGAGTCTAACGGAGTAGGTAGGTATATATTATTTATATTCGAATACCTATTCAACAACATAATAAATTATGGATCTATCCAGACCCTCTTCCCATATATGACATTCGTTCTGCTCATTGTGAAAAAAAATTGTTATAATCGACTATGGAATTACTAGTTATGCTATAGCGTAACTAAATGTATGAGTAAGATTAATAAATATTTCAGCTCAGAATCAATCCATTTTAAGTAGTTTGAATGTCAATATTTTGTGGTGGATGGATTATTTCTTTGTAGTTTTTTTCTGGTTCCCAACCTACTGCAATGTTAAAAGATAATAAGAATTAATATTGGAATCTATACAAGTTGTAGAAGGCAGATTTTTAATCTAGCTTCAAAGTTGCTGCGTTAATTGAAAAACAAGTGGATTCTGAAACCAAATCCGCTAATGGATACGTTAACGATACGTATTTAGATAAATATCAGTTCTGGGAATGGTCCACGCGAAATTAATTAGCGTGGATTAATCAAGAGCGAAAGATCCACGAGAAACGGTAAAGTCACTTTCTTCATACGACGCATTTCGCGTTGAGAAATTATGGAATTTGGAACAAGATCCACGTTAGCGTGCCGACGGACATGATTCAGACGACTTTGAATGATTGCACATACTTCTTTCATTGAAGTTGTAATTTCTATTCCTCAAATTTGAGTAATTCGAGAAGTTGCTGACTAACAGAACGTGTTCCATTTGGGAGGAACTTTTTTTTAATTGACACAGCAACTTTTCGGTGTAAATTAAAGACCTGCCATTCTTCACTTGTATAGATTCCAATATTAGTACAATTTTTTTTCAGACTGTGGTAGATTGAGAACCTAAAAAAACTATCGATTCTGTTATTCGCGATAGAAAATGAGATATAAGTTCATATTTAGATTTTTATTTTTACATTTGCATGTGTACATATTGTTACGATTCATCCTTGGGTTCGTTTAATTAAAACTCCAAACAACACTTCACTACTTTCATTACAACATTCTATCACAACACCATACAATCCAATCGCTTAAATTGCTCCGCTAACTTTCCAATGCTCCGTACTAAAACTCCCTGTACTAAAAATTCTGATAAACTCTCTGATAGAAATTCTGCTTCGCGAAAAAACTCTGCTCCACTTAGCTCTCAATAACTCTCGCCACTTAGTTCTGATTAAAAACTCTGCTGAATAACTGCCTCTGCTAATAACTAACTCTGCTCTGAATAAAAACTGTCCCCGCCGCGATGTCCCGCTGCTTATATACCTGCGTACACCTATGGAGAATCTTCGAGAGAAGCCTCGATGATGTGTATCGAATTCTCCAAGCGAATTACGGGTTCCTGGAAGAGTGATGTTCGCTATGACGCGACCCCTCATCTGCGTTTACGATCTCGTCAGGGCCGGCGCTAGTACATTCGTAACATTATCCCCCTCTCAATTTTGATCGTCGCAATCAAACAATATCTCGTTATTCCCATTGTAACATTTCAGTCTCTCGAGGTGTACGACTTTCATTTTTGTTCTAGGCCTACTTACACGTTGAACCCTGTTCACCACATCATTCATCCTGCGACGAGGGTTGTACTCGATTGAAATCCGCCAGTATTTGTCAGTCAGCCCTTCCTGTTATTTTCAACTCGGAGATGTCACTTCTACCTCCAACACGACACCTGGCGGCTCTCACAGAGATGGCTTGTTTTGTCTTCACCCGGGCTCGTGCGATAACCGATGGCTGGACGCTGCATTCAGGGGCTTTGTTCACTGTAGCACGAAGAACTACTTTCTTCGCAGTTTTCTTAAATCGCTGTTTCGCAGGCATCTTTCTCTGTCCTGGAAATGTAGGGACAACATCTTCAAACTTCATAACCTTCTTGTCGAATGAAAACCCATAGTCACTGATCAAATCCATTCCGAGTACAAATTAATCTTCTATGTCCGCGACGTACACTGTATCCGTGATGGTAAGACGCCCAAGAATCTGTGTAATATTAGCCTTTCCTAGAATAGGTTCATTTTCACCTGTGACTGTTCGAAGCACGGAGTTGGAAGAAAAGGGCTTCACGCTTTCTTCAAAGAAACTGCTGCACCGGTGTCTATGGTGCATGTAACGTCTAGGTCATTGAATTTTCCTGGAATGGTTAGGCTATCGGTTGTTGTTCTTAGCCTGTTGACACAGATGACCCTCGGTGACCTTGACCTCTCGGGGGATTGCGAACTTGGATGCATCTCGGCAGGTGAGTTGGATCTTGGGGGCATTCTCACCTTGCAATCTTTCATGAAATGTCCGGATCTTCCACACCTATAACATTTTCACTGCAGTCTTTAATAAAATGCCCCGGCTTTCTACATCTATAGCAAATCCTCTGCGGCATTGTCGTCCAACAGTCTTTTATAAGATGTCCTAGTTTTTCACATCTGTAGCACGTTTTTTTCTTCTGGGTGCTCATTCCACCCCAAGTAGCACAAACATATCAGACCATGCAATATTGGTTCAATATTAAGGAAATATTAACCATATATTGTAGATATCATATTGGCCACAAAAAAAATGTGAACATTCGGCGATATTAGATCAACATTCGAAAGCAATGTAAGGATATATCGTTTCAACTATATTGATACAATATTTTTAAAGATATATCGACGAAAAAAGAAAATTCGTTTGATGTCACTAATTATTTTCTTTTTATAATATACGGGATTTTACATATCTTTTTTATCGAATAGTCAACTTGAAAATTTCACTTATCCACATTAACTAACTGAATACTAACCTGGAAAAAACTCTGGCTGCTGCGGGGCTTGAACTCACGACCTTCAGAAGAGAAATATTGATGTCGACCACTATACACTCTACGGCACGAAGAGACTTGTTTCTAAGAAGGAGTTGGGTGGTATAGATGTGGTGACTTCAAGTTAGTTATGTTCGAGACAACATTAAAATGTTAGAAACTTGAGTAACAATGAAATATATTCGAAAAAACACTGAAGAATAACTGTCTTATGTGATGGCGATTTGGAATATCAAACTTGCTGTGCCAAATGTTCTGGACGTAATTTTCTGGTATTGAAATCCACCAAATGACGATATTTCAATTTTTCCAAATTTTGTTTGGAATAATTCGTGATGAATATTGCGTTACCGATATTGATATATGTTTGAATACATTAAGTGATCACTTTTTTTTTTTTTTTTTTTTTTTTAATTCTTTAACGTCGGCCTATTTCCGCTACCAAGGCCAATCACCGACGCCGGTGAGCACACTTCCCCCAACCGGAAATTTTGCCGAACCCTCTGGTATTCCAACCAGAGGTAGGGATCTTTAACGAGCCCAACATCCATGGACTCGGGACCGACGGCTTAACGTCCCCTCCGAAGGACGGCATATCCTCAATATATCTTGTGCTCATTGATATATTGTCTGCGAGCTATGATATGCTACTTCGCTGCAGCTGTACGGGCTTTCGACACGGTATTTCCCTGTATGGTCACCCATCCAAGTACTAACCGCGCTCGGCGTTGCTTGACTTCAGATATCGAATGACTGTCAGTCAACCTGAAGAGCTGGGCCATGCCCAAGTGATCACTTTCAAAATCCCGATACCCCTTTTCAGGCTGTGATTGTAAAATGACTATTTGAATATTTTACTGTTAAAACGAAATTCAGACAATATCAGAATTCGCATATCTATATTGCAGTATCATGCCGATATGCCACCTAATGAGATAATACAATATTTTAATCTGCGCTCCCAAACAATGTCGAATATACATTAGATATCGATGTTGAAAATTGAGTATATAAAAAATATGCAGACAATATTGAATTATCTATGTTGTTAAACTGATATTATTCATCATCACCTGATATGGTAATTCAGATATTGGTAATAAGTTATCAAACCCATACATTATCAATATTGAACCTCACAAAATGCAGTTGAAATTTATTGTCAATATTGAGCCAATATTCATAATGAAATATCGTTTTCTCAATATTGATTAATATGAGTTCAACATCAATTTTTCATTTACGATGTATCTATATTGGACCAATCTGAACTCGGGGTTCAGCCAATATGATGTGTTACTTGGGACTTATCATTAATTTTATCTCCTCCAGAACTTTCTCGACACGCACATTCGGCCTCGACGTGTTGAAGGCCGCCTCTACTTCCAAGAGCGAACCAAAGCATCGCTACTTGAATCTTGTCAGACGTAAAATTATCTGCATCTCCGTGTCTCTCAGTCCATCTATAAACATCTGCACCGCTAGCTGCTCCTTGAAATCTCTAGGTGCTTCTGGGTACGCCAGCTGGATAAGGCGTCTCTCATCTGCTTCAAATTCTTGCCGAATCTCACCGGATTTTTGTGTGCGTGTTTTCATTTGGGACCGGTATAGCTGTTGAGATTGTGGTGCCACCGTCAACAAAGTAAATAAATTCACAAAAAATACTCGATTCCATAAAGTCTTCATTCAAGGAAAAGTTTTCTAATTAAGTTTTGTTTCAAAATCCGTTCATGTTGAACTTTCAAATTAAACTATGTATTCACTCAAGTGAAACAAAAATCATAGTAAAGTATTAACACTTTTGAAGAAATCCAGAAACGCTTGCAAAATCGATTCTAAATCAAAATTTCAACAATTGGCAGAAATATTCAATGAAGTCTGTATTATAGAATTATACAGAATATTAAAATTTTCGATCCTTACCTTCAGATCAGAACACGAGAAATGGACCGAAAACAAAGCTTGCAAAGTCGAGTTTATAGTGGGGAGGTAATTTACACGTGTTGACCTCGATTGGCAAACCCGAGGCAAATAATGTCGCAATCTTTACGACTTATTTATGCGATGTTTTGAAACCCATAAAATTTAATGGGGACAGATGTTCAAAGCACTTGCTGAAGCTTGCGTAATTCGCAACTCACAAAGAATGTTCTTTGTTCGAGGGGGGTATAAAAGCATTCGCACTTGCAAATTCATGGTATTCCAGTATCAGAGTATTCCAGTATCATGTATTGGAATAGAGTGTTATAGAAAGAGTAATACAGTAACAGTAGTATGACATCAGAGTAATATAGTAACAAAGTGAATGATCAAGTATTATGTACCAAACAGTAGACAGTGATTTAAACAAAAACGCGATGCAGTAATAAATCAATCACTAGAAATGCTAAACGTTAAACTGAAGTGTACCGGAATCGCTCTTCAAAATGTTATGTAAGTCTAGCCGTTAAAACCAAAGCGATGATCTGATTATTTATGTACCATGTCTGTACGAGATTGTAATGAACGAAATTATGTGAGTTCTATTGACTTGTCGACGTATTTTGTATTACGGAATCATCGATTTTTGCCTTATGTATTCCCTGCTTCATTTGTTGTATAACTGAATGTTCGAGATGCCGCTTATCCTAAACAAATTAAAAACTGTTGAAAATTCCGCCGAATGTTATTATTTCCACCAAGAATTCACGAATCAGAAATAATCATGTGCGACTGGGTATTTAACATCTCAAGGACCGCTCGCCTTTTTGCCAACAAACGATACCCGGTCGTCACAAGATGTTGCTCGTCATACCGCAACTCCAATGCAGAAATCAGATCCTGATATTTATTCTGCTGTTCTATGGGTACCGTTTGCAATATATCCAAAGCTAGCCCTCTCAACGCTACTATGACTGCCGTAGCTTTTTCTTCACCCCATCCATTAGTCTCTGCCGCAGCCTCGAATTGTCTACGATAAATGGACCAAGACGACTGTCCATCGAAAGTCGGCGGTTTTACGGAAATTCCTGACGTGGCAACCCTGTCTCGGCGATCTTGGTTCTTGAGAAGAGCTATCTGTTTTTCTAGACCTCTCATTTCATTTCTTTTCTCTGTTCTTCGAGAATTTTCTGGAGTGCTTCATCCAGTTCTTTCTTTTCATTTTCTCGTTCTTTCTGTTCAACTTCTCACTCTTTCTTTTCCTCCTGCCCCCGTATCGTAAGATGTACTTCTCGTATTCACCATAAATTGCTTTTATTTATCAGCAAAATTCCACTTCCGACACCACTGTCACGATATTTCCTTGCAAAATCCCTACTTCTGACACCACTGTTACGATTTATCCTTGGGTTCGTTTAATTGAAACTCTAGAACACTTCACCTCTTTTATTACAACTTTCTATCACAACACAATACAAATCCAATCGCTTAAATTGCTCCGCTAACTTTCCAATGCTCCGTACTAAAACTCCCTGTACTGAAAATTCTGATAAACTCTCTCTAATAGAAATTCTGCTTCGCGAATAAACTCTGCTCCACTTAGCTCTCAATAACTCTCGCCACTTAGTTCTGATTAAAAACTCTGCTGAATAACTGCCTCCACTAATAACTAACTCTGCTCTGAATAAAAACTGTCCCCGCCGCGATGTCCCGCTGCTTATATACCTGCGTACACCTATGCAGAATCTTCGAGAGAAGCCTCGATGATGTGTATCGAATTCTCCAAGCGAATTTCGGGTTCCTGGAAGATGTTCGCTATGACGCGACCCCTCATCTGCGTTAACGATCTCGTCAGGGCCGGCGCTAGTACATCCGTAACATTATCCCCCTCTCAATTTTGATCGTCGCAATCAAACAATATCTCGTTATTGCCATTGTAACCTTTTAGTCTCTCGAGGTGTACGACTTTCATTTTTGTTCTAGGCCTGCTACACGTTGAACCCTGTTAACCACATCATTCATCCTGCGACGAGGGTTGTACTCGATTTCCTTATTGAAATCCGCCAGTATTTGTCAGTCAGCCCTTCCTGTTGTTTTCAACTCGGAGATGTAACTTTCTACCTCCAACACGACACCTGACGGCTCTCACAGGGATGGCTTGTTTTGTCTTCACCCGGGCTCGTGCGATAACCGATGGCTGGACGCTGCATTCAGGGGCTTTGTTCACTGTAGCACGAAGTACTATTTTCTTCGCAGTTTTCTTAAATCGCTGTTTCGCAGGCATCTTTCTCTGTCCTGGAGTTGTAGGGACAACATCTTCAAACTTCATAACCTTCTTCTTGTCGAATGAAAACCCATAGTCACTGATCAAATCCATTCGGAGTACAAATTAATGTTCTATGTTCGCGACGTACACTGTATCCGTGATGGTAAGACGCCCAAGAATCAGTGTAATATCAGCCTTTCCTCGAATAGGTTCATTTTCACCAGTGACTGTTCGAAGCACGGAGTTGGAAGAAAAGGCTTCACGCTTTCTGGTCGAAGGATGTCACTGCGTACCAAAGAAACTGCTGCACCGGTGTCTAAGGTGCATGTAACGTCTAGGTCATTAAATTTTCCAGGAATAGTTAGGCTATCGGTTGTTGTTCTTAGCCTGTTGACACAGATGACCCTCGGTGACCTTGACCTCGCGGGGGATTGCGAACTTGGTTGCATCTTGGCAGGTGAGTTGGATCTTGGGGGCATTCTCACCTTGCAATCTTTCATGAAATGTCCGGATCTTCCACACCTATAACATTTTCACTGCAGTCTTTAATAAAATGCCCCGGCTTTCTACATCTATAGCAAATCCTCTGCGGCATTGTCATCCAACAGTCTTTTATAAGATGTCCTGGTTTTCCACATCTGTAGCACGTTTTTTTCTTCTGGGTGCTCATTCCACTCATCATTAATTTTATCTCCTCCAGAACTTTCTCGACACGCACATTCGGCCTCGACGTGTTGAAGGCCGCCTCTACTTCCAAGAGGAGCGAACCAAAGCATCGCTACTTCTCTTGAATCTTGTCAGACGTAAAATTCTCTGCATCTCCGTGTCTCTCAGTCCATCTATAAAAATCTGCACCGCTAGCTGCTCCTTGAAATCTCCAGGTGCTTCTGGGTACGCCAGCTGGATAAGGCGTCTCTCATCTGCTTCAAATTCTTGCAGAATCTCACCGGATTTTTGTGTGCGTGTTTTCATTTGGGACCGGTATAGCTGTTGGGATGTTGCTCGTCATACCGCAACTCCAATGCAGAAATCAGATCCTGATATTTATTCTGCTGTTCTATGGGTACCGTTTGCAATATATCCAAAGCTAGCCCTCGCAACGCTACTATATCCATTAGTCTCTGCCGCAGCCTCGAATTGTCTACGAGAAATGGACCAAGACGACTGTCCATCGAATGTCGGCGGTTTTACGGAAATTCCTGACGTGGCAACCCTGTCTCGGCGATCTTTGTTCTTGAGAAGAGCTATCTGTTTTTCTAGACCTCTCATTTCATTTCTCATCTCCTCTGGCACTGTATCCACTTTCTCATTGACCACATCGATTCTCTTGACGTCCCCCTTTAGTTCTTTCTTTAGGTCTTCTTTTAGTTCCTCTTTCAGATCTACTCTTAGTTCTCCTTTTAGTTCTTTCATTATTACTTCGGTTTTATATAACACATGCTCAAAGAGCATGTCCTGATTTTCTAGAACTTTCTGGAAGTCTGCTTCCATTAGTCTCTGCCGCAGCCTCGAATTGTCTACGAGAAATGGACCAAGACGACTGTCCATCGAATGTCGGCGGTTTTACGGAAATTCCTGACGTGGCAACCCTGTCTCGGCGATCTTTGTTCTTGAGAAGAGCTATCTGTTTTTCTAGACCTCTCATTTCATTTCTCATCTCCTCTGGCACTGTATCCACTTTCTCATTGACCACATCGATTCTCTTGACGTCCCCCTTTAGTTCTTTCTTTAGGTCTTCTTTTAGTTCCTCTTTCAGATCTACTCTTAGTTCTCCTTTTAGTTCTTTCATTCTTACTTCGGTTTTATATAACACATGCTCAAAGAGCATGTCCTGATTTTCTAGAACTTTCTGGAAGTCTGCTTTTAGTTGTTTTTCTATTTGCTCTAATTCATCCTTTTGTTTTTCTAGAATTTCTTGGAGATCTTTTCATTCTTTTCTCTGTTCTTCGAGAATTCTCTGGAGTGCTTCATCCCGTTCTTTCTTTTCATTTTCTCGTTCTTTCTTTTCAACTTCTCACTCTTTCTTTTCCTCCCGCCCCCGTATTGTAAGATGTACTTTTCGTATTCACCATAAATTGCTTTTATTTATCAGCAAAATTCCACTTCCGACACCACTGTCACGATATTTCCTTGCAAAATCCCTACTTCTGATACCACTGTTACGATTCATCCTTGGGTTCATTTAATTGAAACTGAAGAACACTTCACTACTTTTATTATAACTTTCTATTACAACACAATACAATCCAATCGCTTAAATTGCTCCGCTAATTTTCCAATGCTCTGTACTAAAACTCTCTGTACTAAAAATTCTGATAAACTCTCTCTATTAGAAACTCTGCTTCGCGAATAAACTCTGCTCCACTTAGCTCTCAATAACTCTCGCCACTTAGTTCTGATTAAAAACTCTGCTGAATAACTGCCTCTGCTAATAACTAACTCTGCTCTGAATAAAAACTGTCCCCGTCGCGATGTCCCGCTGCTTATATACCTGCGTACACCTATGAAGAATCTTCGAGAGAAGCCTCGATGATGTGTATCGAATTCTCCATGCGAATTACGGGTTCCTGGAAGAGTGACGTTCGCTATGAGCTCAAATAATCCCTAATTGTATGTGAGCCACCATGTATATTTCTTGTGCCTACCATTTCTGATGTTTTTATCAACTTGGGTTTTGATGAATAAAGTCAGTCTGAATTGGAGTCTTAGATTTATTACATGGCGCTGCGAACAGGTGCTGAAAAACAAATCATTGTGTGGAATTAAAGTGTAACCAAATAAACATAATGGCAGATTATAGAGGTATTGCGCCCTTAGACATGAGTGGAAATGTATCTGAGGAGTGGAGTTTTTGGATAAAAAAGTTCAAAAATTATCTGAAAGCAACTGAATTAGATAAGAAAAAAGAAGATCTACAGTGTGCCCAGTTACTGCAGTATATTGGCGATGAAGGACTGCACATTTATAATACTTTCGAATTCGTGGAAGAAGAGGAAGACAAAATTGAACCCTTGATAGAAATGTTTCAAGAGTATTTCCAGCCGAAAAAGAAACTCACATATGAAAGGTATAAATTCATTAATAGGAAGCAATTGGAGGGAGAAACAGTGCAACAATATGTAACTGATCTCAAGAATAGGGCAAAAAATTGTGAGTTGGGAGACATAGAAGAAAGTCTAACGTGTTCTGTGTTAATCAGTGGGTTAAGTTCGGTAGAGTTGAAACAACGACTGTTGGAGGATGATGATTTGGATTTGAAGAAAGCGGTTCGATTATGTTTATCAGTTGAGGAATCAAAAAAACAGGAGAAAGAGATGGCAGGAGAAAGAACGGTGTGCAGTATACAAAAACATTCAACAGGTTTTCAACGAACACAAAATTTTAATACTCGTTAGCAACCGATAAGGCAGCACCCAGCGACATCTTCCAGTCAACATCACATTACAGGATCGCTGAGTTCACCACCCAAACAGAGATCGGGTGAACCGAACCAGCTGAGAAGTTCCTGCTTCAGGTGTGGTTCAAACAATGCAGTTTCTGCGGTAAGTTCAACCATTTCCAGAGAATGTGCCGTCAACGAAATATTCACTCAGTTCACTCCGAAAATTATAATGAGGTATTTGATAACTCAAGTGAAAATTTATCTCATAATGTGTTTATTGGAATGGTAAATGATAGTTCTGACATTCGATGTCAACAATGGAAAGTAGATATTTTTGTAAATAATGTAGTCACAATCACTTTCAAATTAGATACTGGAGCAATGATGAATGTATTGAGTATCAAAGATTTGAAGAAAATTCACTTGCCATTTGAGTATATAAAAGAAACAAATGTAAATATAACTAATTACTCCAATGTTAGTATTCCCGTCGTAGGAGAGTGTGAATTGAATTGTTCTCTGAAAAATAGAATTATGTGCTCAAATTTATCATGGTAGATATTGATTCTTCTGCAATCCTAGGTTTGAACTCCTGTATAGAATTGAATTTAATCAAAAAGATCGATTTTTTGAACAGTGATTGTAATTCTTTATTGGGAAAATATTCTCATCTTTTCGAAGGCATAGGTTGTCTGGAAAATCCATATCATATTTCACTTAATACTAACGCAAAACCTGTGATACATTCTGCTAGAAAAATTCCATTTCCATTATTAGACGAATTTCGGAGGTGCCTTGCAAACATGGAGAAGGAAAACATCATCAGTAAAGTTGATTATCCTACAGAATGGGTAAATTCCGTAGTTTTAGTGAAGAAATTCAATGGATCTCTTCGAATTTGTCTCGACCCTAGAGATTTAAATAAGAATATTATACGGGAATACTTTCCTTTGCCCACTTTTGATGAAATTGCATCCAAGCTAGAGGGAGCAAAATATTTTAGTACTCTGGATGCGATGTGTCTGGGTTCTGGCAAATAGCACTTGATCCCCAGAGTTCAGATCGTTGCACTTTTGCCACTCCTTTCGGGAGATATAAGTTCTTAAGACTTCCCTACAGGAATAGTTGTGCACCAGAGGTTTTCCATAAAAAATTTAGAGAAATTTTCAGTTTACCTGGAGTAGAAATTTATATAGATGATGTACTTGTATGGGGAAGAAACAGAAAGGAACATGATGAAAATCTTGAGAGAGTATTGAAAATGGCAGAATTAAACAATATCCGGTTCAATAGAGAAAAATGCAAATTTGCAGTACCTGAAGTTAATTATTTAGGTCATAAAATAACACAAAATGGCTTTGGTCCAGATGATTCCAAGATCAGGGCCATCACAGATATGCCTGCGCCAAAAAATAAAATTGAATTGCAGCGTTTTTTAGGCATGGTAACGTACGTGGGAAAATTCGTGGACAATCTTTCAGAGATTACATCTTGTCTGAGAGAATTACTCAAAAAAAATATTGCTTGGTCTTGGGATGAAACTCATGAAAATTCTTTTAGGAAATTGAAAGAAATACTGATTAAAAAACCTATTTTACAATTTTATAATCAAAATGAACAAATTGTTGTATCAGCTGATTCATCTCAAAATGGAGTGGGGGCGGTTTTGTTGCAAAAAAATTTACCTTGTTTATATGCTTCCAAAGCTTTTTCGGAAACTCAAAAAAAATACGCACAGATTGAGAAAGAGTTATATGCCCTATGTTTCGCATGTGAACGGTTTCATCAGTATATTTTCGGTAAGACGATTGTCCTAGAAACTGACCACAAACCTCTTGTCCAGATTTTCAATAAACCATTGCATTATTGTCCTCCTAGGATACGGCTTCAACGATATGATATTCGTCTTGTACATAAGCCTGGTAAAGAACTCCACATCGCAGATACGTTATCCCGATCATTTGTAAATGACTCGGAAGGTGTTGAAGAGTTTGAGAAAGAAATAGAAGCGCAAATTTGTATGCTTCGGTTGAATTTGAACGCTACTGATGAAAAAATTGCCGAACTTAAGGAAAACACAGCAAGTGATTCAGAACTGATAACATTTTTGGGATATGTCAGACATGGCTGGCCAGAGAAAATTGAAAAGGTGGATTGTAAAGTTAGATTTTATTTTAAATTCAAACATGAAATAACTGAGGCTGATCGACTTCTGTATAAAAGTAGAAAATTGATAATTCCCTCAAAAATGCGCAAAGAAATGCTTTCAAGACTCCATTATGAGCATATGGGTATAAGTAAAACTAAAAACAAAGCAAGGGGTATATTTTTCTGGCCAGGTATGTCGAAAGAAATTGGAACTTTCATTCAGAACTGTCAAACTTTTTCAAAATTTGGGAAGAATAAACCGAAAGACAACATGCTTTCTCACGAAATGCCAAATTCACCATGGGAAAGAGTGGCTTGTGATTTATTCTTCTTCAACAACGAGACATATTTGCTAGTAGTAGACTATTTTTCAAAATATATTGAACTAGCAAAATGCGAGGACGGCTCATCGTCCACTCAAATAATTACAAACTTAAAGTCAATTTTCGCTAGGCATGGTATTCCGAAAGTTTTGATCAGTGATGGAGGTCCGCAATTTACAAGTTTGTATTTCAAGCAATTTTCTAATGAGTGGCAATTCACACACATTAGATCAAGTCCTTTCTATCCTCAATCAAATGGTTTAGTTGAGAGACAAATTCAAACATTAAAAAATATGTTAAGAAAAGCTCTATATGATAATAAAGACTTGTACATGGTTCTATTGCAATATAGAAATACACCCTTATCGTCTAAAATAGATTCTCCTGCTAAACTCCTAATGTCAAGGCATCTCAGAGATATCCTACCAAGAGAAATTTCTGAATTTGAACCACGTACGAATGATTGTGAAAAAGTTAAAAAATTGTTAGAAGAAGAGCAAGTAATTCAAAAAAAATATTATGACAAACAATCAAAAACAGATAGTCACAACTTTCGAAAAGGTGATAATGTTTTGGTGAAAAAAAAATTATCGGATACAGTTTGGAACAAAGCCACAATTTTGTCAAAAAATATCGAGAAACCTAGATCATACGATGTAGAAATGGCAAATGGTAATATTCTGAATAGAAATAAGAAGTTCAAGGTTTTTAACAGCTCAAAGGAAAGCGAAGAAATTGTAAGTCCGCAACAGAACATAAATAGAAGGGATTGTGATGGGAAATCTTTGGATTGTGAAAGGAAAACAAATGAAACTGATTCTGAAGATGTTATATTTGTTCCTTACTGTACTAAATCTGGTAGAGAAATAAGAGCTCCATGTAGATTAAACTACTCTTAACTATTATGTGAAAAGAAATAGAAAAGTGATTATGAAAAGGGACTATTTCTGTATTAGCTTTAAGTTTAATTTTTAAATAATAAAAGGTGAACATTTTTAAAAAAGTAAGGGAAATGTAATGAGCTCAAATAATCCCTAATTGTATGTGAGCCACCATGTATATTTCTTGTGCCTACCATTTCTGATGTTTTTATCAACTTGGGTTTTGATGAATAAAGTCAGTCTGAATTGGAGTCTTAGATTTATTACAATCTGCGTTTACGATCTCGTCAGGGCCGGCGCTAGGACATTCGTAAAAATATATATGGAGTTTCGATGTTCTCGTGTTCCTTTTGTTCGTGAAATTTTTAATTTCTCATTAATTTCTGTGTGAGAAGTGACTAAATCGACAGTTGAATACTTGAAGAACATTTCATTGAACATAGGTGTTCGAAGGTTTTTCATTATCAAAACATTGTAAAATTCGAAAGACTCGAGGTTATTTCCATATGAGACTTGGATTTTGGATTTATGAGTTTCTACTATCAAGTCGGGCTTACTGAACGAATATTGCATAATGTAATGATTAACCCAAATAGCACAGGTACGTCCAGTGGACGTACTGCATATGTACGGTGAGGATGCATTGTACGTATTTGGGACGTACTTTCGTCTCCGACAGACGTACATAAGACCTCCCTGCGACTTACCGTTTCCGCATAGTCGGTAATCTCAGGTACGTACTTTTCTAGTCCACACAGGACCTGAAATGTACAGAAAGGGGAACTGTTTGGGACATTCCGAAAACGTACATTTTCCATTCTGTATGCGCTATCCCAAGTAGAACAAACATATTTGACCAATATTGGTTCAATATTACGGGAATATTGACCTTATATTGTAGATATCAATAGTGGCCACAAAAAAATGTGAACATTCGGCGATATTAGATCAATATTCAAAAACAATGTAATGATATATCGTTTGATATTATTTAATGAATCTAAGTTTTCATATTCGGGATTATTCATTTCTTTTTTTCCAAATAGTTAAGTATCAAATTTTACTCATTCACGTATACTAACCATCTAACCGAATACTTACCTGGAAAAAGACCTGGCTGCTGCGGGGCTTGAACTCTCGACCTTTACTATGGAGATATTATTGTCGACCACTGTTACGCTCTACGGCACGGAGAGACTTGTTTTCAAGAAGGAGTTGGGTGCTATAGATGTGATGACTTCAAGTTAGTTTTGTTCGAGATAATATTAAAATTTTAGAAAGTTCAGTAACAATGAAAATATATTCGAAAAAACACTAAAGGATCACTGTCTCATGTGATGGCGGTTTTGGAATATCAAACTTGCTGTGCAAAAAATTCTGTATGTAATTTTCTGGTATTTAAATTCACAACATGTCGATGTTTCAATTTTTCCAATTTTTTTTAGCAATAATTCACCATGAATATTGCATTACCAATATTGATATATGTTTGAATACACTAAGTGATCACTCTCAAAATCCCAATGCCCCTTGAACCGAAAGGGACCCAATACGTACGTACTCGGGAGTTCCAAACAGTATGTACATACTAACCGAAATGTAGAAAATGAAAGGAACCCAATCCGTACGTACTTGGGAGGTCCAAACAGTATGTACAAAAAAGTACGTCAACGAGACGTCCAGATAGTATGTACATACGATTTCCAAAAATGTACGTCATTATTATGTCCCGCAAACGTTTCGAAAGATACGTATTTGAAAGGGACTCAATATGTACGCACCTGAAAGGTCCAAATAGTTCGTACACAGTTCTTCCAAACATGTACGTAAATGATACGTCTGAGCAGTACGTACATGGGATTCACAAAAAAATACGTCATTGGTATGTCCCTAAATCATTCCGAAAAGTACGTACCTGAAGAGGAGTTAATGTTAACGTATCAGGGACACTTAATAAAGTACGTACATAGTACTTCCGAGCATGTACGTAAATGATACGTCTAAGCAGTACGTACATGGGATTCACAAAAAATTACGTCATTGGTATTTCCCTAAATCATTCCGAAAAGTACGTACCTGAAGAGGAGTTAATGTTAACGTATCAGGGACACTTAATAAAGTACGTACATAGTACTTCCGAGCATGTACGTTTTTATTACATTCCGATTGAAACGGGACCAAGTATGTACCTACATGGGACGTCTAACCAGTACATACATGGTACATCCAGTGATGTACGTTCTTCGAATGTCTCCTATACGTCCCGAGACGTATCGACGTTACTGGGACATAAATGGTTCGTCTTCAGGACGTCGCGTGTGTTATTTGGGAAAATGTACACCTAAAATAATTGAAAATTCCATCTCTCAGCTGGAAAAATTTACTCTGATCACTTGAAAATAAAATTTATTCAATGTATTTGAGATAATGAAGTATCAGAAGTGGCAGTTTTTAGCTGGTTGATGTTATTCTCCCTAATTAGAATGATACATTACACACTAATAATTAAACATTATCACCCATGTAGAGATTGTATCAAAGGTTAACTGGTTTTTATCCAGAACTAGAATTCAAAAAGTAAAAGAAACTCTCCACAATCGCTATCAAAGCTCAAACACACACAAAAATCATAAGAATCCAAAATGACTGAAGAGTCAACACAGCCCCATATAAACACAACTAGGGTATGGCGATCTAACCATTGAGTATTCTCGCAAAAGTCGATAGGGGGCGTATCGCTTATTTTCTATCTATGGGGTCACTGGTTCTCGTAAGCTTCGCTTGCTTAATAGATCCAGTGACCCCATTTCTATCGCGAATTGTGCTCAGAAAAAGCGCCAATAGGCAAAAATCGACAACCGCGAGATGGCGCTGTCAAATCCAAGATTATATATATATATATATATATTATAAGTGTTTCAAGCAAATGCTTTATTTTTACTATTCAAAAAAATTATGAAAAAAACCTTATATTCTAGAAATGTGTTGGGTACTCCTGAATTTGAGTTACCTTATCCACTTATTTATGCACTGTTCGATAAGTGAATTCACCTTCAATACATATGTATTTGGTACCCGGTATGCAATAATAATCCTCTAGAAAGTGGAGGATACTCAGTTTTAGTATTCAAGATACATGTATATTCGAATCTTCATGAAGAGGTGATTGGTGATCGGCAAACGGCACAGTTTTCGCATCTCATACAGCATTCGATACAACAAACCAAATGTCTACAAGGCTACGCTCCTATGTTAGATGGTCTTCTTTAGGTCTTCTTTTAATTCCTCTTTCAGATCTACTCTTAGTTCTCCTTTTAGTTTAGGGGGCCGTGGACTTTTGAGTTTGGAGTGTCTTCACAACAGAATGGTACTGTAGAATCATCAGGAGTTCGGATCCTCTACTCTGCATGGTCCGAGACCATGAACATCAGGAATCGGAGCCTTCTTATTCAAGGCAGTAACGTGCGCTGCTGATGAACTTGGTATAATCTTCGACACCGCGAGCGGGTGAACCAACTCTCTGTCACCGAGTTGGAGCCCGCACGGAGGAAAGCTCACATCAAAGCTGCAGAGAATGCTAAAATGCTGCAGCTGCATACAGACACGCCCATGCATGGAGTTTTTTTTAAGAACATCGAGGACCAGACGGTGTCTTCAACACCCTGGTTTATCGGAGCCGCGTGATGGGTATCTTGTGCAGTTTATGCGGTCTCTGCCTATATCCATCGCCATAACGCGGCCTTACGAGTGCTATACTATATTCATCGGCACTCGTATGAAATAGACAGGACACCGGTACTGCCGTACGCTCCAGGGGATATTGAGTCCGTTGTGGAGGATGAAAGGTGTCGAATTTTCTGGAACTTTTCATTCCCCACCCTCAGACAAATACATGCCAATAAGCCTGATATAAGTCCTCTTCGACCACCGAAGTAAGACGATATTCGTTATTGAGTTTTCGGCCCTTGCCGAAACGAATATCGTCCGAAAAGAGGAGGAAAAGCTGACAAAGTACCAGGATTCAATTCACGAATTCCGCAGGCTCCACCCGAACTATTCTGTCAAGTTAGTGGTTCTCGGTGGTTCCAGACCAACGCTACTCTCGGAGCTCAAGATCATACCGGAAAGCCGTAATGCGGCAGAGATCTTGGCCGGCCGCATGCAGAAGGCCGTTATTCTCGGTTCGTTGCGTCTGCTCAGGACTCACGATTCTCGAAGTCAGTGACTACTTACCCCGCGGTGCGGGAAGTGGTCATATCGGTTAATTATACTAGCGCGTCCGCCCACTGGGTCGGAGCAGTGGGGAGTACGGAACTAGATTTGTTTAGACGACAGATGCAATAATAATCAAATAATAATAAAAGGTCTTCATTTCCGAATGTGATACAAGTACCTAATGCCTGGTTTATATATCAAACTTTCATATACTCATACTTTATTTTCACTTTAGAAAGTTCTCCCAATGCTGATTGATGTTAAATGTGCCGTATATGAACGCTTCTATTGATTACCATTGTGAGAACTTTTTTAAAGTAAAGTATTGAGCGAAAGTTTGATCTATGAACCAGGAATAACATAATTATGTGAATAACATACATCAAATTTCAAATACTTTTTTTATACTCTCCTTTTATCGAATACTCTTCGAGTGCGCCCTAACGAACACATTGCAAATAATAGGAGCATTGATGATTACTTATTGTCTTACTTGAAAGACATGAGAAGCCCCAGTACAGGTATCCTGAAGCGAAGAAAGAAAATGATTAGAGTTGAAGCTGGAAAGTCAGTTCAAGTCAAAATCCTGATGAAGCAGAAGAAGAGGAATTCTATCGAGAGAAGCGCATTACTAAAGTCGGAGATTTAGTGTTAGTCAAGTTTCCCACCAAAAAAGGTTGTAAATATTACATTGTAACTATTTTGGAAGTCAATGATGATGAATTTAAAATGAAATATTTGAGGAAATACAATCAAAGATCCTTCATATTTCCTCCCGTAGATGACATATCCTATACTAAAGAAATGTCATAAAAATTTTACAAGAGCCATCTGTTATCCGAAGAGGAATATATAAATTTGATTCTGATCTTAGTGCCTTTAATATGTCGTAGTGTCTATTGAATTATTCTTCAGGAAAGGAAAGACAATGATTAACTTTATTTTTTATACCTACGTGGATTTTTAAGAGAAGTTACGCTTATTTTGACCTTGTGGCTGTGATTGTGCTATTTATATTGGATTTACTTTTATTTTTTTTACATACATTTTGTTTTATTTTTCATGCTTTTTATTAGTTTATACTTATATTTATACCTATCCATTATTATTAAGCAAAATTTTTGCTTGTTTACGTTACCGTGAATTTTTTTCTACGTTTTCGTGGAAAGATTTTGGTTTTTATTTCGTTTTCGTGGGACGTACCTACCTATTTATTTTGAATGTAGCTGGGCAAAGTAACCATTTAGGTGAGTTAGCATTGCCTACCAATGAGTAATCTACGATAATACCACAAGCATGCAAAGTAACACTTTTGTCGGGTTACTTTGCCCACCTTTTCAAAAAATAAAAAAAATCCTGTCATTCGTCCTATGACCACATACTATTCAGCACTCGACAGCCAATGGTTGAATTTATTACAAAGTTTGATTTGATGAGTTTTTGTTGAATGGTTTGCAAAATGAGTTGGAAAAATTGCCAAAATCGTTGCAAAGTAACCCCACTTTACGGTATATCACTTGAACAAAATTGAAACAGGTTTATTTTCTGCGATTCTGCCCTTTGGCAGGCCCACAAATGCATCCAATACCTCGGGAAAATTTTCCTTATGCTTTAGAATGGAGAAAAGTTATTTCATCCTGTGAAAGCATTGAACCCTGGCAACGCAAGACGTTTTTTCGGACCTATAAGTGAATTTCGAAATGAATTGACAATATGCATTAGGCTATCGGTGATCGTTTTTTTGTTTTCAGGTTGGTAATACATTTTGTTTTTAAATATTTGCAACACTGTATTTGTATTGTGTGAAACTGACATGTGTCAATACTGTCAAATTTGCATGATCAGAATGTTGATTGTTGAATGAATTGAATCAAAAAAACCAAAATTCACAAATAATGTCTTGGGTTAAAAACCGAGCGTGTTGGAAATGTTGTGTTCCAAATTGTGACAATGTGTACGATTACACAAAAAAATTATCGTTCCACAGATTCCCGAAAGATAAGGAACTTGCGCAAAAATGGTTGTTAAATTTTAATCTTCCTAGGGACCAACTAGAATTCTTTTATCGTAAAAGAATTTGCGGAGATCATTTCCAGAAAAGAGAAAGTTTGAAGAAGCTCAAGATACCGTTTATGTCGAAACGCTATGATGTTGGTGAGTTCATTCTCATGTCGTATTCGTTCTCATGTCCTATTCAAATGAGTCATTAATGTAATTAGACATTGTCTGTAACCAGTATAAATGAATAAATAAAAAATAATTCCAAATAAGAGAAAACAATTTCATTATTATGTTTCCTTTCTAGATTCTTTAGCTGGAAATGATCCCCATACATCAAAAGAAGATGTTTCTTGTAACTTTGAAGTTGGTAAGATTTACTGTAAAGTCTAATATTGGTGAGCAAGACTATATTAAAATTTGAGGCATTCTTTGTTAGGAACTATTACCGAAGAAAGTGATACCAGTGGTTATATAGAGAAACCCGAAACAATGAATGAGTCTTTTGACTCTTGTCTCTTTGAAGATGGTAAGTTGATAAATGCTCTACTCACTATAACATAACACATCTTTTTTTCAGATTCTAATGCTTTCGAGAACGATCCTTGTTCCAGACTTGAAGCAAATTACTCAGAAATGTCCCATATTGAAGCCCTTTATGCCTCCAATCACCGTAAGTTTTGTAATGGAACCATAGAGTACAAGTTAAAAGGGTGTATTATTTTCAGAGAACACCTCTAAAGAAAACCCCAATCCCTTGTGTTTAGAGGAAGATGGATTAACATTACAAAAGGATATCTTCAATGAATTCAATCACATATTTCACCCTGAAATTGGTAGGTCAAGTAATTTTTGCTATCAAATATAAGACGCTGTTTTTTTAGAAGGTATAACCCAAGAAGTTGGTCCTGGTTCGACTTGTAGAGATGATGAGGAATTTTCTAAATCAGTATACGTTAATGAACATAATTACTACTATTCGGGTGACTCTGACAAATTAAGTGCGTTGCAACTTAGGGTTAATGAATTGGAAAAGATGAATAGAAGCCTGTCCTATGTAAATATTGATTTAATCTTGCAAAAGAATTTCTTGCTGAATTTTTATACAGGTTTCGACGATATTGAAAAGTACAATTGTTTCTTAGTTTTATGTAGAAATATTAGGGATTTATATGCTAAAGATCTACGAGTAAAAAGGCAACTAATGGATTACAAGAAACAAATATTTATGTTCCTCAGTAGGCTGAGACTTGGTCTTTTGGAGAATGACCTTGCAGTTCGGCATAATATCTCCCAATCTTGTGTCTCAAGAATCATGGATTTCTGGTTGAATGCATTGTATGTGTATTTTAAACAGTTGCCTATTTGGCCAAGTAAAGCTTTAATTAAAAAGTCCATGCCATCTACCTTCCAGAGAAGGTATCCAAGCACTCGAGTTATCATAGATGCAACGGAGCTGATTATACAGAAGCCAGCAGATTATAATGTACAGTCATCTACATATTCAAAATACAAATCCAACAACACGGCGAAAGGTTTGATTGGAACAACACCAAATGGATTTGTTTCATTCATCTCAGATCTATATCCTGGTCGAATTAGTGACAAAGAACTTTTCAACAGATCAGGAATGACCTCAAAGTTGGAACCAGGTGATTCTGTTATGGCAGATCGTGGTTTCACAATTTTGAACGAATTGCAAGAAGTCAATACAGACCTTAACATTCCGCCATTTTTGGGGGAAAGGTTACAGTTGAGTGAAGAGGACGTAGAAATAACTCGAGATATTGCAAGTGAGTATTATCAATTTCTTGTGAGTTATCAGTAAATATCTACTTCTTTATAATCTTCTTTCTGATGTACACGAAGAAAGTGTTAAAAGTCGAACCTCATATATTTAGAGAAATGAATGCTAAGTATAGCCTCAGCAAATGGAGATTTGTGTTGAAAAATAATTTTTTTTTCTTAAATTTGTTTTTACAAATCTCCCAGGTTTCCGCAGAGCTTTTGAGAGCAAGGGAGATCTGGGACCTACAGCTTACGTACAAGTGGATTCCAACCACTTTAGCTCCGTGACGACAGTGGGGATCGAACCCAAGCCCCGTGGGTGAATGCAATGGCTTTAAATAGAACACAAATATGATTATAAATGCATGTGTGAGCTGTGGATAAACTAATATTTCTTCTTATCATGACATTCATAAGTTTTTTTTTTTATTTTCAGGTCTAAGAATACATGTTGAAAGAGCTATCAGAAACATAAAAATATATCGAATTTTAAAATGTGCAATTCCTAATTCAATGGCATTTCAGTTGGATAAGCTATGGTTCATATGTTCCATGCTCCCAAATTTCTCAAAAGTGCCTCTTTTGGAAAGAAAAAAATGAACTATTGAATGAGCAAACATGCCAATTCTGATGTATGTATGTTAACCTTTTGATTAGATTTGATTAGAAACATTTTCATGATTTTCTTGTCATTTAGTGTTTCATCAAATTTGTAATCGTAGTTTTTTCTATATTTGCATGTAAAATTAATTTGTAATCGAGAGAAATGTATTAATATGTAAATGTAAATAATAATTGTACTTTATTATTTTATATATTAAATGTTTTGAAGTAAGTGATTTCACACTTTGTTTTTAGTATTTTATAAAAATATATTTGACCCGATTTTCATAATAATGCCGAAATACTTCAAAGAGTTTCAAAAACAATAAATATTTTAAATGGTATATAATTTTGCAATTTTTGATTCCCAATAAATACCAAGAAGTTATTTGCCCGCCGAAACTTTTGATTTCAAATCCTGACTTTTTAGTAAACTCTATTCAATTACACACCTCTGTTGTAAGCCAATTTGGAGGTATATTAGTGCAAACATCTTAAAAGGTAAACACAATATTTATTCATATTGAGATTTTTTTTTCATCCATATTTTAATAAATTTTTTCAACGTGCTTGCATAAGCCTATAATAGTAATATGCTCTTAAATTTATGCTATATATCATGAGCAAACTGATATAGTCCTCAAGGGCGTCGCAAGGCAACGGGTAAGGGGGGGGGGCAAGGTGATAGAAGATATGAGTTGTAGGTAAAATAAATAGAATTTGTTTAGTTTAAATCCAAACGCTGGTTTGCGTTTCAGATCACATCGCGCGGTTACATTATTAATCGGACATTTGGACATTAAATGACTTGGCATTTAATTATATTTTTGAGTCTCTAGGGGGGGCAGCTGCCCCCCTGCCCCTCCTTGGCGACGCCCTTGATACTAAATTATAACCTAATGAATACTTTTTGCGTTTTAAAGTTATCGATTCCCGCGTCACTGAAACAAGCTGTCATTTTAATAATTTCGATGATGCATGATTGCCATCATTATATGAATTTGAGGTGATAATTTTTTTGTTTTATCAGGATATTTGATGTGTTATTGTATTCTCGCAGATTAAAAAAATCAGAAGACTATGAATGTGAAGTGAGTCTCAGTATAGTGAAAAAAAAAAGATTTTACTAATGCAAAAATTTCTTCAAAATTTGTGTAAATTTCTGCATTTTTTTTTCAGTGTGCCAAAAGGTCCTTGGACAAAATGCATGAACAATTTTCCAAAAGATTTCAGTGAATGTAGTTTATTCTCATATTCAAAATTGATCGACTCTGGAAATGAAAAACTCCACCTGACTGGTTACAAAATGTTTAGATGTTCTAAAGTAAAAAGTGTATTTGTTCACTATGGATCTGATGAAATTATTGTGAAAGCAAATATTGATGCGTCAATGAAACGACTCTCCTATAAAGCATTAATATTTCTGAAAAAAAATGGGGAAGTAAAAAATGCACATTGTACATGCATTGCAGGAAAATCAGGATACTGCAAACATATATTTGCATTACTATGGCAAATCCTTGAGGGCAAACGGGACTGTCAAGCTGGAGTGAATGCATTTTTAGATGAAAATGTACCGTCCACTTCAAAGGAACGGGCATGGGGATGTGGAAATGAATTATTGTCCGAGGAAAAACCACTGAAAGATTTCAAATTTATAAAGTATGATCCAAGAAAATTAAATAAAAGAAGTGAAAAAGATTACGAGAAGAGATTGCATAGACTTGAAACATTCAAAATTCCTATAAATGCAGATTTACTCAAAAGTCAATCTGATTTGTTGAGGAATTGTGGTCTTTCATTTTTTTCAGAAGTACTGAAAGAAAATGAATATGAACCAGTACTTCTTACAACTGAAGTATGCTCCCATGACCAAAACTCAATATTTAATCTTCCAACAACTATAAAATGGAAAGATAATTTTCTTGATATTATTAAGGAAGAAAACTCTTATAATTATGCAGAGTTACTTAATAGTTGTTCCCTGACCCTAAATGAAGCACAAAGTATTGAAAAAAAAACTAAAACCCAGAGTGCGTCTCAAATTTGGAAAAGAGAACGAATGACTAGGATTACATCTTCCAAATTTGGATCCATAATTAAACGTAAGGCTCCAGTCAATGAAAAGTTTCTTTCCCATATTTGGCCTAAAAGAGAAATAATAACAGCAGCCATGAAAGCTGGGTTGGATAATGAGAATGTAGCTGCAGCTAAATATGAAAAGGAAAATGAAGGTTTCAGATGTTTCCCATGTGGACTTGTTGTCAACCCAGGAATCCCTTTCTTGGCAACATCTCCTGACAGAGTTATTTTCGACATCAGTACCAATAGCTACCATTTGTTGGAAATTAAAACTTTGGTATCTGGAGGATTAATTGAAAAATTGACAGTGAAACAATGTGTAGAACAAGGCTATGCCCCGTTTCTTGAGAACAATAATGAAGTGTTATCTTTGAAAAAAACCCACAATTATTTTTTCCAAATACAAGGGCAATTAGCTTTAACGGGACTACTTCGTTGTGACCTCTTAGTGGATAGTGGTGAAGATATTTTTATCCAAACAATCCCATTTTTTGAAAACGACTGGGTTCTGGATCATTTACCGGTATTAACAAGGTTCTATTTCAAATATTACAAAACTAATATTGATTGAAATATTATTATTATTCTATCTGAAAATCGAGGTTTCAGATTGTCATTAAGATTTATTGTATACACAGAATATAATTATAAAAACATTTTTTTTACTTTGGTCTTAAATAATGATTTTTTTCAAATCCGGAAGGTTTGTAGGAACACACAATTTTTCCAGTTATCAATATTTTTCTGTTCATAGATCATGTAATCTGTGAGTGGAAGATGTGTGAACTCAGGACATTGCAGATATAGATCGATAAATCGATGTGTTTGAAAAAAAAAAAAGTATATCTGATTCGATAAATTCTTTATTATATTTAACCTTAACAATTGACAATATGCATTAGGCTATCGGTGATCGTTTTTTTGTTGTCAGGTTGGTTATATATTTTGTTTTTAAATGTTGGAAACACTGATTTATGTATAATAATGACATCTGTCAACTTCAATGGATTGTTTTGAAATTTGAAAATTAACTAGGTTAGCTGGTTAAGGTTAAATATAATAAAGAATTTATCGAATCAGATATACCTTTTTTTTTTCAAACACACATCGATTTATCGATCTATATCTGCAATGTCCTGAGTTCACACATCTTCCACTCATAGATTACATGATCTATGAACAGAAAAATATTGATAACTGGAAAAATTGTGTTCCTACAAACCTTCCGGATTTGAAAAAAATTATTATTTAAGACCAAAGTAAAAAAAAATGTTTTTATAATTATATTCTGTGTATACAATAAATCTTAATGACAATCTGAAACCTCGATTTTCAGATAGAATAATAATAATATTTCAATCAATATTAGTTTTGTAATATTTGAAATAGAACCTTGTTAATACCGGTAAATGATCCAGAACCCAGTCGTTTTCAAAAAATGGGATTGTTTGGATAAAAATATCTTCACCACTATCCACTAAGAGGTCACAACAAAGTAGTACCGTTAAAGCTAATTGCCCATGTATTTGGAAAAAATAATTGTGTGTTTTTTTCAAAGATAACACTTCATTATTGTTCTCAAGAAACAGGGCATAGCCTTGTTCTACACATTGTTTCACTGTCAATTTTTCAATTAATCCTCCAGATACCAAAGTTTTAATTTCCAACAAATGGTAGCTATTGGTACTGATGTCGAAAATAACTCTGTCAGGAGATGTTGCCAAGAAAGGGATTCCTGGGTTGACAACAAGTCCACATGGGAAACATCTGAAACCTTCATTTTCCTCTTCATATTTAGCTGCAGCTACATTCTCATTATCCAACCCAGCTTTCATGGCTGCTGTTATTATATCTCTTTCATTGTCAAAAGACTCATTCATTGTTTCGGGTTTCTCTATATAACCACTGGTATCACTTTCTTCGGTAATAGTTCCTAACAAAGAATGCCTCAAATTTTAATATAGTCTTGCTCACCAATATCAGACTTCACAGTAAATCTTACCAACTTCAAAGTTACAAGAAACATCTTCTTTTGATGTATGGGGTTCATTTCCAGCTAAAGAATCTAGAAAGGAAACATAATAATGAAATTGTTTTCTCTTATTTGGAATTATTTTTTATTTATTCATTTATACTGGTTACAGACAATGTCTAATTACATTAATGACTCATTTGAATAGGACATGAGAACGAATACGACATGAGAATGAACTCACCAACATCATAGCGTTTCGACATAAACGGTATCTTGAGCTTCTTCAAACTTTCTCTTTTCTGGAAATGATCTCCGCAAATTCTTTTACGATAAAAGAATTCTAGTTGGTCCCTAGGAAGATTAAAATTTAACAACCATTTTTGCGCAAGTTCCTTATCTTTCGGGAATCTGTGGAACGATAATTTTTTTGTGTAATCGTACACATTGTCACAATTTGGAACACAACATTTCCAACACGCTCGGTTTTTAACCCAAGACATTATATTTGTGAATTTTGGTTTTTTTAATTCAATTCATTCAACAATCAACATTCAAATCATGCAAATTTGACAGTATTGACACATGTCAGTTTCACACAATACAGTGTTGCGAACATTTAAAAACAAAATGTATTACCAACCTGAAAACAAAAAAACGATCACCGATAGCCTAATGCATATTGTCAATTGGTTGTGATTGAAAACCGCCGAATCTGCACAGCAGGATGCGATAACGTTTCGTCTTAATCGTCTTCCTACGGCATAGGAAAAAACATTGGATATAGGGAGATCAGGAAAAGTGAATCTTATAAACTATCCGGTGATTCGATGATTTTACACATTTTGAATCTAGCCAGTATGACTGTTTTCTATGGATTGTCAAGAGGTCAGGTAGACACAAAAAACGTATGAATTGTTATTATATTTTTTGTTCCTCCCTTTTCCGTCCTCTTTTTGAAAATTTCGGCTTTATATAAAACAGTTTTGCCACAAATGAATTGTTTTGGGCCATCGAGCCCTGTCAAAGATTTGCAAAAAAAAAATTTGAATAAATGGCAGAAAATCCAGGTGATATTATTTCATCATTTCAGCAAGCTGTCAACCGCATTAACTGTTGTTTTATTATCACTTGTAGCACTTGACAAAGAACTTTTTTAGGATATTTTCATAATAAATTTCCTCTAATTTCTTTGTCGTCGATCTCAACGAAAAAGTCCAAAATACAAAAATAATCAAATGGCAGTTTTCCACATGATACTGTTATGGCAGATTATAACAGGTTTGTTTTCATTCTAACGGAAATCGTGTCCAGCACAGTTCAAAGCAGTTGAACAGGTACTTTGAACTGGACAGTTTTAATCGAGTCGATTATCACATGTCTGTGCAACCGCTTGGATCTGTGCTGGACACGATTACCGTCGGAAGGAAAAAAAACCTAACATAACTATTTATCATAGAATAAAAATAGTAAGGGAGTAGCACGGTTAGTTTTTCAATTAAAAAATTTCGGATGAGTATTAATAATTTTATTCGAATTTCAAAAATACAATTTCGGGTTTATTATTCTGTTATACAAACTACAACTTAAACCTAAATCTACAAATGTACATGTCTGGAATGTTTGGTCATAGTTCCCAAAATAAATATTTACAGCATATTGGACAATATTCAAATAAAATTATAATACTATAGGGAGGCCAGTAATATAATACCCAAACAGTTTAATGCGTAATATATGTATCTATTCTAGCTCAACGCAATTTAGTTCAAAATTTCGGAATACATATTACGCACGTCTAATCGTCTACTTGAAATGGAACAGTGCAATGAGCACATACTGTCGAATTCCTTCCTGCAGATGGAAGATGGAAGATTCAACTTCATTTCTTCAGCAATGAACATGTTCCTGGAGTTTATATTGTGAATTTGTATAGGAATTGAATTGTTTTTAGTTTTGTAACAAGAAATGAGTTCAAAGATGACTCGTTCAGGGGTCCATGCACCAAGTTCTATTTACGACACATATGCGATCCACAATGTGAAAGAATAAAAATTAACATTGAAATCTATACAAGTGAAGAAGGACAGATGTCTAATATACCCCGAAACGTGTTGCTGCGTTGATAAAAAAACAGTTCTGAGTGGAACACGTTTTTTTAGTCAGCCACTCCTCGTATATCCCAAATGTGACTATCAAAAAGAATTGAGTTATAGGAGTTGCTAATTAAGAGAACGAGTTCCATTCAGAAGAAACTGTTTTTCAATAGACGGAGCAACTTTTTGGGATAGATTAGAAATCTGCCCTTCTACACTTGTGTAGATTCCAATATTAATTCTTGTTTTTTCAGATTGTGGTAGGTTGAGAACCCAAAAAAACTACAGAGAAAGAATCCATCCACCACAAAAAATGACATTCAAACAGTAATTATCTTTATATAAACTCAACTACAAAAGCAGAGTTAAGTTTGTTCAACTTCTATTTGGGTATTATTACTCGTTCAAAATATAGTGCTACCACTGTCCCACTGCTTCGAACTGTTTCTGAATCCATATCATTAGTGAGTCGAACAAACCTCTGAAATGTTATTGAAAAACATTGATTCTAAATTATGTACGACAATCCCCAAACATTTTCAAGGCGTTTTCAAAGCAATAGGTACATATTATTAAATATGCGATTTGTCATGAAATTTGTTTCTTCCATCATATCAGTTGAATGAAGTTGTTTAATGCAATCAGTATTTCAGTATAAAAAATTTTAATATAAGACATCATTGCAAATTTACGATCTGCCTGATATGTTCAATACTAGATATATTCGTTAAGGACCAATATTGACAATAATAATAACTGCCCATATTTTCGACCAAATTTACCTGTGATAGAACCCAATTATTTCCACCGAGATGTTTATTTTCAAAGTTATTTGTCTGGGGTTTCACGGAAATGTTCGATTTATTGCAGTACTCTTTTTTTGTACAAATTCCTTGTACCAGAGGATTGAACGAGTCGAAAAATATTTTCATATCATCCAAATTTCAAACTTTAGTAAAATGTACTATAACTTTTTTTCAAAATGATTTTTACATGAGTTCAATTTCGTATTGCAAGTAGTTGAAAGTTTTTGAAGAGAAGACTTAAAAAAAAAGATTTTTACATGAGTTAAATTTCGTATTGCAAGTAGTTGAAAGTTTTTGAAGAGAAGACTTAAAACAGGTGAACTGGTTACAACACTGGATATCTTTTCAAAAATTAAATAAAATTACTTTCTTGGTCGAATTTTCTGTGACGGATGAATTTTAATTTTGTTTGTGACCTATCAAAATTCGAAAAAACAATTTTTATTCATTTTGTAGGAAATACTAAAAAATTGACCTTATAAAATGTCATTCCTCAACATCCGCTCGGGATCACTTCAGATTAATGTATTTATTGAATGCATTTTGAAATCGGAGAAATTTCCCTTTGTGAAAGATCACAAGCTATCCCAGTATTACTGAAATTTCAAATAAATTAGTTTTGTGTAGTATTAGGCTTCGATTTTTTTCAGTGTGTCGAACTGTCATTCAGCCCATATTTTTTCGAATCATTGTTGATAACTCATCTGTTGTTGCTAAGAACTTTACTATTTCCCGCCGACATTGTCTATGAGCATATACATGAAGAAATTAAGCCATCATCTAATTGAAAATTTTGAATGATACGTCCGAGCCAATTTCGGCTTCCTAGAGGTTGTTGGGCTAACACCTGTCAGAAAACAACTGCACTCCTGGCTAAAACTACGTTGAAAGACGTTGAATTAGATCTGACGGGTGTCAGTGTAGATTCTTCAGAGAAGATATTTCCGCATAAGTTTATGGTGATACGGAATGAATTTTAAATTATGGGATTTGATATAAATGCTGGAAAATATTATGGGAAACCAATGACTTTCGAGTTGTTGGTGGCCGCCAATAATCCCGAAACCGGTCTCGCTGGTCTGCGAGTGTGAAAATTAATTTCGACACCTGTATCACCAATAATATATGCGGGAATTTTGAATTCTTCACCTTCGAGGTGTTTGCCAGCGTAGCACTTGTTTTTGACAGGTGTTAGCTCATCAACTTATGATGTAAGTGGCCTAGACTAGCATGGATATCGTTCAAATTGTTCAATTTATTCTATACCTCCTCAACCTGAAGACATTTTCTGAATTTATCGACTGTACAAATAATAACATCTTGGAAAACTATTGTTGAATATTGAAATTTTAGCACTTTTACAAGTAGAACTGAGGCTGATCCTGCTTGTTTATATTATTTTCTATAAATGTCCAAAACGTTCAGTTAAGTAGCCAATGTCAATTTAACAAAATCATAAAATATTCACGAGAGCAATAATCTTGAAAACGAAATTCAAAGTAATGAAACCATTCGATCAACTAAATTATATCCGAGTGAAATCTGAAGGGTTAAAAAAATAGAACGGAATTTAAATGTACGTTTTGGGCTCATATAGAAACAATGAACCCCATATGACATCTCACTGCTTCGTTTTCCAAAACTCTGCCAATAGCTATAAGCATTTTTAAAATATACTTTCAATTAACAATTGTGTAATATAGTACGAGAAATGATTATTATATCGTCAAGTACATAAGAACTTTTCTTTATATTTTCAGTTTAAATCAAATGATTCATCTCCACATCAAATATATCAGGAATTCACAGACATTTTATCAACATCACAATTTAATTAATTTTATCAATACATAAAAGTTCTTATTTTGCATGACGTCTGTACCAAAATTTTTTCCTTCTTGGTATAGGTTCTTCCTCAGACTCGAACATATAGAGTATCATTAAAAAAATTGCCAAGATTTTTGCATCATACAAATAAAAATTCCTCTTCACTATACGACAATTCAATACAAAAAATTCAGCTGTTTCGATAGACAACAAACTGATGTTAAGAAGTAAACAATATAATAAAATCTAACAAGAAAATTACTAAAAATCGATGTGCGAAACAATTTTCAAATAATTTAAAATAAGGAGGTACTGAAAACAGGAACAATGAGTGAATTTCGTTATGATTTCAATGACTTTATTTATCGAACGTTAATAAATAGAGGAATTATCAGAAAAATTATAGTTCATGAAGAAAATTGTGTCGACAGTGACACGAAAGTACAATTTATGGAACAAATTTGTTAATCTTCAATATCACAATAACTGAGTAGATATTTTTGCATAAGTTTGCGGTGGTAGGTAGGAATATGAACTGAAATCGATTTGATGAAAAATAGAGTTCAATTTAATCAATCATTTTGGAGTTACCATCGCAAAGCATTTGTTGATGATTTACCACTTGCAATTTATGCAGAATTCTCTATTCCTGTTGTACCAATGATGCTTATGCCCTACTCCATCAATACATTTTTGTAATTGAACAAAACATTTTCATTGGTTTCGCTGATTGTATTATGTTCAAGAAAGTATTATCTCGTGATTTTTTTGGCTAGGTTATTTATTATAGCTTCATCCATTAACCAAAAGTATCGTTTCCCTGCGAACACTAAGACTGGATTTGTACAGCAGTTTCAGGTAATAAGTAGTAATTAGCTGTGAGTAATAAGAGATGGAAATCGACCAACAGTCCAAGTATTCTGCAATACATACATTTTTGAGGAATAACATTTTCTGAAAAATCGATAATAAAAAAGTTTTTCATATGGTGGAAATTTTTTAATGTCACTGTATATAGTCTGGACCACATTTTGATAAGCCCTTATAGGGATATTCGTCTATAAAAAGTATGTTTCATCTGGTAAAGAGATGGGTGAAGGTCGACCTCTATTCCGTCTCTTAGACCATAAGTGTATAAAACATCCCCATTGAAAAGTTAAGATTGAACTTTTTAGAGCTTATCACTTGAAGCCTATCACCTATTTCTCATTACTTAAAACTGTTGCATAAATCCGGTGTGAGCGTCTTGCAGTAAGTCGAAATAAGTGTCAGCTGAGCATAACAGAAGTCATTTGACGGAAAATCTCAAATACATCCTGTGAGTCAAAACTTATTCAATTCATGTAATTAATAAATTGCAGCTTCCTTTTTGAGAGTTCAAGCCCTGGGGCTGCTAATTTCAGGTTTACCATTAGTTGAATATTGACAAGTGTCATGTTCCACCAATAGTGAAGCTAAAATTAAGAGCCCCGGGGAATGAAACTCCCGAAAAGAAAGCAACCAATATGTGTCGGTACCTGAGCAGTTAACATGTATTCTATTTGGCGTGTGTTTCGAAATACTCGAAATTTATTATGTGAAATTCAACATTCATTGTCTGAATAGTTCAAGAAACATTATTTCAGTGCATTCACTTCATTATCTGGTATATTGTCATATAGTTCAATATTTTCTAAAATTCAGTCAATAGAAAAGGTATTCGTTGGACAGATATATTGATTTTCACTTCCTTTTTATCTAGATTTCCAAACAGTGAATCATAATCGAAGAAAAATCTGTGAAATTGTTCTTCAAATTCTGAAAATATCGTAGTAGTACGAAATTAGAAAATTTGAAAAATCATTGGAATAACTCATTGATTATTCGTCAATGTTTTTTCAGCACGAATACGTAACTATTTTTGCATCGAACGAAAACCCAAAAAATTCTTCATTCCACCACCGAGCTACTGATACAATGGCCCATCAAGTCACATATCCATCCCATCGGCTTATACGCCAAGCAAGAGAGCCACAAATGATTACTTCTTGGACGAAAATACTACCTGGAAGCCGCCTGCGCCATCCCGTGCAGAACAGTCCGTAGTTTATTTCCGCCATGTCCTCTTCTCGAAAATGCATTTTTTTAAATTTGTTATAAACAATAAAAAGTCACGTTTCTCTCAGTTTTTTCATTGTGAAATGGAAATTATTGAAGCAGTGTTAACGGTGCAAAGGGATGAACTGTAGATAATTGAATTCCGAAGAGAATGACGGGTCAAATGATCCGATTGGATAATTAGACCCGGAGAAAAGCGGGAAAAAAAACGGAATATTGTGTTTTTTTCTTTTTTTTGGGGGGGCCCGGGTTGGGGGGGTTTTTTTTTGGGGGGTTTTGTTTTTGGAAGACAGGGGGTTGGGGGGGTGGAAAGGGTTTTGGATTTAGGTTTGGTTCACAACCTGACGCGGTCGCGCCAGAACACCCCAACCACCCGAGCAGGAAATGCCACAGGGGTTAAGAAAGGACCCAGCCGCTCCGCAAAAAGGATTTTTACACAAAGAAAAAAAAAAGAAAAGCGCTGAACCACAAGGAGGGGAAGCTATTTTTTCCGAAAAAGAGTAGGGGAATATGGAGGTAACACAAGCAAAGAGGGCGATGTCCCAAGCGAAAACGGGGGGGGAAAGAGAGGTAGAGAAAGGGCACACGGTTTTCTGTGTTCTTTACCGGGGGTTAATTCGTAACCCTGCCATTATTCAATATTAAGAACTGCAAATCTGCACTATAGTAGCTATTGACGTGCACTTTATGTGTGCTGAACCTGGATTCAGTCGGATTAATAGTTTTCGCACAATCCTCATTTGATTTTTTTTTTGGAAATATTTTCGCGGAGAGCTGAACAAAACTTATATTCTGATTTTTCGATAAAACGCGTTTGAGTGTGTTGAAAACTAGTGAGAACATGAGGGAAAACGGCCGACCGCGCGTGAGCGGTCTAGTTGTGGGATCGAGGAGAAACGTATTCGCTGTGGACGCCAACAGTCCTCAGTAACCGAGAGCTCGCAGCTTTCTCCTCGATTCGCACAGTCCCTCACCACTCGACCGCTCACTCGCGGTCGGTCGTTCACTAGTATTTAATACACTTAAACACATTTTATCGAAAAATCAGAATATAAGTTTTGTTACTGTTCACGTCTACTTTCCAAATCTATTTTTTTTGAAATTTCAATCGGACGACCTGAAACGCATCCAGCTCTCCGCGAAAATATTTCGAGAAAAATTCAAATGAGGATTGTGCGAAAACTATTAATCCGACTGAATCCAGGTTCTGCACACATGAAGTGCACGTCAATAGCTCCTATCGTGCAGAGTTTCAGCTCTTGATATTGAAAAATGGCAGAGTTATGGATTAACAAAAACACAATTTTCCGGTTTTTCCCGCTTTTCTCCGGTTCTAATTATTCGGTCGGATCGTTTGACCCGCCATTCTCTTCGGAATTTAATTCTCTAAAGTTCATCTTGTGCATCGTTACCACTGCTTGAATAGTTTCCATTTTACAATTGAAAATGTGGAAAAAAACGCACGATTTTTTTTTGCTTATAACAAATTGAAAAATTACATTTTCGAGTAGAGGACATGGTGGGAATGGACTACGGACTGTCCTGCACGGGATGGCACAAGCGGCTCCCACGTAGTATTTTCGTTAAGGACAATATCTCTATTGCTTGACCTTTTGATATTATATAAATAAAAAAAATAATATAGCGTACGTAAAATGGGAATATTTGGCTATATTGGTTCAATATTTCAAAATAATTTCAGGATTTATTGTTTGAATATGGTAAACAATATAGTAGCCGCCAGAAAAAGGTAAAATTCAGATTTATTCAAATAATTTGACTTCATAATCATATGTAGTTGTAATATTCGAAACTTATAACACGTCATTGCGATACAAAGCAGTCGCACAGTTATAAACTGATATGTTTCGGGTACATTTTCAATAGATAAAGGCAGACTGTGTTGTATCAGAACTGATATGCTTGTGAATTCGAGCAAACTTCACTATGATCACTATCACCAGTTTCACATACCACACTAGAGCCTCGAGTCCGGAAGAACGCTTGTTTTACCAAGGAGATATGCTGTATAGGTATGATGATTTCGAATTGAGACAACACACATAGTTGGATAGTGTGAAATAAATGATAGTTCAAAGTTCACTAGCCATAAAAACTATTTGGAAAAACTCTTATAGTTTTCGTTAAGGCGGATTTCAATTCGAGAAAAGATCTTGTAATTTTCTGGCATTGATATTCACTGGATATCGATTTTCAATTCTCAATATTGGAAGCCTTTTTAGTAACAGTGATCATTATGTATATATCGCATTACCAAGATCGATATCTCAATTTAAAAACGATTAAATACTGTTTGAGAGTCATTATCATTATTGAAAACGATATGCGATCACCGTTGAGATCAAAATATCAACCATAATGGGTGGTATACGGTTGAAGTGTAAAAATTCTGGCCTATCGAGTAACAGAATGATATGTTAAATAAAAAATTGGTACTTACAACGACAATGACGTAAATAATTGTGTGCTAGGGCAAACTTTGTGCAAAAGTTTTTTACAGGGCCACATATCCCACTCTAATGTTTTCAATTGTCAACTTGTTCCTAGAATCAGGGTGAACCCATATAAAAAATTGATTTCAATTCTTGGGAGTGCATGTACCATCATTTGAAACAAAAATTACAGCAATTTCTATCTGGGTCTGAGGAACAATTCGAAATTTACTTTTTGACTTATAGGGCGGAAGTGTTTCACTTAGAAAAAGCATTTTTCAATTAACGCTGCAACTTTTCGGAGTAGATAAGAAATATAAAAAAATTCGTTTGGTAGTTTTTTATCGTTGAATAAATACACTATGGAACAGTTTATTTCATTTACCAAAACTACTGTGCTATATGAAGTTTCCATATGGAAACGGTTAGAAAATCTTGTTAAACAAGAAAATACTTTAGCAGGTTTTTTTTCAATGATTTTGTCGTCATTTTCAATCGTATATATCCATGAAAATATTTTTTACTCCATGTGAAAAGAGTTATGCAATATATTGCTAAGTTGAGATACTGGATAGCTACATCATCTGAGATATTGCTATACCTAATACCTAACTTAGATTGTTACACGTGTCTGCTAAAAAATAAATTAATTTTGACAAAATCTAATTTTTAACTCTTTCCAGAAACCGAATTTCATATTATTTTTCGGGAATATCTTTTTATTAGGTTGATTCTTATTTCGATTTACATTCTCTCTGATTATCGCGATGTCCGATCTTGCAAGCGCCAAGAGCTCTTGTAGTTGAGTCACCACAGAACTCAAATTTGTTTTTTTTATTTCCAGGGGTGAGAAAACCAAAAAAGATACTTCAATTATATATAAATCTCCTCAAAAAACCTTCAAACACTATTATCAAGAAAATGACATTTAAACATGAACAAAACAGTTATTTATAGTACTAGTGTGTTATGTTAAAAATAAGTCACGCTGACCGCCCCGTGGTATGAATTCTCAAGTGACTTAGGAAACACAACAAATGAGTGGCATACAATGTTTTATCCAACACATGACAGTTATGACTGTCATTATTAATTAAACATTATTAATTGAACTATCAAATAACTCACTAATTATTCATCTGATGAAATATTTGACAATAAATTTAACATTTTCATTGTAACTTTTTTCACTACATGACGATACTTTCAGATTTTCCATACGACGTTTCGTCTCTTGGCAGCTATCATCTATTTAATTCGAGAGTGATATATATTCAGTTTTATATGTATTGAATTATAGCTTTTTTTTATTTTACTTTTCCTTTACTTACCATCGATATATCACAAGCCATCCGTAATTTATGAAATTACGAGTTATTTAAAAAAACTATATTGTTTACCCAGCAAGAAAAGCCTTACATTTCCTGTGAAGATTTTTTATCGACTCATGAGCCCTGACAAGTAACACTTAATACGGAAATATTGTTTTTCTACGTGGTATACAGATTATTTTCCAGCAAATCGTTCAAATATTGGTATCTTATTATTTAGTTTTGTGATAAACTCGGATAAATTATTTACCAGCTCATAAATCATTGCCTGCAAGAAATTCTTAGTGACAGTTCACGTCAACTGTAAGGAATAGGTACTTGTATACTAAGGCCGCAAAATCCTTTTTCGCGTTCCGAGAGAGAAATTATTGCCAAGGCCGCTCTAGCCGAGTCAAGATAATCTCGAGGTCGCGAAAATTTTTGTGGCCATAGTGATCACAATGTTTTTCGTGCAGCCGTGGAAATTATATAATTTCAATAAACATTATACCGTTTCAAAAAGACAGCGCTTCAAAACCCGAATATAGAAAACTGAACTGCATGGCGTCAATATACGTTTCTATTGAAATGAAATATTTAGCAATTCAAACGTTCAGTTTGCCGGTAGTTACTCTGGGCAACGTCCGTAAAAAACTTTGCCGGTCGTCACTTTACGTAACGGCTGCGAAATACTTGTTTGTGGCCTCTGTTGCGGCTGCGAAATGCTTTTTTCGCGTCCGGTTGCATGAAAATATTTCCTTACGGACCTTTCCTAACAGTTCTTTCTAGTTGCGTAACGACCACTAGATTCTTCTTCAAGAATCTTGTCAAAAATGTTAATATTTCTGATAGATTTGCGGAAAATTAAATTTTCTGCAATAGAAGGCTTTAATTTTTCTACTCTGTCACTTTATGATGGACCACAATAAAATTTTGATGCATTGTTCATTACTTCATAGACACGACAACTGTCAATCAGCCTGCTGGACAAACAAATCGTATTTCCATAAACAACAATGGTAATTCAATAAGATTATAATTGCAATTCTGAGAAGATACAAAATGTTTTGAACATTTCAACTTATCATAATTAAATCTGCTCTTCTAGTTGTCTGAATCCACAATTCACGTCTCTTTTCAGAAAGAGGATTATTATTTTTTCCATTGTCGAAAAAAACGGGAATCGATGGAGTGAAACCTTATATCTACCGCTTCTACTTAGGAAGATTCACAATCGCTCAAAATTGAGCCATTATCGAGAAAAAATATTTTGAAACATGAAACAATTGCACAATAAGCATTTGTAGATCCGTGTGTTTGTCCAGCAGGCTGGATTTACAACTATCATTTACTGTCGTCTGTCAGATATGCCCGCGGTCTATTGCTGAAAATGAATTTTATCTTAGAAAACTCAAAAACGCTTCCAAATTTTCTTTATGACCGTCTGTAATGATATTCTAAAATCGCCAGAGTGTATTAGCTAAAATTTTTGATGTTATTTATTTCATGAGAATTTTTTTTCTTGGTATATTTTTAATGTAATAAACAATGGATCTATCACAAAAAAATGAGTTATACTTATGACTGCGGCATGATGATAATCACCATTTTCCATTAAAAAATATTCCTTGTTTTACATCTGAGATTTAAGAGATATACAAAAAATGTCGATATCACCATATAATATTTATTGCAGGTTTCGCTTAATCTGGGAGTGGGAGAATTTTTAGAATTTTTTTATTGGTGTTTTTGAGGGATATTTCCAGAAGAATTCTGCTTCTCGTAGATTTAAGAGGAACGCGTAAAGACAACGAAGAGTTGAAACACTGAACGATATTCTCGCAGCATACTTGAATATGTTTTATGACATCAACACAATTTACTTTGAAGAAGAAGAATCTGACGAAGGTATTGTGGATTCTTTCTGATGGCAATTTATGAAGGTTATACCGCGGATTCCAGATGACACTAGCAAAGCTCAACATACTGTATATATATATATATATATATATATATATATATATATATATATATATATATATATAAATGAAATATAATGCCTGAATTGTCCTTTGGGATGTTAACTAGTTGCTTTCAAAAATCAGTCCTTGACTTGATTTTAACTCGGTCAATATTTATTTCTAGTATACAGTAGCTGAAGTCGAACATATTCAAATTGTTAGAGAATGTTATAACATTTTTCCAGGTAGGTACATGAATAATTTGTTATGACCGCAATGTGCAAATAACCTATGGAAGTCCGACTGAATATTGAAACAATTTCTGAGTGAGTTGATATTAGAATACAATTTCAAATTATCGGGGGACAGGAGAAATTTAGAAACTTTGGAAGATTTGTTGATATGATTTATAGATATTAAAAATTCAATGGGCCCAGTTGACCTCCTTGAGGCACTCCTGATACCTATAACTGTAATGGTTGATGAGTTGGGTTCCATTATGGTAAGATGCAAATCATCTTGAACTAGGTACCATGTAAACGGCCTGAGCAATTTTCGACAAGAGCATATTGTAATCAACTACCACAATGACTTACTGGAATCAATGTAGATCGAATCGACTTTCATTGGCGTATCTACCGATCATGAAGCTCATCTTCTAGACACGTTCTAAATTAATTCCGTGGTCGAAGGAATTCTAACTTATGATCACAGTGTGGCCTGAGTTTTGAATTTTGGGCTTCAGTGAAGAGCTTCTACTGAAGGGGGACTCAAGGAGTTGCTTCGAGGTTCCGGCCAATCAGGCGAGAAAGGGGGTCATATAGTCGAGGACCAGCCAGGGCAGCCTTCAGTTTGATTTGAAGAAGAATTTGAAGAAGAAATAGTCCTTTGGTTCAAGATGTACACGAAGGAGGTTCGTCTTAGAAGGCCCGGCGGAGAAATGGCCATACTAGCTAAACGAATCCACGAGCAAGTTCAATTCGGCATTGACGAGGATGCCTTGCACGGCACTGATGGAGTGGAGATTCGAATCCAGTTGAGGAGAGGACCATTAAGAATGATTTCGTTGTGATGCCCACCGACAAACCGACTGCGCACCGAGGCTTCTAAACCCGGCATTAGAATACGCTCCCCACGTGGATAATTACCTGAGACGAAGAACGGACTGGGGGACCTTCACGACACTTTTGGCAGAAGAGCGAGTCATCCCGGAGGAAATCCTCACTTCCGATGAATCAGGCGGAGGAGTGGCCAATATCTAATGCACCATCCAAAAGGCGATAAAAACCGTCCCACTCCTGAGGAGATTCCGAGGGGTTCGTACAATGAGTTCTCGAGGCTTCCCAAGGAATTGATTTGAAAAAGGAACACGTTACGACGACCCTACAAAAAAAAACACTTTCCAGGTGATCAAGAGAGAGGTTGGCAAGAAAACAATCAACTGAAAAAGGGAATAATCGATTACTGGAATGAGCGGTGGAATGACACACTTGCGGAACCTCCTCATCGACAAGGCAACATCCATCGCGGACACAATGGAAAGATAGTTCCCGTTGTACACTAGCCTGGATGATGATGTTGACAGGGACAAATGGCTGGAGAACCGAGTTGAGCATGTACCCGAAAAGGATAGTTATGATGCTATTCGACTAGCCATCGAAGAAAGAAGGCTTATATCGAAGGTTCGAACGAAATATCCAAGAGGATACTGAAAAACCTTCCGGAAAGTCTACATATTACTTCAATCACGATAATTATCAACGCGTCGCTGAGCCTTAGGTACTTCCCCAGCAGGTAGAAGAATGCCATCTTTACAATGATTCCGATTTCGTTGAAGATCGAATCGCCATCCCCGGGGAGAAAACTGGTGTCAGGGGTAGTCACTCCTGCGAGCTACAGGCTCCGAGGCTCGTAGAAGGCACCATCAGAAAGCTAAACCGAGGAGGTCAGCGCACCTCCTGCTGTTAGATATCATCGAAGGCCTTCGACCTAGTGTAGCATGAAGGCCATATACACAAACTTGACGCCTGGCACTTCCCAAGAAGTCTGACCTTATAATTGGGCTTCTTCCTGAAAGGGAAACGCTTCAGATCCGAATCGAGAATGTTCTCTCGGACACGAGAGAGGTCTCGGCAAGAGTTCTTCAGGAAGCAGTGCACTCTCCAACGATGTATAGCCTGTACACAATGAACATTCCAAGGAGTGCACACGTGAAGATTTCACTTTACACCGACTATATGGCCCTAGTTTCCGCGTCCAGTGATCCGGAGTTCTCTACCTGCAATGTACCTTTCTAAAATAATAATTTTCCATATGTAGTAAGAATAGAACCGAAGTTAATTGAAAGAATGAATTAGTTATTGAGAAAGGGCATCGAAGAAACAAAAATTACAACTTCTGACGGGAACTTGTACGAGTTTTAACCTTTATCCTCTGAAATTTAGTAAGATTCCTATAAAATCGTCTGCCCCAAGGACGCTGCCGCCCGCCCCTAGTCCGCGCCCTAGATGGCCTATTGACAAATCGAGGACTACTGAACTGGGGGATTAGCCTGCGTTCCACCAGAGAAACGATACGGAGCCGAAATCAGGAAGTATTCCAGTCGAAGGAAAGCCACGAAAACTAAGGGGTAAGGGCCGCCGTGGATTGTTTTATAGGCGAGCTGATTCGATAGGCCAATGCACTCAATTGAGTGACAACAGGCCCACTGCTAAGAATGGGAGAGTGACTCTTCTAATACCCGCGTCTCCAACCAGTGTGTTGGGGAACCCCCCACGTCGCCTACAAACCGGCGAGATAACGATCACTCGTTCAAAAGAATGGATACTGAGCCAGAAGAGTAAGTGCAACGCACTCGATATATTGTGAAGATCTCAAGTCTTTTGGATCAGGTAGGGCCACATAGGTCATCAGCCCTAGGACTCCTCTCATGAATCTGCGCTTGAATTTATGATGAGCTGTTCTTTTATGAACGATGATATTGGAACCTTTGGTGTGAAAGTTGAAACTTTATGTAGAGATTACTGACCTTGAAACGAAATTGATCTTATTTTGCTAACGAGGTTAGCATCTTCAGGAGAATGAAATTGATACTAAATATAGGGTTAGCTATCTATATACTTTACTTTTCTCAGGTGGTGCAGCAACTACATGTGATGTTTATTAGTCCTGTATGGACTTCGTCTGTTATCACAAATTATTCTGAATAATTTCCCAACAATAAAGTCACAAGCAGTCTAATAGAGTTAGGCCCGTTGCCACCATTCATACTATTTTACATTTTGCTAACTCTAGACTCACACGGGCATCGAGTATCCCTAAGTCATGCACATGCTCAATCACTTTCAGATTGTTTTCACCAATTCTTGGTCATTGTACAGAGCTTGTTGGCGACAGTGGACTTTTTGTACCCTTTCGTACCTCATGTGTGCGAAATGCTTTTCGAAACGGGTTTTGAGAGCTCGTCGGCTCTGGCCAATATATTTATTGTTGCAATCTTCACAAATGATTTCGAAAATTTCTGACTTTTTTAATATTTTGCTTATTTATCTTCTGTTTAACTAAGGAGCTGTTGTAATACATAAAATGTTTCACATGCAACTTTCATATTCTGCATATATGTTCAAATCCTCTGGTGTTCTGAGATTTATGTTTTCTAATTATCTTATTTTCCAGAGCTAGTTGATAAGATAAACAGGAAATGCGAATTTAGGAAAACAATCCGTAAATCTTTGCCTTTACGAACCTCAGTATACTTGAGGACTTGAACCCATATTCGATAAATATGGAAGTTGGATACAAAACTTCCATAAATTATAACAGCTCCTTAGTAATCCAGAAGATAGATTAGAAAACACAGAATATTCAGGAATTCATGAAATCAGTTGTGAAGATTGCAGCAAAGAATGCTTTGGTCAGAGCCGACGAGATATAAAAACACGTTCGAGATACGGAAGGGTAGAGAAGTCCAGAGTCACCCATCATGGTTTGGACAATGATCACATAATTGGTGAAAGAAATCTGAATCTGAAAAGCATGTGCATAACACAAGGCTACTCGATGCACGAGAGAGTCTAGAAATAGCAAAATTTAAAAATAGCATGAATGGTGACATTTTAGCCCGCTTTCCAGTTCATTGTTGAGGAATTGATCAAAATTAATAATTAGTAGAAACGGACAAAGTTTATATCGGACCAAAAACTTTGTAGATAGTTGTGGTACTACCTGAAAATTGTAGAGGATATAAATAGCTGAGCCTACTATAGTTTTCAGATTTAGTATCAATTATCATTTCCCGAAGATGCTAACCTTTTTAGCGAAACGCTTGTTGTGTGCAAATGATATAAGTTTGGTTTCAATTGATCTCTACTAAAAGTTTGGTCTTTTATAGATTCAGATCAAGGGATCAACGAGCCATCGGATGATAATAAACACACAATGGAACTTTCTTAGATTCCCACCTTGAACGATATTGAACTTCCTTCTCAGTAAGCTAAGGATGATTGATCGGATTGAAACTTTCATAAAATTCGATTAAACAACTGCTTGTTGAGAAAAATTAGAAGACTTGATTTTTATTATGATTCACTCTCGCCTCTTCTCGCCCCTTCTCCGGAATACACACTTTTCTTACATATATTTTATCTAAGTCTAATTCTCTGTTGAAAAACTTTCTTCAAGGCACTGTTTGTGCGTGAGATTGAAAACACTGTCTGATATCTTGAGTGAAAAAGAACTCGTGAAACTTGTTTTGTACGGATATCATCAGGAAGCAACTAGTGATTCTCTTCTTTTCATTGTTTAAAAGAAGGTGAAAACTATTTCAATGATTTTAGAACTAAATATTGGTCATTTGTTTAATTATTGTGCAATGGAAGAAAAATTGGGTTATTTTTATGCGATTTATTAAATAACTTCATTATTTTTGTATCTTGTGAACTCAAAGATTTACTGGAACTGAAGCCTTTTTCACACTTCCATTCATCCATGAGTATTTCTCTTTCCCTTTCATAAACAGTGACACATAACAATTCCTCACAATGTGGAGTTGACAAAAAAGAATTATTTTCCGAAAACTCCCAAAATGCCTCAATAAAAACTTGCTCGGTTTTCAATTCCATATCTCTCCACCAAATTATAACTTTTTTTTGTCAGGTTTTGCTTAAACTCTTTAAATTTTTTGAAACTTGTCCTATCTATTTGGGTGGAACATGATACAAACTTCGTAATTTTAATGAATACGAAAATAATAAGCAGAAAAAAGAGAACAAACCTCCAGAAATTACTTTCTTTATGTAAGTGCTTCTACTCGTCTAATTTGATATGAAAGTGATTCGGATTAGAATTGTCAGAACATGATTATGGGGAATTTAGGTCGATAAAATTTTGTTTCACCACGAATTTAAAAAAGTAGAAACACTTTACTGTCTCTATTCTTTCCTGGCGCCAAGCCAACGAGAGTATTTCCTATTTTACATATGGGTCTGGCATTTATAAAAAATGCCAGTTCTGAAATTCATGATTTATTTAAATCGATAGATCGAAATATTTATTAACGCTGGAGAGATTGAATTTGGCAGATGTGTAAAATAAAAAAAATAACAGAGATATTTCTGAAAATTTGAAACAAACCTGAGTTAAGGAAAATTTCTTTTATGAATGTCGAATTAAACAGGTCCTGATTAGGCCGTAACATAGGAATCATTTTCAGTCGTTTTTTGAGATGCAATTATTGCATTACTAAAGAAAACTTCTCTGTGGTGCGGAATTCACAGGTTTATTCGACTCCTCAGAAAAAATTGTTCAATTTAAAATTTTAATACAATCACAGTGATGGTCGTGACATGGTTTTGCGCGAGTTCATTTTCAAATAGCCTTATGAACGGCTGTATGGGAGCGATTCAGAACCAATAATCGGGAAGTCGAAATCTACAGTTGGGGGGCAAAGGGCATAAGTCAAACGGGTCAAAATGAGTTAACTACACCTACTGATGAAAAAACATTGTTTACTTCCACTTAGCCACATTGATATAGCTTCATCTAATCTATACGGTAACATGAGATAATATATGAGTCCCAACCTGCATTTCCAGAAAATCACTGTCAAATGAGAAAATCAATTTTATTCAACTATAGGTATATATTATGTTCACATACTTATCCAATCCATCTTGGCACAGAAATAATGACGTATATGCCCAGCAATCTCTTTTTGATGTTTAGTAAAATTAAAAAATATCTCTTATACTCCACTGTGTTGGAATTTATTCATAGTACACCCCCAACTTTTTCACTCGCGGGTTTTTTTTATATTACCATACAAATTCGACTACAGCGCTATATGTGACATTTTCTGCCATGTGTCGAATCAGCAACTGGCTTCGTTCGACCATGAATCAAGAAAGGTCAGATCTAATGGTGCTATTTTCTGAAAATGATATTGTGAAAAACTCAAACTACGAGAATTTGGCTGACTCATACCTTTCCAAAAATGGACGGCGAAAGTGAAGTAATATATTGTTTATTTTCCACAAAGAGACACTAGTATCAAAATAGAGTTTTTGTATCGACAAATTTACTTGTCCGATTATTGAATTATTGAAAATGTTTAGTTCAAAAAAGAATGTAAATATTCAATTGAATATTAAATCATTTTAAAACTGTGATATTGATTTCTTTATAAAACACTATGTTTTTATTATCTTTATTTAAAGGAATGACATTTGATCTAAAACTATGTTTCACATAAGCATCAGCTGCCAGCTGGACTCATAATGAGGCCGTTATTACAGAAGTTGATACAAAAATGAGCCCAAAACGCCTATTTCAAGCTCTAATTTTGAAAATTCTTCCAGACCCCCCCGACCCCTGGGGGTATTCCAGACCCCCCGGTATTTGCACCCCCAGAGTTTCTCACCTAAATCCGCCTATGTTTGTGCCAGGATGGATTGGATAAGCTGTAAGTATTAAAACGAATCTAAACTCTCATTCTTTAGCTCTCCTGTGAATTTTGACTCATACCCTACTTTTGCTGCCCCACCCCAGATTGTTTTTTACATTGTCACTGTTCACTAGATCTTACTTCTCATGTTCATGAGACAGTCCGAAACCTTTGATTTGAAATTATTCGGTAAGCTAGGTTTTTTGCGCTGTATATTCATGCCAAATGGAGGTATCAGTTTTATCCTACAATTACATTCAAGGTCTTAACTCGAGGATGTTAATCATATAAGTGACCTGTTTTCGGACAACGAAGTAAAATCAATATTTCATCGACAGCTTTCCAAAAATATCTTGCATATGAAAGTGTGATTTTATTTTCAATTCAATGAAACATTTTATGTCCCATAAAGCCGATTTCTCATAGTTGAAAAAACATCTCGAACTTGTCGATCTTCAATTTGAGTGGGCAATCTTTCGAACATATTTTCAACCTTGTCACATCCACTTCAATAGGGTGAAATCCAAACCTCAAATGTTAAATGGGTAAGGATCAAATGATACCTCGATTGAAAAGTCATCAATTTTTTTTCTCAATACTTGATATATTTTAAATCCGGTGGTGTGAATACTGGAAATACGTTATTTTCGAATTTTTGCAAAAGCAAATGTTACGCTCTTTCCATTTTCAAGACTGATTGTGCATAGCACGGTGTTTATCATAAATTGTTCAACTGTTATCAAAAACTTGGACATAGTTGGTGAGTGTACTTGAAGTCTGACCATTAATAAAACCATCTTTTGAACAATTTGTTCAGGCCAGTCCCAACTAAACCTAGACAGTATGTCTATGGGCTGATACCTGTCTGAAAACAACTTATTTTTCAACTCATACCACGAATTGTTGATTCATATCTGACCAGTGCCACTGCAGGATTCTCCACAGAAGGAATTTCCGCATATTCTTTGGGTGCCGGAATTGCTTTTCAATAATCAGGACGGACATTTTTGCGTGCCAACAATTTTCGAGCTGTTGGTGGCAACTACCTTGCATTGACCAATGGCCAAGAAGCCCAAAAACAGCCTACAAATGAGTGCCCGACCTAATAACTGAAAATCAATTCTGGCACTAGATCACCAAAAGCGAATGACTAAATTTCTTCTGTGGAGAACCCTGCACTAGCACATCGCCCTTCCTGGTATAAGGTAGGGTATTAGTTGTTTGCTGACAGGTGTCAGCCCATAAACATACTGTGTAGAGGTATAGTTGACACTGGCCTGAACTAATTTTTCAAAAGATGATTTTATTTATGGCCGGCCAGTCTTCAAGTACGCCCAACAGTTAAACAATTTGTGGTAAACACTGTGCTAGGTACACGATGCACATTTATTATTGAAAATGAAAAAAAGCGTAAAATTTTGTTTTCGGAAGATTTTTCACGTGTTCTCTCAGTATCTACTGCATCAAATTCACAATGATTGTACAGAGCAATGAAGAAATCACTTGACTCCAAATCCTATTTAACTTTTAAGGGTGGATCATATATCACCTAGGACCTAAGGGGTGATAGTAACAAAGTTCAAAATATGATCAAAATATTCCCTTTCAAAATACAAATCGACGAGTTCGAGACATTTTTTTCTAAACACCAAATTTGATTCGGTCTTGTTTCGTTTTCATTGGCCCAACCCGTATGAATCACTTTCACAATGAGATTGATGATTTTTGGATAAAATTATATTTCAGAACATCTCTATTTTATTGCATAAGAAAACGCATGTCTGAGGCTCGAGTTTACCATAATCAAAACTTGAGAATAATTTCCATGTGGCGCTCAATCTTTCAGGGAATGCATGTGGACTGTCAGATCGGTCTTCTTTAGCGCCACTAGGAGTTCAAACGCAGTTTTTGTTTTTGCTGAATCCGAGCCAAAGAGAGCCAATTGTATTTTCCATACAGATGAGCTCACCTTTCATCTTCAACAGTGCCTGCGGTATTGAGTGAAATAGCTCTGAAAGTTAGGAAAATACAGTGCTGGCTTCATGAGAAGTGGGACTTTATACTATATACAGAAAATCTGTCAACTTGTGAGTTTTGGCTATTAATGTCAAATATTTTGTTTGTTATTAAAGCGCATATTCATAATTTTGAGGAATTGAAAAATCAGTTAGAATGTATTCCTTTGAATGGTACATGTCAACAGTTTCAGTTTTTCGAACACCCTTATCGATTGAGACTGTAAGCTTGTTTTGATTCCGTCTGAGGACGGTTCTAAAACAGTTCATGGCATCAATGGTGGATGGTTCAACCAAATATTTCCAGCTTACTAGACAACTACGTGGATCTGTTCTAGAACGGTTCTCAGCGAAACCAAAACAAGCCTTATAACACGGAAAAATGGACAAGAATATTTATCACTGCAAATCGCTAGGAAATTTGGATATTCCAAACAAAATTTCTTGAAGAAAAATTCGGGATTTTCTTACTGTAACGAAATGATATTTTTCTCCGATTGACAGCAAATATTGATTTTGCAAACACTTATCAATCAGTAAAGTATTACTTTTCCTGTCTAGACAGCAAAACAAGTACTCTCCTACCTAGGCATTGAAAGTAATACTTTGCTGATTGATATGTGTCTGGAGGTGAAATTACTTCTATTTACAAACTATAATTACTACTAACATATACATTTCCATAGCCACCAACCATTCCAACACTTGCGATTTCTATCAAATTTTGTTTTAATTTATCACTACAGCAAAAATAAAAAAGATTTCGAGAGTTGTAATATTTTGCAAATACCGAGTTCCAGTAATGATATCCATTATAATTTAGACTTGAATTCACCAAAAACTAAAACTGAGTTTGAACTTCAAGTGGCGCTCAAGGAGAATCTGAGAGAGTTTCCATGCATTTTCTGTTATATTCTTCTTGCTGAAAGCCACGCGGAATTCAAAACTAATTGTGACCAATATTTAGTTGACTGAGGAATACATTTTTTTCTATTCTTCATTCACAAGTTCTCCTTCCATTTGTGCAAGGACATTTACAATAATCATTTTCTATTTGTGCGTGTATACTTGACATACGTGCTTCAATTTTTCTAGGATGATACCTTTTTCTCCCCTCATCTCATTTGAATGTCATCTTGTGTTCAAACGTTTCTACTTATTTTTGCGATTAGTCACCAAAGTGACAGGCTAGGATTTCGTGGTAGTTAGGTACTCTTAATGAACATCATTTACAGTTTTTATGGAGGTTTGATGCAGCTGTTACCTAGTATAAAAGCAGACTGTGTTTTCGATGGTGGTAGAGTATAATGGACAGAGCATTGAAGGTGTCCCCGTGTTTAAGCTATGTCACAATCAGTACAATTTTGAAAATAAGAATACCTATTACTGATTAAATCAGATTGCTTGTGTCGGAACAAATCAGAAATGAGGATTGATCTTCAGGTAGAACACGTTTCGAAATACACTTCCTGCTCGTCATAACAAAAGAATTTTTGTCTAAAACTAGTCATTCACAAAATTATAATAAATTGGGCGTCTACCTACCCCCAAAATTTCAAATTACTCGCACTGAAGTCATACAATGTATAGCATACGAAATCTAGAATGAACACAAAAAAATCTTGAATTTCAACCAGAAATCAAGGTTATCCTCACAGATTAAAAGTCGATGAGTGTCAAGGGCGGTTAAGGCATTTGGGTCAGGGGGAGGTCACAAACAGTCTTCAGGACAGGGAGTCACATATCGGGATATAGCCAGGACAAATTTCCATCGGATTACAATAATGAACTATTGCACATATTTTTCAATTAAAATATAAATATCAAATTTCTGTACTAACCAGACATTCAATTGGCTTTCATCTTTGTGGATGAGTAGGTATTGATTTTTCATAGTGTTACAGTGGAATGCCATTTTATAACATATTTCTAGGACTTCAGCGTAATCAGGAAGTCCATCCCAAGACACGTTTGGAAAGGAATCCTATTCAGACTGAAGTGTCAATTTGAAAGTGTCAAACAAATTTCAAACATTGAATTGAACTGGCCGATACTTTATGAAAATCCATATTAACAAAAGAATCGAAGTTTTACAAATTTCATTGCCCAGTTGCCCCTACAAGCGAAACATGACAAAAAATCTAACGCAGGATTCATTTCAAGAAGTTAAAAAATTTTCCAAATTCAATTTTACGAAACATACATTTTTTGAGTCGATACCTCTTTCTGTATAAAGTTGAAACAATTGGAAATGAATATGTGATAGTGTACATCTTGAAGACTGCTAATTTTGATTTGAAAAATAAATCTTTCTCAGACAAAATTAGCGGAGATAATCGGTACGATACAAGGTTTAAACACTTTTAGTACTACTATAACTGCAGCATAACTCTCTACCATCTAGATGTATTTTTTCTCTGTGAAAATAAATTTTTCCCATTCAGTTTTTTATTGTGTGAATGGTTTCAAGGATTATTTGACATTTCTGTAAACACTGGCTTTCGATGTATTAATGAAATAAAAAGTAAGGTAGTAAATGGAATAGCTCACCGCGGTTAAATCGTAGATCTTTCATATTAATATTTACGAATTAAACTAATCTTATTTCCTATTTGGGCCTTAAATGAATAAGAATTCGATATTTTTAAACTATTTCTTCAGCCTGACAATTTTATCTTTAATAATTTTCTCGATCTCCATTATTGTCCCCATAAATCCGCTCTAGAATTATATCAATTACCGCAAAATCATCAAGTGTATTGTATTGACAACCTCCAACCCAACATTTGTACATGTTTCTGATTTGAGGATCTCAGATCTTCAATAACATTTGAAATACTTACAGTGCATTAATAATTTTCTTTTTATTTTCCCATATCAGCTACTATTTATTCAACAATAGGGAAACCAGGAAAACCTACAATACTACCCCTTCAGTCGGTGTATTCGATACACAGACCCCACCTGCTAGAAAAAATTATGACTCGACCCAGACCAAACCGGATTAGAGGACCGCTGACTATACGAGTGCTTCTCCTCAAAGGATATCAACTAATGAAATTTATTTAGTCAATAGATGATAATTAGGAACTTTGGTATTTCTTGGACATGAAGTTCGAAGAACTATTTTTGGCTTTCTTCTTCTCCGAATCTGAAAATAGAAATTACAAATTCTATGAAAGAAGTGAAATGGAAAAAAAATACACACTCTGTTGATAGGTTGACGTGTACCTACATCTTTCAAAGAGGTTTGACCCATTCACAAAAATGAAGAAAGTCTATCTAAAACAGCTACACCCCTGCCCATATGCTTGGTGTAGAAATTGAGCAAGAAAAAGTGATTTCTATGTAACCCAGTGCTCATTGTGCCATAAAGGCAAGGCAGTAGCTGTTTTAGATGGACTCTTTTTTCTTTTTTGTGAATCGAACGTCTTTGAATGATAAATAGGCACGTACCTATCAACAGAGAGTGTATGTAATGTTTTTATTGTACTTTTATCATAAAAGTTGTAATTTCTATTTTTTAATCCACAGAAGAAGAAACTCAAAAAATAATTCCACAATCAATGTATGATTTGAATTGATATCGGCTTTAGGGTTTGTTAGCCGTAGTCTACATGTTATTGGGTCTGCCTACACTGTCTACAACTACGGTATACACTGTCAAAGGTGATACGATAATGGACAAGGGGGTTATTTTTTCATTGCGTTGCATCCACTCAGCGTACGCAACACAAGCAAGAACTCTTCGTCTGGCGTTTTTTCTTTTACTACGGAAGACATTTCACCGACGAAACGTCAGTGAAGTATACTATTCTATAACAATAGCAATATCAACAATCATCGGACTGAATTATTTTGATAATTTCCCAGACCATGAAAAATTGATGTTTTAGCGCAACCAGGACTATCCAATGGAGATGATAATGAAGAAGTTGAGAGAAAATTATGGATTTTCCTTCAATTTTACTCAATACGGTACCTATTTGAAATTCATCAAATGTTTCGGATTCCTGAACTCTACCCTCCCACCAAATCAAAGTTCTGGGTGCGTCTACGAATAGATGGAAATTACCCTTAGGATGAAGTGTTTTCATAAATATGAGTTGTGCGTTATTTGTTACACATGGGTGAGGGCGAATCCTTTTAGAAAGCAAATTTGTAGATAATTTGTTGAAAAACGCATGCCCAAAACCAAAACAAACCTAATATGAATTATGATAATTTTTACACAAAAAGATAATTAATAAGGAATTGAAGTGGAGATTTTCATCAATTGGATTCGTACATCTGCATTCAGTTTCATGAGGTAGTGAGTATATTTAAAGAAAAGTATGTCCTAATATTGGTAAATAGAATGCTTCCTATCTCGAGGGACCCTATCGTCATTTTCCAAAATAGTCATCGATGTTTCAACTGTGTTCTACTGGAATTTTTTTTCTATGGAACTAATGAGCAAAAATCATAACAGATGACAGGAAAATAGTATACTCATGGTATGGCGTATTGAATACTGACTGCTGAAATACTGGAAAATGGAATTTCACGCGATTTTGTGAGATTCTGGGCTCCACTGGCTGAAGAGTGTTATAAATCACACTTTCAAATAAAATTGCCCGTAATCCAGAATTTATTGGAAATTTTTCGAAATAATTCTACTAAATAAACACCAATAATTGATTTCGATAGTTGGTTGTAACAGCAGCGCCTGCTTTTCGAAGCACGTTCGATCTTTGGAATCTCCGGAAATTCTCGTATTAATAAAAATACCATCATCATACTCCAAGTCAATAATTTGTGCGTGTTTTCTAGGACAACAGAGTGTTTTTCCAGCTTTAGGAAAATGTTTCCATCATTCTGGAAAGGCGTATGAGAATCGTTTTTTTATTTTTACATATAGAGTACCTAATAAACTATTGGTTTATAGTCTCTTCCAGTCAGTTTGAGAAAAACGGCTTGTTATTTTGGTGACCTTATCATAACTATTCTATCCAATCTAGTCTGGTGCATTGGCTTAGATAGTCGGATGTATTATTTGTTTGTTGTTTTGCACTTTTTCTTCGCAGGAACAACGTCTTTCAAAAATTGTAGTATTTTCTATTGAGAGACCATAATACTATCCATATATCAACTTGGGGTTGAACAATAATAGTGCTTTTAATTCAAAATTTCCAAAGGAGTTATATTTTGGAATAATCAAATACCTTTCTGAAGTTTTCAGAGTAATTGGTGTGTAACATAGGCTCGATTGAATCTATGACGTAAAAGTGGAACATTTTTTAATCAAAGATCGATAACAGGAACACGGAACTAAAAATTATTGAAATCGACGAGTGTTCCGTCAAGTTGGTATGTTCACAAGACACGAGATGTGTGTCGAATGCAAGGATATTCAGTTCTATGTAGGGGTAATTGAGCTCTGTTGGAAATTGTTTTGTTTAGCGGAAATGCTTAAATAATTCTGTGGCGTCACTCAAATTCAATATTCGATATATTTGAAAAATTAATATATTTCATTAAAGACCAATTTCATCTTTAATGCATATCTCTCTAAGTTTTCCGATTTTCTTAAACAATTGTTTGGATTTATCTTTAACTTCATAATCTTCTAATAATAATCATGTCATTCACGTGTTTCCAATGGGAAATTATTTTCAATTATTAATTGTTCAGTTGTCCAACAAAATCCCGAGTATCTATTTGAAAAAAAAAGACAACGAATCAAGTAGGTAAGTTCAAGCTGTAGGCGAAAAAAAATTGACGGGTACCTTTGATAAACTTAAAGCATTCCATGATATAATAACAAAAACAATTAGTGCAAATAATGTTGCATTAATTTTGCTGAATGGACAATGCTATAGATTAGAATGTTACCTTCCTTCAGTTGCGAATGCTTCGAAATACCTAGGACAAGATATCGATGAAGACACGGAATGCTTCTAAATGAATGAGCAATAATTTTTAACGTTCCAAAAAGTTGAGCTAGTCAAATCGTCTGTGTTCTCAGATATTTAGGAAATTCTGTATAGCGAGTTTACTCTATCGTTTTTCAACTTTTCTGTTCAAGTTGACATATGGATTGTGTTTGTGCGTTAGGACTTCTAACTTATAACCGTCTTACAGGTTTCGGGATATATAAGGAATGTCTTTTCAATCAACGAACGTGAATAATACTCAGAAGAGTCGATGACGGTGATTTTGTTTTCAAAACCCTCTATTAGTTGAGGTTGCGTATTTGATATGTGATTGAAGTGATTCCCATATCGACTTTTATATCTTATTATTTGAAGTGCGGCTCCCTGAGACTTTTGTTCAAGTTACTATTAGCTTACTACAATGAGGTTTGAATTGCAGATGTTATTTTTTTTTTTCAGATGATCTACTGCCTACTGCCAATGATAAGTTATCTTAGGTATAATAAATATGTCCACATAAATCTCAAGCTGGCGGCCAAGCAGCTACCTACTAACGTGTTTTTCAAACAAAATCTCAAACATTAATTGAATGTACGACCTAGGTAAAACAAAAAAGTTGTTGTATTATCTTTTGAGCGTATCTAAATCACTTCATCATCTGTGTTTAGACATTTCTGTATTACAATAATTATTAAATAAAGTTTATCTAGACGTTACAATTTATGAAAACAAATTAAATGTTGACTAAAAAATTCATCTGTAGAATCGGTTTGAGGAATAGATTTTTTCAGAATAACGTAATTGAAATACACGTTAAGACAATCAAATGAATAACTTTGAAAATGAATGAGCAGAAGTTAATCAAAAACCAATATCAAGGATAAGCGATTTGTTGTATTTTTTTATTCAATTAGTTTTTTATCTTTGATATTTATTATGGTAATTTATTAAATCCATCTTATAATTCTTTTGCAACAGGTTCCAATAGAGTTAATTATATAGATAATGGAAGTCCCAACCAAGACCACTTAGCAAGGAACATTATGTCAAGCACATTCAAGCAAACGTGAAGGCATAATCTATTACATAAACAGCGAATAGTAAAAGGTACAAATACTAAAATTGAAAGAATCTTCATGAAAACATGAATATATGAAAGAGTATTAATTATTTTAAAGCATTTGACCAGCATACTAAGTCGTATAAGGTAAATGAAAAAATTGATCCGAAATAAATTCTCTATTTTTCGTTCTGAAATTGCCTATCCGAAACAGATAAATGATATATGATAATGTTTCGAGCCCTGTCACAAAAGGTTTGCAAGGGGACATATTTTTACGAATATAATAGTTGAGTCTTTCTGTGACTCGATCGACAGCTTTTATGCAGACCTAACTATCGCAAAAACTCGTGACCGGTTCTTGTATATATAGACAGTATATCCATGTATTGCATTTAATTTTAGGTTACAACTATTTATCGACACCTTGCACGATTATTTATTCGACACACCGCAAATACAGTTCATTGAGTAGAACACATTAGTTTAGAAGAGAGAAATTTGAATATCTAAGTTTTTGCCAGGAGTGCAGGATTGCAGGCAAGGTTGAATCATTCTCATATTTTCGAGCACCAACCAATTATCTAATTACTACAGGGAAAAGAGTTCATTTTGAGAATGATTAGGGGGTACCTTTTAAGTATAAATTTCTCCTTGAATAATGCAATATCTCTCAAACGGTGCATCGTAAGATGACGATGAAGTGATACGTTCTTGTAGATGATAAAATTGTGTTCTGCATTTTAGTATAGTCGATACTTTCGGAGTTATCCCGATTCAAAGCATCAGGTAGGTACATGCATTTTTCAAAACATTTCGGTATATCAGTTCTAATCAATCCTACAAGGAAATTGTCTATATCCATCTAAGTAGTTCATGGAATTTCATACAACTTTTGTTCAAAACTTTTCTAAGGGGGACTGACAAAAGTTGTTTGGCGCGCGATGGTGACGTTCATCGCTTGTGTTGTTTCGTATCTAACTTGCCTCGGATAGTCCAGTGAGACTCAAGAAGGGGTTGGAAAGTTTCGACGGGTTTACTTTATCCTATGAGAATGAAAATATCATACGGCTCTAGCAAGCCTGCCTCAGCCCATATCGTGCAAGTGAAAGACAAATTCCTAGTCGCAAAGCTGGCCGCAAAAGCTCGATAATTTGCGGCCGTATAAGAGAAAACGTTTTCGATGTCCTGAATGCACCACACAAAACAGAAAAATTACAATATTGACAAAGAGGACTCATACGTCTAGATGTCTAATGACAAGAATTATGAGAATAATGAACCCCATTATCGGGAATGCGGCTAATTTCAAATATTAGTGTCAACATATTCATGGGTCTTCATTTACAAAGCTACATGCCTGTACAAATAACATTATGTGTACGGGAACTCACAATGAGTGGGTACAAACCAGCTGTCCATTGAAAACATCACCCTTGATGGAAAGTTACGCAAAAGTTATAGGGAATTGCAAGAGAAAAATATATATATTTTCTTGTATGATCAATTACAACAGGGACATTTCATAACAATAAATAATTACTTTTTTGCAACTTTGAACCGGAAAAACTCTGGAATTATTTATTGGCCACAAACAATTACTTTTCAATCGTATCCTACAAATATTGAATGGAACCAGCTAAGTGAAATTTCGCAGTGGATGTGAATGCATACTGAATATGAAATGACGAACGCACTTTCGGGATGTGTGTTGAATTTGATGGTATATGTTTCGTTTTACATAGAAGAAAGAGACATGATATCCATACATCGACTTCCACCGTGAGGCATCTTCGGCAGTGTGTTCGAGATTTCAATCTGCCTAATCCTCAGGTGTTGTCACAAATTTTCTTCAAGGTTTCAATCTGTCTACCCCTTAGATTGAACTGTTGAGAATGGCTCCAAACTTGGAGCCGAAACGTCGAACACAAAACTCTAGACGCGGTTCAACCCGAACTCTACGACTATACGTACAACTGACCGCAGAAATCTATCCGAACAAACCTATAAGTATATTGAAATAGACATTTGTCTGGGGAAGCAGATTTTTCAATATAATGTCCATTTGCGATATAATTGATCAACAGGAGAAGTGTGAACATCTCATTTACACAGAAATTATTAGAGAAAATTGAAAGTACGAAGTTATTTTGCCTATAAATGGAAAACGGCAAATGTTTCGAGGAAGTTGGTATAGAGAGTTAAACAAAATGAAATTTCACAAAAAATATTTTCTGTTCAGTTTTTAACCTGAAACATTTTTTTCTCGTACGGTAATGTAGAGTCCACCACCTCTCCAAAGTTGGTCGAAATCTATTTCGATACTGATAAATAAAAAGTTTGTCACAATGAATACGAACCCTTTTTCATTTCAGTTGGCCCAACTATTGAAATCTAATTTTTTTCAAGCACCATGGCATAATAATGAATAATAAAAATTATAATGATAATTAAAGTATATTTTTATTTGTATCAAATAGAAAAACTCCCAATTTATTATTTCCATTTGGAATTTTTGCGAAAAATGAAAAATTTTCCGAAATAAAAGGTTTTTATTATTTTTGAATAAAACCCAATTGACTTGTGTTATAGTATAAACTAATTATACCCCTACTCGGGTTCGCAATAAATACTTATCTAGGACGGTTCAAAATAGTCACACAGCCAATTATCGGAGATATTTTCAAGACAAACCCTTCATACCTGAACAGTCCTACTATTTCGAACCGTTCCTGGACTGTTTTCATTGTGAACCCGAACACACCTTATATCGACGGTGTCTTTGGAATATTTAATTGAGCTATTCAAAGTCTGTGATGCTGTTGAAATTTCGGAATATGATTAAAATTATGAATATGTTTATCAAAGCACAATTCATAATTACCATTCATATGAGAAGCGAAAAGACTTCAAAAACGGAAATAATCGCTTACCCCATAATTTCCTAATGATACGAAAGTCCTAACCTTGATTAGGATTACTTGTCAAAGTGATGCAAATGAGGTGAAGTTTTCTCCATAGTGGCGCTGCGATTTTAATTTTTTTTCCCAATAGAGGCATGCATTCGACCCTCTCCTTTGTGGTAATCCATACATTTGAAAAATAATCTCGAATTCACTGAGAGTAAATATCACTTATGCAATTGAATTGAAATACACATACATCCAATTGAGTATCATATTTGTGGATCCAGACACCTTTTTTTCAAGACGTTTCAGCTCCGATTTCGGAGCCATTTTCAAGAAGGTTACTGTGACTTCAAGCTGTGGTCTCAATCTGCCTAACCCCAAAACTAAGGAGGATTAAGACTTTGGAGAAAACTCGTGGCGAGACCTGGGGAATAAGCAGATTGGGGCACCGGCGTCATGTCACGAATTCTTCCCCTGTGACAACACCTGAAGAGTAAGCAGATTGAGACCTCAGCGTAAAGGTACAGTCACAGTCTTGAAAATGGCTCCAAAATCATCGAACACGAAATTGTAGACGTGGTTCAACCCGAACTCTACGACTACATACAATAATGCCTCCAAAATGGGAGCCGAAACGTCGACAGAAGAACGATTCCACACACACACACCCACGTATACACGACACACCTTATACGGATTTATCTGAAGAATGCAGCCCTCGAACGACTGTGGCAATGCTGCACTCAAATCAGCTCTCAGTGTGCCAGATATTCCAATGATATGGATTTTGGCATTATATTGTGCGTTTCGTTTCTTGTTTTGTGCTTTAGAATATCCAGTATAATTCAGGAACTTGGGTATTTTTGTGTAGAGAATGAAGTTTGATGAATTATTTTTTGTCTCTTTTTCTCCTCCGAATCAAAAATTTTTTCGATTGGGAAAAGAAAAAAGCCAAAAAATAGTTCATCAAAACTATAATTCATTTCATCCAAACACGAAATCAAAATATTTGGCTCTAGTCAAGGTATTTGGGTGTAATGAATTGCATCAGTTTCACCTAAGGTTCTGTGCTACTATCTAAGGACTTTAGAATATTTTTACTCATTCATTTTTGACCAGCTATCTTACGAGACTTTCCAAAATTTCCATTATGTTTACTGCCATGAGTGAATCGATTAGTTGAATGAATTCCACCGAATGTGATCAGACCATTTATTTATTGATTTATTTATACTCAAATACCAGCTTGATCACAATGCCAATATGAATTTGATGAATTTTTGAATTTGGAACATATTACAATCAATACTATGAATTGGGTGATTTCTCAAAATTATCTTTCGAAAAAAAAAAGTCATTCTACTTCATTATTTTTTAGTTATCAACTACAAAACAGTATACTTTAGGCTCGTGAAGGCATAAAGTTTAATTAAAAGCTTGCACGGGCCATAATGATACAATTTTTTTTGCATGTTAGATTTTGGATATTTATAGTGTTGATGCTAAAACGAAATAGTATGACTTGAAATATTTTATTCACCACGGGTAAAAATAGATATAAATGCCATGCCTCGGGCAACTTACATACCCTCGGGTCAGAGGCCCTCGGCTTTGGAAGAAGTTGCCCTTTAGGGCATCAAAAGACATCTACTTTACCCTTGGTTCATAATTACTAATGTCTTTTTACTTCGTACCTTTTTTTTGTTCTTATACCTTACCACAATCTGAAAAAATAAGAATTGATAAAATCTGCCCTTCTACACTTGTATAGATTGCAATATTAATTATTCCCATTTTTGCCAATTGTAGAAGGTTGAAAACAAAAAAAACTACGAATAAAATATTCATCGACCACAAAATAATGACATTCAAAAAGTACTAATAATGTCCTTTTTGAACCAGTTGAATTATTCAATGTATTCAGATATGCTGAAAATATTTCTTCAAATGTGAAATGAATTATAATTGAATTCAATTTTTTGCTCTTAAACTTGATATTCAATGTCAGGATTCCCAGTCAGAAATGTTTAAAATACAATATACTTTCAGAAACATCCTTTCATCCATCACTCATCAATTGTGAAGATTTGAATTTAGCTCGTTATTGGATTTAAATTTCATTTCGTGAGACTCGGTTAACAAAATATAGGTATATAAAGAAATGGAAATTAAAAAAAAAAATTGAAGCAAATTATCAAAATACATTTATTTTAAAAACTGTCGTATGAAGTTACTCGCAAATGAATTATACACAACTAAAATAATAACAAATTGAATAATTTGGAAATGTTTGAAACGAAAACTATCAATTTCAGACAATAATAATAGTGTTTTCTTATGTAGTCAAATGTTGTCAAATAATATTGTCTATTCTCCCAATTCTTCAGAAATATTGATCAAATCAACTCGAGGGATTTTTCAGTACGTGAATCATATTCAAATGGACACAAAGATTCGTTTTCTGAAAGTGATCATAAGGGTGAAGCAATTAGTAGAACTTATTGAAGAACTGTAGGTTTCGACTTGAATGGCATGGCGCGAGAAAGCAATTTTAAATATCAAAAGGACGAAAAAACTATTTTGGGTTACTTCAAAAATTGAATGAAACTGGTCAATATTTGATGAAAATCTATATGAAAAATTTGTAATACAGTAACCTGTGAAATTTCAGCCAAAAGGAGTCCAAAATCGCGGCATGTCTTTCGCTATATAATAGCTTCCTCACTCAATGCGTGTCGCGGTTTTTTAAAACCTTGTTGAGTGAATTGTGGGACCTCTTCAAAAGCCTATATGCTACTAGCATTGCTCTAATTCAAATATCTGCAACAATCTCTTTAATACGAGCCCATCGAATGAGAGTAGAAAACAGTCAAACAGATCGCAGCTTTCTGAAAGTTGGCATGCGCATATCGATTTAGCTCTGTTTTGCTAGGATTGGTTGATGATGCAGAAAGAACTGACACTGTTATTAATATGTAATATTTGAAAACAGCAGAATTTCAGATCAACGTGGTTCAATTCGTGTCTAGATGATTATTCATGAGCTTAGAGTGCGAGTACTAGAGTTGCATCCAAGCAAAGTTTAGTCTACAAGAAACAACGCAAGTATTTGATGAATATACCTATTGATTCTCGAAAAAATACATAGGATGGTTTTCATCACTGGATAAGTTTTTCATCAAAATAAAAGAAGTGGAATCACCTCGCAACATCCCAATGTAAATCATGCTATTTTGAGGTAACTCGTTAGTTTGGAGAAATCGCGCTCGTAACACAAAATGAAACTGTTTTCAACTGGTTATACAAATAATATTTTTTTGTTTTCATTGTTATTCCACTTGATGAAAGAATGTTCGGAAAACATCGCTATGTACATGCAAGGACAAGGAGGGGTTTGACAACAAATTTTTTTCCAACTAGTTTGTCTACCGCTCAGTTGATTTTTTTCAGTATTGATTGGTATAGCGCGAGTCTTATGATTATTAAATGTCATAGTCAGTATTCAATCAAGATGATTTTGCTAATATGGTGGGGGGTAAGTCCAAAAAATTTCGGATAGAATTTATTGAAGGAAAACGAAATTTGTCAATATTGATGTTTTGAAGAGCACACCTTGTTTATTTTTGATACCTACATAAATTTGGACACGCGATGGGGCATTATGGAAAATATCTAGATAATTATTTTCAATTTGTTTTTGATGTCGAATAAAAAGTTCATTTGCCGTCTTATCACTACGCCAAACAAACTTCGCGTTTTTTGCCTCACCAACATTGTTGAAAGATATATTTGTTACTGAATAAGAGACATCACCATGTGGTAATACTTTTATAAGTATTACTACTTTAATTTGAATTATTCATTCAAATTGTTTATTTTACCATTATGCAATACGTTTGTCATCTTTGAGTACTGTATTTTTTAAGGCGCGTTCAATTAACGAATAGTACATAATTCGGTTACTTTAATGAGTCTTGTACACTAAAACAATAAGATTATCAGAAGTTTTCAGCTGGTGGATGTGAGTTGTTCTAATTTGAGTTAAGCCTCATCCACTAGGTTGTGCATTATGCGTTCCTAAAATCCACTTTTGGATTTATGAAAGCAATTCTGAAAACGATCAACATTTGAAAACGAAACATTGAAATACAATTTTTGATATATTTATTTCAGAGAATGAATTTATTATAATCTGCAATCTCAGATCATTTTTGATTTTTCCATTCTGCATATGATTATTGCATTTTTGTGTTGTATAAATCTTTTCCTTGTAGTTTTCGGGTGTCTAACGTACCATAGAAAACTTTCAAGAATAAACTTCTGAGAGTATCGCCAGAGTGATTTCAATACGATTTGAAATGTTTACCGCCATTGCTTATTTTTACTACGTTTGGTTTTGGAATCATTACCTTTGAAATCTGTTTCATTTGATTTTATCAAATATTCATATATGACGAAGCAATATTTAATTCAGTTCTTCACACACATACCCAGAAAAATGAGAGGGTCGGGTATAGGTTGACTATCGAGAAAGATGGGGTTGAGCTCAGACGCCATTGAACGTTTAGTTATTGGCGAAGCATTTGAACTCCCTTCTTTTCGGCTACGGCCATGTACTTTCTCGATCCATGTTGATACCATTCATTCATAAAATGTGATCGTTCATTTGGGTAATATTTCCACTAGGTAACAAAAATCCTTGAATCGTTCCATTACGATTTTATACAAATATACAAGTTAAATTTACATTCCGAAACATGTTTGGAGAATATATCCAATTCAAAAGGCTGAAAATTGAGATGATCATAATTCATAAACAAGATTGTCAAAGTTTGACATATTTCGCAGGATCACGCAAATACTAACAGTGGCCTAATTCATGAGCCATGCAGATTCATTTTCAATCGAATAAAAAAATGACATATGTAGTGTTCGAACACAAATTTGTTCACGGATTTATCCCAAGGATATAAACTCTGAATGATATTAGAACTAATGGACTGACCCTAAGAGAGAAAAGACTGCAAGACAGAATATTTTAATTAGAACTAATGGACTGGCCTTAGAGAAAGAAAACTTCAAGACAGAATAATTCAAGTTTTATGAATTATTTTTTGGCATTCTCCTCCGAATCAAAAAATAGAAATCACAACTTTTTGATTCGGAGAAGAAAGTCAAGAAATAATTCATCAAACTTAATTCTCATTACGAAAATACCTAAGTTCCTAAGAATAATTTGAGTATTATTTAAATACATTCCTTCCTAAAAGTAAGAGATACAGAGAGGTTGTGAAGGATACACTAATTCGAGTAAAAAATTAATAATAAATAAATGAATTGTCAATCGGTTTTTCACAATATCTATTCCAGGTATATATACTTTCTTCGTCTAATGTATCCCGCCTCCTATAAGGAATACTGTCATGAGGGCCAGTCCGTTGGTTGTGACGTTAATGTTCAGATATTGCAATCACTAAAATGGACTTCGGCAATATATTGTGCGTTTCATTTCTGGCTTTGTGCTTTAGAATATTTCAGTATTATTCATTTTATCCAAATACAAAATATTGAAGTCTGGGTAAGGTTCTGCTACTTTCAAAGGACTTTCGAATATTTTTATCCATATATTTTTGATAAGCTATTAAAACTTTCTCCAAGATTTCCATTACGTTAACTTCGACGAGTGAATCTTTGAATAGTCGATAAGTGAATTCCTTCAGCTGTAATCAGATCATAAATGTTTTGAACGGAATTTACTCAAATTCTAACTTGATTACAATAGCTGGAGTGAATAGAATTTGAGTTAGAGCACTTGCTCAATTTTTTTTCGGACAAACCTATACGGGTTGCTGAGGTATGAGGAAGACAGATATAGTTTGAACTCATGCTCATTTTTATTCACTCCACCCAATACCTTCTATAAATTTGATGAATTGTTGAATCTGGATTATAAATAATAAAAATAAACACAGAATTTCGCGATTCATCAAAGTTAGTTCTTGAAGAAAAAAATATTCCCTATCAAATGAGTCAAAACATTCTGAAATGTTTGAAACACAATATATTTTTAGAAACTTTCTTTCATCCAACACTTATCTATTGGTGTCCATAATTTGAAAGAATTTAATTTTGCTCGATATTTGATATGAATTTTATCTTATTAAAAATAAACTTGAATTTTGCAATATGTTCAATAGATTGAAAAATATATACGAAGAAATGGAAATGACCAAAAAAACTAAAACAAAATTGAAACAAATTATTAAAATACCTTTATTTTAAAATTTGTAATATAAAATAACTCACAAAGAATTATATACAACTAAAATAATAAATAACAAATTAAATAATTTGAAAATAATTGAAACAAAACTATTACATTTACATTTCAAATAATAATAAGTGTTTTCCAATGTAGTCAAATGAAGTTTAATAAAATTATTTCTTCTTTTAATACTTCAGAAATATTAAACAAATCGTCACTGGTTGTTTCATGAAAGAATAATTATAGAGGTGACATTTTTATCACTAATGTGCTCATAATAAAACGAAACGTTTTAATTAGATGGGTTTGAAATAAGGTTTCTCCCGTAACTGAGATAAAGCCCTCTATCAGCAAGTTTTTAATCATGCAATGAATATGTTCGCGTATATATTTATTCAGCACTTAAACGAGGTCATTTTACTCTTACTGATCTACTTTTTGAGCGTTTTCAATGTTATTAGATATAAAATAGGATTTTTCTTTGGGTGAATCACATACAAACGGATCCAAAGAAACATTTTAATGGAAGTTTTCTCGATGAAAATAATCAGTCATATCTATTGAAGAACCATAGGTTTCAACTTAAGTAGCTCAGCATTGAAAGCCAAAGGAAAAAAACAATTTTGGGTTTCCTTAAAAATTTGATGACACTGGTCGGTGTTTGACGAAAATATATATAATAAAAACTGATATAATTTTTTGTGAAATTTCAGCCAAAGGCTGTACAAAACAGCGACACGTGTTTTGCCATAAAATAGCTTCCTCACCACGTGTCGCGGTTTCGCAAACCTTGCAAGCGAATGTTTCACAAAAAATATTATGAGTATTTTTTAGACTCACGAGAATTGGTTAGAAGATGAATGGATTTTTTGGTGCAATGCTAGAAGCGGGTTTCACAATGTAGGTATAGTTGGAATTTTTCCAAAAAACTGTTCTGGTAAGTTACTTGACTAATTCAAAGATGTGAGTTTCATGTTGATAAAACATTATTATTTTTGAGAAAAAAAATATATATATGTATATTTCTGTCGAATATTTATTTTAGGTCGATAATTTTTGAGTCACCCTTTCAACTACTTTTATTTTAATCGCCAACAAGAAATCGCCTAATCGCCTCTCAGAAAGAGCGCACCTAAAATTTGTCTGAAGAGGACTCAATTCCAGAAAAATGGAAATTTTGATGAACTTTTGTGAAATTCAGGGGTCGGGTCTCAGGAAAAAAAATATATTATTTTTTTGCTCTGGAGGAGAGGGGTTCCGAAGCCCTGCAGCACCCATTTTTTTTTTCAATGTCTAACGATGTAGGTATCCTTGATTGGATAAGAGTCAACCGTTTATGAGTTTCTATGTTTTACACACACTAATCTATGGGTACAAAAAATCGAAGAGAAAATTTGAAAGCCTCTGATTTGAAACATTCCATATGGTTTTTTCTCTAATTCTCTCCTTACAAAACGGCAAACTTCGAAAGTTGAAACGTATGGGACTTCAGAAGCACCAAGAAAGGTTTGTCGATTACCCATCAAAAGCCAAATTTTGACTAGCGTTGCCCGAATTCAGATATCTGCTACACTCTTTTCCATTCGAGCCCATCGAATGAACAAGTCACAGCTTTCTGAAAGTTGGCCTATACATGTCGATGTAGCTTTGTGCCCCAGGATTGGTTGATGATGGTAAAAGAACTGAAATTGTGAATATGTAATATTTCAAATTGCCCGAAGTATTTGAGATCACCGTCATTTCATTCGTGTTAAGAGGATCGTTCACAAGCTCAGAGTGGAAGAACTTGTTTACAGCTAAGATAGTTTAGTCCTACAAGAGGCAATGGAAATTGACCTAGAGCTTCATAAACAAGCACCAAGTTCTTTAAATTACCTCCCATTCACTCTTTATGGCTCAAGTCACGTGTACAACAGGAATGTTATGAAACCTAGCCAGTTGCACAAATTATCCACAAGAGCTTCAACAAATGAAGTAACAAGCCCCTTTTTTTTTGATGTTTTGAGCAACCGGCATCGAAACTATAAAAACCTGAAAATTTAGAGGGGTACTGCAGCCTGTACCAGGCACACCTTCAGAGCCTTTGCTGCATGTGAAATGTCAACGATAGAGTCTACCATTTCCTGGACAGCCGTCACGGAGGGAAACTGCATAGCCGCCTGCTTAGTCTTGTTCACACTACTCGCTAAAGCATCAGACAACGCATTGGCACAATTCAGAGCGCCGTCTTTGATCTCTCTACAGGAAATATTCTTGTGAACCGTATCCCCGATGAGTACCAGCTTGTGCGCGCTCAGAACTACGAATTTTCCGTGCGCCAGAAAGATCTTTGGCGGTTGGTTGTGCTCGACGGTCTTGATGAACGCGTCGATAGCGTGCGTGAGGTTAGTATGGTGCGTGACGATTTGTGCAGCGTAAAACGTCAACAGCTGTTTGTCATCAGAGTCCAAACCGGCCGATTTGTGGTCACCGTCGAACGCAATGGCGTCAGCGTGCTTGACGCAGTTGTCGTAGCCTTTCCGCAAACTCTGCGGTAGGTCCTTCAGAATATCCGCGTGGTTCTTGGCCATGCTTTCTTTCGAGTCCAAACTAACATAGTCATACTCCTCCCCCCACTCGTTACCCTGTTGCTCCTTCTTGAACAGAAGCAGGCCATTGCCCTGGATGAAGGACGCTATCTGTCGGATGTCTTCCGTCAGTGCTCTCGAGCAAGCAACCAGCTGTTCCAGCTCGTCGGGTTTTCTGATTTTCTCTTCCTCCATTGGCCTGGAAAGCAGATCGAGCGACCAGTTGTGCTTGGCTAATTTCTCCGAAGCTTCCTGAACCAAGATATCTGAACGCTTTAGGGCAGACACTAGCGGTGCTAGTTTTCCCGCCAAGTTCTTATCGGAAGCCCGGGCGGCGTTTCCCAGTGTCCCCTCCCCGAACTCGGCCAAGTCGTGCAGCGAGGATCGCAATCGAGTCACCGACAGCCTGATTTCCATTATATTGCTCTCCAATCGCTCTCTGGTTCTCCACTGGTGTCCTACGAACCCCAATAGCTTGGATATGGCGCTCGTCGTGTCAGTCTGTAGTCTCTCCAAGTTTTCAAGTGCAGAGTTCAGTTCGAGGGGTAGCTCTTTCGTCAGTTGCGAGGGTACGTCGTAGTGTTGGGGCGGTTGCAGAACGATCTGGGGACCTCTGGTGTGGGCTTTAGGAACATCATAGTCGGGCATGTTGGCTAAGCTACTGCGGTTGGACGAACTTAAAGAGTCCGCCGTGAGGGAGCTAGCTGAACTTGAAGGGGTTAGTTGGTTGGGGTTACCTGAAAATAAAATAAAAAATTGAGGCACATAAGCTCAATGCATCGTTTGATCTAAAATCAGAATGTTAACATGTTGATAATGTTAATTTCATAAGTTTGAAATATATTATTTGTGGTGGATGAATCTCATCTTCGTAGTGTTTTCTGAAAAGATTAATAGTTGATATAAAAAACAAATCCTTTTGGATAGAACATGTCCAATTAGTCAGCAACAGATTTGGTTTCCGAAACGGTAACAAAGTATTTATTTTAATATATATATATATATATATATATATATATATATATATATATATATATATATATATATATATATATATATATATATATATATATATATCGACTCAGTCGAGTTCGGAGGGGTCGAAACTCTAGACATCTAGAAGAATGAGACTTTGCCACTTTGCCGAAACGTCGTGATAATAATCCTACAGAGGATCAAAACAACAGAACACGGAATGAAACCCGAGAAAACAGCTCATTATACTTTGTCCGTGAGAATCTTCATTCTACACTTGCATAGATTCCAATATGAATTCTCAAGTTTTTCAGACTGTGGTACGTTAAAACCCAATACAAAGAAAGTTAATTTCACGTTCATGATGTGCTCTGAGGTGTACCACTACCAGAGAGATATACAACGAATTTTGCAATATTTCAAAAAACTTTCACGAGTCGAAGCCATGGGTTATACAAACATTTTCAGTGGGGACGGAAACATCAAAGCCTACACCTTTTACATTTTCAAGGTAACAATGTTTTTGAGGAATTCAAAAATAGCAAAAGTATTATACTTAGTTGTAACAACTTTTTATTTGTATCAGTGTAACGTACATAAATGACATGTGTTATTTGGGACTGGATTCTTGAATATTGGCATCTATTTTTTTTGTAGCTACATTTATGAACATACTGAAATTTTACCGAAATGTAAACAAAATTGAAAGGCCTGGAACTATTTTAATCACTATTTTCGAGAATAACTCTTATATTAGGAAAAGGCGGACTCATAAATTCATAATGAAATTGACCAAATTATGATGAAAAAACTTTGTCAATTGGTATACATAACTTACTCATTCTGAAAGCTGAAATTTTTATCAAGTAGACATCTGAATTTAAACCCCTGAACCAACAAATTTTCCAAATAAAATCACATAATAATATAATGTTTTTAGTAGAAGTGATCAGTAAGACTAGCAAACAATACATAGTCTACAGTTTTGTTTTAATGGATGGTATCTTCTACCCTGAAGTCTAGGAGGAGCTGCAGAGTGCCCATAGGTATAGGCACCCATGTATTCTTCAAATAGAGGTGATTTGTAGATGTAACATAATATTATATTTCTTAAGGGGTTTTCCAATTTATAGTAGAAACTTCCTACACGTAAACATTTTCACAATCATCAATAAGTTGAGGAACTTCCATATACTACTTAGTTATGATTGTTTGACTAAAAATTTGAAATATAGGCTCACCAAGTTGAACAAGTGGGAAAAAAATCAATAGCTACCATATTTACGAATAGAAGAAACGAACGTTCTCCTCGAATTTTCCATGTTGAATGAAAAACTAGATATCGTGGAGTAAAAGGCAAAATGTCTCTGTCATGTATTCATTTTCGGTGGTGGTCGTTTCATTTCAGAGGACAAAGCGCATTCGCACGATTGAATATCTCACTTAATTGAAAGTAATTCCAGAGTGGAAGGAAAAAATTTCTTCAGTTAATGGAATCTATACAAATTGGGATTGTTTCTACCTATCAAATAGGTAAAAATTATATATTTCAGTCCGGTTTATTAAAAAATGCAATACTTAATTTCATTATGGTACACTGCTAACAAATCTGTATTGAAACCTTAAAACCAATAAAACAATTGAGTGTATTTTCAAATTACCATTTTTGAAACCAACTCCAAAATTATATTGACCAATGAATTTTTTTACCTTAACTATTTATATGAGGTGAAAATCTGTATTTTTATTAATTCGCCAAAAAAAGAAGAATAAATATTACTCAATATCACAGGTAATTAATTCAGATACCCATAATCATGATTCTACGAAATCAACTATTTTCAAAACTGCAAAAATTGGAACAGAATTTGGAAGAAAATCATTATATTCTCACGGAATAACTATTCACCTCATAAAATTAGCTAAACTAATTCCTTGACCAAATTCGAAAATGATGTGAAAAAATATATATTGAACAACTGACTGTTCTTGTTTTTTTTAGAATTTACATTTTTCTTTGTATAAAATTATTATTGCATTTATCTGTTAATTATGTTAATACTATTCATGTATATGTCGATGTCTGTGTTTTTTGTTATTGTTCCTCTAAAAGCATTACATGTTTCTTGGAACAATAAAATAACATAAAAAATAGGTAGACCGAAGGCGATTTTTGAAACCAACTTCAAAATTATATTGACCAATGAATTTTTTTGACCTTATCTATTTATTTGAAGTGAAAATCTGTATTTTTATTAATTCGCCAAAAAAAGAAGAATAAATATTACTCAATATCACAGGTAATTAATTCAGATACCCATAATCATGATTCCACGCAATCCACTATTATTAAAACTGCAAAAATTGGAACAGAATTTGGAAGAAAGTCATTATATTCTCACGGAATAACTATTTACCTAATGAAATTAGCCTAACTAATTCCTTGACCAAATTCGAGAATGATCTGAAAAAATATATATTGAACAACTGACTGTTCTCCTTTTTTTTCCTTGTATAAAATTCTGAATTATAGCATTTATCTGTTGATAATGTTAATACTATTTATGTATATGTCGATGTCTGTGTTTTCTGTTATTGTTCCTCTAAAAGCATTACATGTTTCTCGGAACAATAAAACAACATAAAAAATAGGTAGACCGAAGACGATTCTCATTCGTGGCTAGTCGATTGTTACGGCCTTGCTGTATGATGTGCCCGTTGTTGAAGATCTCCTGTACTTGGTGTACTAGGATATTGAGTCTTTGGACATCCGGTGGATGACGTTTTTCCTTCGAGGTCTACACCATCTACACCAGATTCAGATTTTTACTTCATGAGGAGTAGACAGTTCGATTTGTTTTTTGTTCACAAGTCCTGCCAAGTACCACTTAGGAGACTGTTTCAACTTTGTCTGTAGGGGGTGAGGATTAACATTTTTATATTGAAAGATTACATTACTACAATAAAAATAGCTAGGTAAAGACCCATTTGAAAGCCACCAAATTTAACTACGCCTAAGTATAACAAACGTACTGCTTGAATATGATAAATGGCCTCCCTGAATTTGATAAACGATGAGATTGGAAACTTTGGTGTAAAAGTACCCTTGTGACATGCACATCCTTAATCAGTTTCCGATTGCTTCAACCAACTCTGTGATCATTGTCTATAGCATGTTGGGCGACACTAGACTTTTCTACCCTTCCATATCTCATGGATGTATAATGCTCTTTGAAACAGGTTTTTAAAGCTCATTGGCTCCGGCCAAAGTATTGATAGTTGCAATCTTATTGTTACAGTATGATTTCTCATTACACATATTACTGTGCATTATAAAATACCGGATATTAATGCTCCGCGCGAATTTTGAAGAATCCTGTATCACTATTCTGCACCGCACATAAATTGTATTGTATTTATATGCTTTGTCAAACTGAAACATCGCATCAAGCACCGACAATTACTTGCTGAATTAGGAGGTATACTTTCATAGGTGAGACAAAGAAGGTTGATACTGGTATTGAAATTAGATTATTTTGAATTCGCGAGATCGTGAGTGAGGGTTTTGGCTATTCCTGAACATTTCAGTAGCAGTAAAATATTTCATGCAGGCGCACAGTGTGTGTTTATTTTTATTAGTTGTGAAAATTACGTGTTTTGGATTATTTTTCACTGATATTACCCACAGTCACGGATATGATCACTGTGTCTTATAGCCAACAACTACCAAGTATGATTAGTAGCTGTTACCTCTTTAGAAAGGGGATTTGAAGTTGTCACCGGTCGGATATAATTCAATGCCCTTCGTGGTATTAGTCAGGGGAGTAGTTGTTTTCTGACAGGTGCCAGCCAAAACCTAGTGTGAAGGTAGATTTGTGACTGGCCTAAATGAATTGTTCGAAAGGTGATTTGATTTAACGCCAGTCTTCAAGTATGCCCATCGACTATGTCGAATGTTTTTACATTTTCCTCGCAGGAGGAATGGGCGAATTCGACTGTCCTGAACGAATTGTTCGAAAGATGTTTTGATTTTAATTTGTGTATGAATTATCCATCACGATAATAGACATCTCTCTCTTTTGAACGTTGTCATTCGCACCATTCAAAAAATCGAACCACCCTTCTCCACTGAGCTAACCAGTGTTCTACCCTACTTGGAGTCCTAGCTTATGGTGGAGCACTATAAATTTTTGATACGGTTCAACATCAGAGTAACATCCAAGAGTTCTTTTTTTTTATTTAAACTTCACCCATCTAGCTGAGCTAGAGAAATAAAAACTCGTAGCATTATTGACAACTGATTTCGTAAGTTCTCGAATTTTCTATTTTTTCTGATTCATCTCCTTGAGCTGTTGTAATTTATAAAAAGATTTATATGCAATATTTCATATTTACTTTATCACATGTCTGTTCAAGTCCTCTAGTGTACAGAGGTTCATATGAGATTACCATAAACGTTTTACAAAACGAACGTGTTCGTGTCTCTCCTATCAATGTCAAACTTTATTCCATTCTGTTCGTTTCTTATGACCAATACATCTAAGAATGGCAACTGTTGTTCTTTTTCTACTTCGTACGTGAATTTTATATTCCTTCACCTGCTGTTTACTGCTGAGAGGACTTTCTCAATGTCGAGTATTCTTGTATCCACCACAGCAAATATACCATCAACATATCAACTCCAGACCCTAGGGAAGTAACTGAGTTCTTCCTTAGCATCCGTCTCAATTTGTTTCAATATTCGTCATATAAACATATTACTACTGACCTATTAGGGATCTAGGAATGTCGTACGTTTCTCCGGAGTCTCGATTGATGGGTGAGGCGCACGAGGGGGCCGGGGAACATCGGGGGCAGTTTCTGAAACTATCATTTGGTACTGGAATGGCCGGGGGTGGGGTGTCGTAGCAGTCGTTCAGTTGATCTCGGGGACTCATTCCGGGACTCTGTGCAGATACTGGGATTGGAGAACATTTAGACGGCGGCATGTCGTACAGATAGACATCATTAAATTTTTTGGGAGTTACTACCTGCAAAAGAAATGAACTTTATAACGACAAACCATGTTGATTTATAACTATATTAGGTTAGTATAATTCCTATCCATTTTTCTTGAAGAAAAAATCACATAGAAGCCACAAAATTGAATACTACAAAACTTTGAATTTTCAATTTGGTAACCTGTATGTTTCTTTTGTGATCGCAATGAACACGATTAATGTAATTAAAGCTGTGCCCGAATCTGAAATTCAGGAGACGCCAACAAAGCTCGCTCTTTGATATTTTGTGTGTAGTAGCTCTGGATCACCGTTTCGCCAGGCAAGTCTGGGGCATAGACCTTATAAAATACCTGGACTGGCTGTCCCGTTATTTTCCCATTCAAACTGCACTCAACTCAGTGCGGAATATATTCAAATGAAAGATATTGTGAAGGACTGATTCTTGATTGGCAAATGACGTCTTTCATATGCTTATTTCCATGCGCACCGGACTGTAGGAGTGTTTAGACCTCCGCTAACATCAGAGATAAAAAAATCACTCGAAACAAGGTTTTCAAATCCGAGATTACATTAATTCAATAGCCAAAGAATAAACCGAAACCGAATAGGTACAGCGTTTCTCCTTCAAAAAATATCCAAATTCGACGACTATACATGTTTAAACCAGAAATGAGACGTGCCGGTATATCACTCATATTGCCATGCACGGTATTGCATCTCTTTCAGTCTCAAGATCAATGCTCTCGGTCCCTTAGACTCAGTCCAAATATTTTATTATGCCTATGGTCTGGGGAGCAATGAAGGGAGCTCATAAGGGTCAACTTCCATGTTTTTTCTCAATTTAATGTCTCATAACCCTTCGAATGAATATTTTGTTGAAGTGCAATAAACTTTTTCTGTATCTGGATGTCCTGTTATGCAGATGATGGAGAAGGACGACATTTCCTGATATTTCTTAGTTTTTCAGTGTCACAGGTCACAGGTGGTACTTTCATTTTTAAGATACCATTGAACATAAAATATGGGAATTTTTTCTTCGATCTTATAGATGATCCATAAAATCATTCACCTTAGAACTTATGAAAATTTTCATATTTTAAAAAGACGAAGCATGCTGAAGTTTAGTTTCATCATAATTATACCAATGACTGATATTGAAATACCTTTTATTTTAGTTTGGCTTAGAGATTTTTTGTCGAATTCTGAAACATCCTGTATATTCTGATTCGCCCACATTGTATTGTCGGACGATTAGTAATCAACATCAAATTCGTAATGTATTAGACGTTTATAATCGATTTCGCACGGTATATACCTAATTGATGTTTTTTTTTAATTTCTTTATTGAAATTTACAAAACGATTTTGAGAGGTATTGACATCTTCAATTTCAACTGATGAACCGGAAGAAAAAAAGCCAAAAAATAATTCTCAAACTACATTCTCTTAACAAAAATACCCAAGTTTCTAATAACCACATAAAATTTCGAAATTGGTATACGGCAAATATGTTACATAATTTTTTGAAAACCTGATTGAGAAACATATCCAAATATTTGTATGATCTCATTTCATTTGTTTCCATGTACGGATATTTTTAGAGCTCAATTTGATACCAACAACTAAGGAATAAGCAATTATTACAATTCACCGAAAGAAAGCAAGATAACTGCGGACGCGAAGATCCGATAAGAATGCTTTTGTCGGTATAATACTGCTGAAGTGAACGAAAATAGCCGGCAAATCCCTAATCTCAGAAGTAGCAAAGTTCGACAACCTTTGCAAACAAATTTCTTTGAAAAACATCAACACGAATGTGCGATTCGTTAGATTTATCTCATTTCTAACAACCAAACAAGGAATACCTGTATACGGCCTGAGTCACCACAACTTCCTCGAATTCGGTAGTTTGACGAGTACTCCGCTAAAGGAAGTGGTTGCGAAGAAGCAGTTCCAAGTTAAATATAAGAAAGAAAACGAGTAACAAGAATTTCTCATGGGCTAAGTTATTTTTAAACCTGTTGCGACATACGACGAAGAGTGGTACTTCATCAAATCGTCTATCAACAAGTCAACATCCGTGGGATACGAAGATCATCTGTTTCAAACGAACGCGGATAACCGGAAAGTTTCTTCCAACGTACTCGGGTGGCAGGCTTGTTTCAACAGCAATGACTCCTTAGTCGCAGAAATGCACAAAGTGGTGAACGTTTCACGAGTGATAAAATAAGTTTCGTTAAACTTTTGAAATATTATCGGAATGGATTTTCAAGATAAGAAATTCTGTTTAGTTTCTAATTTAAAAAAATAATGGCGAAATTTATCAGTACACCAAATTTAGTTGTTTGAATTTACTACATTCTTTGAACTGAACTGAAATTGAAAAGGGCTTCAGGATTTACGTACTAAAATTAGTTGGTTCGATTTGACGAAACGACCGCAGATGTACTAGAGTATGGTGTGCGAGACTATGTTCAATTGATAATTATCAAGAATCAACGAATATCCAGTAAATATAAATGATCACATTAGTATTCGGGGTGAAATGTAAGGGTAAGTTTCTATATAGTAGAGAATGATTAGGAATAGTGAGAATAATAATTAAGAAATTGTATTTGTCAAAAAGGAAATAAAGTATACATATGGTCAGTTAGGATGTCGTTGGGTACACACGTGTGTACTCATTGCTCTGATAATTTAATTTTAAATTCAAAAAATATTCAATGTGATCTGCGTGAAAAACTTTTTCACTCACAATGTGTACGAGTCACAGATCAGTTATCAAAGAATATACAAGATGTCAATAATTTGAAGCGGTTTTGCAATGATTGTTTGTCAGTTATCAGCGAGAAAAAAGAAAATTCGCAAAAAAGATGGAGACAAAACGATTGAGATTCTAGAGAAGACTAAAAAGATAATTGAGTTGATTGAAGCGCGAAATGCCGTGAAAAATGGGCCTCTTTGGTCTGAAGTTGTTGGGCATGAAAACAAAGTCGAGCCATAAAGTTGTTGAAACAAAAAATGTGTCTCAAGATAGCAATGCAACAAAAAAGGAAGTGGCCCCAGGATAAAAAATCAAATCGGCTGCCCAAGGGACTTCAGTGATTCATTGATATAGTAGACATTAGAAAAACTAGGCACCAAAACAGAAGATACGAGATAAAAATGGGTAGTTCACTCAAACCAAGAGTTAAAATAGTAAATGTATGCGAGGAAAACGTTGTGGATGGTACACATTTCATTTCTCAGCAACTTAAAATTTCCTGAGGACTTGGGAAGTGATATTAGTTTTGTCCGCAGTTTATGTCAATGGAAAATAATAGAATGAATAAATATAATCATCGAAATGTTAAGTACACAATACGGGTATTTAGCTAAAAATAAGGACAGATTATTTACAGGGTTCTCTAGCTATAAATTCTTAGAGTTTGTTAGTGTTTTGAGATGTTTCAACTGTTGGAAGTATGAACATCGGGCTGATAAGTGTAAGTCGAATATAGTTTGTCCTTATTGCAAAAATTTTTAAAAAAAGATGAATGTAATTGTACCGCATATGGATGTACAAGCTGTAAGTACGCTGTTGATACTCAGAAGCTAAAAACTATTGATTACAATCACCAGGTCTCAAAAATAAAGAAAAACTTAGTTACCAACAGCAATCACAGGCAAAGGCTCAACAGTTATTATTGGATGTTAAGCCAATGTAGTAGTAACAGACACCCATGTGACAGTTGGTATTGCAGAATCTGAATATCAGATAAAGGATTATAATTGTTCAATAACTTTTTCCGATAGTAGGCATACTGGAGGAGTAATGTGCTATATAAGAAATCATATCAAATATAAAGAACTAAAACAAGTAAGTGTTTGTGAAGAATAAATATTGTAATGTTACTTAAGATTACTGGTCCTCAACATGTTATAATAGGCGATGTGTACAGATCACCCAATGGCTGTAATTAGACTTTTTTAGATTGTTTTCATGAGCTTCTCGAACATAATTTTTGGGTACTCATGATGCTGCAATAATGGCTGATTTCAATATTGACCTTTCATCATAAATCCAAGATGAATATGGCTCATGGAAATAGAACAATCATCTGGATTTCGACAAATTGTTGGAAAAACCAAGGGGAGTCACTCGTGATACAAGTACATTCCTGGACTTTGATTATTACCAACAAAAAATTTCAAGAAATTAAACGTGAATTTTCAAGTTTCGCAGATCATTACAGTACAGGAACAGCAATTATTGTTAAAAGAGCAGTAAGATGATCTACTCGAAATTAATCTCAAAGGAGAAAATTGAAGATATTGGTATAGATTTGATTCGAAAAAATTGGAATTATACTTCCACTGATGTTAACGTCTTATATAATAACTTCATAACCAATATCGAATCTAGTGAATATGAAGTAGTAGGTTCGATACAACTATAATAACCGATCTAAGAAAAAAAATTATCATAGGTTGCAGTTCAACACAAGGAATATATGAAATTCCTTGCCACGACTGCCCGAGAACATATATAGGACAGACGAACCAACGAGTATCAAACAGGTCCTACGAGCACGAACTAGCAGTACGTAATTCGGACATGACCTCGACTCTCTTCCAACACCACCACGAAACCGGACACAAAATTGACTTCAACAACACGAAGACCATTGACACAGAAAAAACACTCCACTCCAGAATCATTCGCGAAGCAATAGAAATTGAAAAACACCCTCAATGCCTCAACAATTAGGATCACAAAGGCTCCCGAATCCTGGAAATCCATTAATTAATCCCTTCTCAAACCATAAATTAACCTTTATACAGTCCGACAGTTTCGACAACGTCGGATTCTCATACAGCTATAAATACCATCCCTCTATCCACCAAACCACAATCTTCACTCTGTCAAGATGAGTGCTGGGGGTTAAGGAGACTTAGGCCTCGCCACCAAGTCAAGAAGTCTTGAGAATGGCTCCAAAGTGGGAGCCGAAACGTCGAAAGAAGAAAAATTCCAGGCGCGGTTCAACCGGAAGTTCCAGAGAGCACATATCCGACCGCGGAAGCCTATCTGAGACACACAAAATATATTTTTTTTTTATATATATATATATATATATATATATATATATATATATATATATATATATATATATATGTCCATGCTTTAAATTGTGATACATATAAATTAAATCTTATTTGCTAATATCAGGATATATGTACGTGAAAATACGATTACTGTAAACTGTATTATTTATTACTTAATGTAATTGTGATATTAGAAAATATTATCCAACCCATTTCTGTAATGTGATATATTATTGGACCTCGGTCTGTTGATAGCAAATGAATGAAAAGAAAAAAAAAATATAGGTAAAAAAGTTCTTTAACTCAAGTGGGTGGATTGACAATGAAGTCGGAACCCTACAGAAAGAGAAGATACGTGTTACAAAATATTTCACAATACAAATGATCCATTAGATTACGTAAAATATAAAAAGAATTCAAGGGGTATCTCTGATAAGAGCTAAAGAAAAGGTTTTTTATGAAAGAACCATTGATGAATGTAAGAATGATAGTAAGAAAATGTGGCATACACCAAAACAAATATTAAATAATAAAAACACTAACTTCGACTTCAACTCGTTGAACCTTGGTGCATGAAGTGACAAGGAAGAATTGAGGTTTCATTTGGATAGTATAAAATGAATTTCTGAAAGCATACGAGATCCTAAAATTTTAGGGGAAATAAGTGGACAATTCAAACGTTTCCTTTTGTTTCTCTCAATAAATTACAGAAAATGGCAATGATGTGCTAACAGTCATTATTGAAAAATTCATTTTCAGTGGTGGGGTATTGTATTGTACCTTGTGTTTTCGAATTTTGGCAAAGTTCTGTGTAAAACAAATGTGTAGACTAATCAGTGTATGAATGTGTTAGAGAAATGTACCATAATTTCACATTCACAAGTTTGTTTTTGTTTTACTTGATGAAATAGTTCGAATATTTTCCGATAGAGGCGTATCTGGATGATGAACTTCCCAATAATACCTGAACGAAAAATAAATAAACCTAGTAAACCCGAAGAGCTGAGATCTATAAATTTACTCCCAGTAATTGACAAAATAATCGAAATATTAGTGCACAAGCAATTAGTGAAATTATTTTGTTGTTTGCTTGTCAATATGGATTACGGCATAATCATTCTACGGAGTCAGCATGCCAATAATTGCATAACAAGTGGGAAAAAGGCATTGATGATGGAAAAATTGTCACTAGCGTATTTGTGGACCAGAAAAAAGCGTTCGAAACGATAATACAAAATTGTTATCGAGGTGTGAGGCATACGGAATAAAAGTGGGTACCAAATTATATTAGAAACAGGCAACAAAAAACAAAAAATCATTGTAGTTATTCTAATAAAATAGGTATTACCTACGGGGTTCTTCAGGGAAGTGTTCCTCAGCTCAATTTCATTGGGTATATTGATATTTGTGTAAAAAAATAGGCAAAAGTCGATCACTTTTTCAGAATTTGTATACAGCTTTCACCATTGTGTAGAAAAATTGTATATAACACGATTATATTTCAACACTTTGATTACTGCATGTCCATACTTCTCATCTGTTCATCTGCACAAATATATCGTTTGTAGCTACTTCAGAATAAAGCATTGCGAATCCTAGTATGGTCGAACTGCAATAAATGATATGCTAATGTCCTTGATATTTCTAAATATTTCCCAACTAATCGTAGAGTCTGTTTTAATATTGATTTTTGAAATTGTTAATAAGCAAGCTCCTTCTTACTTACAAGAATATATAATCAAAAGGACAGATATGATTAATATTGGAAAAAACCCTATTCATTGAAGGTTTGAGAACATGTAATGATCTACCTCTGATGGTTAAGATATCAGGAAATATCAATATTTCAAAAAAAAAGGTTGAGAGAAATATATTTTAATGTATAGAGTATATTTTTCATATATATGTGATCAAATGTTGCATTCATATATTGTAATGTAATGTCTTAGATACTAAATACAGTTCTATTCTTCTATTCAGATTTCTCAGTAATTCACAAATTCCGAAGATCAATCAGGACCACAAAAATTGGAATCTAGGTTCTAGGCTATTCAAGGGGATAATTATGAGACAACCAGGCAATTTTTTTGAATGTTGTTATAATTAGTTTTGATAATTTGTTTGCAAAAAATAGCTATGGAAATATTTTAACTTTTTATCAAGTTCAAATTTATCGGTTTGCGTTTCTGTAGGGTCGCCACAGTCAATTATCCATGCGCTTCCATACCCCCAGCGGAACGTCCTTACCCTTGACATCAGATTCGAGACGCAATAATATTAAAATGGGTCTGACCCAAGCGCAATCGATAACGGCTGCGAGAAAATTCCTGGAATCTTCGTGTTAACATGTACGTCATTCGCGATACGAAGAATATTTTGGTTACATCAAACTGTTGTGAAGAGAGCAACACATATCTGATTAGAGTAGGTATCTACGATTCCGAATTTCACGTGGTTGCACATGCACGTCGCAATAGAGAAAATGGATGCACCCAATCGATAAATGCATAGTATGGCAGGATTCAGAGTACCTTATTGATACACGGAATATACATACATAATCAAGTATTTTATTTTATCATTGGGGGAATATGTTACTTTTTCTTCAAATATGTGAAGTTTTGTCATTGAAACTATATTAAAATTATCACCATTTCGTTTATAACTATATATTCAGGATGGCGTTTGAGATATTTTATTTTAATGTATGCGGCAAATTTCAATTGCTATGCACAGTTGAGTGAAAATGAAACTCCCTTTCAACACATCGTGCTAATAACATTTTTCGAAATAGCTCCTTCTCTTACTCAGACAAAGATGTACAACAGCAGGAATAAAAAATGGCCTGTTTTGGCGATTCGTCTGAAAATAGTCAGTAACGAGTTCAATAGAACTTATGGTGTACAATGTATGGTTGTAGTTTGATTAATGCCATTCAAATAATAATAGTAATAATAATAATCCATTTATTTCCAAATATGATACATAATAAAATAAGTTTTATGAAATATCGGAAATATAAATGGTGATACTCGATAAGTGAGTTAACGCTTGTTTCAAGATAGCGTGAACAAAAATAAAAATAAGTCGATCTATAAAATATATACATAATATGGACACTCAAAAACATAATTCACTCCTTATTGGGGTGAGCCATGATATAAGTAGTTGTGCAAAACAACATCTATTAAAAAACAATGTTATAAAATATATCCTCCTAAATATGACAGTCATATAAATATTGAAACTCAAAATACAATCAAAAAACTGACGTTTCCATTCATTGTCTTCCTTCAATCAAATCGTTGACAAGCCATCTAGGCGAGTCATGAATAAATTTTTTCAACCTGTTCCTGAACAACGTAAAAGACTCTGCCTGCTTTGTTCCATCTGGTGGGCTATTGTAGACCTTTGGTGCTAGGTAGGCAAATGACCACTGGCATGAAGATTTTGTCATAAGGGAAACAACATGATAATTTCTCTGACGAGTGAGGTAATTACGTGATAGAAGAGGGATCAAGTGGCATATAGAGTGACATTTCAAGTGAATGTTCAAGTAATATAGTTGCCTCATATCTAATATTCCATTTTCTGAATATAGTGCATCTGAGGGGTATCTCCAATTATTACCAAGGATTATTTTGAGGAATCTCCGCTGTAGCACCTCAAGGGGTTGAATAAAAGTTCTAAGAGCACTACCCCAGGCAAATATACCATACCGTAAGTGACTTTCAATCAATGAGTGATACAAAATTTTGAGTCGTTGATAAGGTAATTTTTTTTTCAGATATTTAATTTTATGAAGAATACTTTGAAGTTTCTTGATGGTGTATGTTATATGATCTTTCCATTTCATGTTACAATCCAAGAATATGCCCAAGTATTTTATTTTCGTTACAGATGATAAGTAATATGTTTTCCCTTGAATATTTACTGTTAGTCGGTTGTAAGACGGGAGGCTGGAGCTGTTGCAGGAGAAATGCATGGAGTTAGTTTCTTCAAAATTTATGGTAACTTATAATCAAGCCAGTTTTTAACCATGCAAAAATATGTCTGAGCCTTAATTTTAAGTGTCTGCCAGTCATTTGCCTGATAAAAGATTGCAGTATCGTCCGCGAATCCAATGATTTTACCTTGACTCCTCAGCGAGAATAATCCATTTATGTAAATATTGAAGAGAATTGGGCCCAGCACGGTGCCTTGAGGAACTCCATACTCGACCGATTCCTCACTACTGAAAACATTCTCAAGTTTCACAACCTGTTTTTTATTCGATAGGTAATTTTTAAATAGTTTCAAGTTGTTATTCCTGATCCCGATATCTTCTAGAGCTTGCAATAATAGATTATGACTAACGGAATCAAAAGCCTTAGATAAGTCCAGAAAAATATACAAATACACCAACCGACCCGGTAGCACTGTGGGTTTATTTGTGTTTGCGCTACTGCAAAAATCAGTAAGACGCCCCAGAGTGCTTCGGCACACAAGACAATTAACCGACTCTTGCCCGCACAAGGCCCTACCTTCTGGGTGCAGGGACTTTCGAAATACATGGTGCAATATCGAGAGTTTTTATAAAATTAGATTAAGAACTGAGAATTCGTTCGTTGCAAAATATAAAGGTTTCAAAAGCAGTATCTAAAAGCTTTTGTCCAAATATTGACTTTCCGATTGTTGGTAGTATACCACCCTGTAACATATCTAAAAAATTATAGTAGGACCGATTATGCCCTTTGCTGAACGAGCTCAGCAACCATGTTTTAACAGTATTAAATATGTGCCAAAATTGACAGTCGAAAAAAAAGTTTATACGGCACTGGGTCGAAAGGATCAGTTCTAATAAGGGGAAATCAGATTATTCGATCAGTTAGTTCGTTCAGAACCGACCAAAATTTCAAATGCATCAATATAATATAGCGGCGTCATACTGCTGAACCACCGACTGACCAACACAGTCCAATTTTGAAAATTGGAGTGGTCTGATTTTCGGCCTATGTTGGTCGACCAACACATGCGTATTTTCAACCAAACGGTGGCACGTATATAATGAATATAACCACAAAAAAATTTGTATACATAAACATAACAGTGTTTACTACATGAACATGAACCTTTAAATTGTCTGCTATTCGTTTGTTTTTGGAGATAATTGAAACTTGAGTCTTTATATTGTGCAGTATTCATTTTAGCCTGGCTTCACAAGATGATGATATCCACAACATATAGGCAATAAATATATTTTGGTTATTCCTTACCATTTTTACTCATATTTCAGTAAACGTAAACATTTATAACATAATATAGCCTTTCATATAAAGCGAAAAGAATATAGGGATGTGTTTCAATTGACGGCGGCTGCGACCGATTTGATCGAGTAGTGTGAGGTTGAAGTGGTCCAGTTAAAGAATAGACACGGTCCAAGTTGCCACTATTTTGATATATTCATGAAAATGTCAACCATCAGGGAAATGTAGTTTTACAGTGAGTAGTGTTTGAGTAGGTTCGTTTCGATAATTGATAACACAATAATTATACTCGTTTCTTCAAAACCAGTATTTCCAGAAAAAATCTTTTTTTCCTGGAGTTGATATCTGACTGGCCGAAAGCACGTGGGGATTTGACATAGCCCTCTTTAGCGCATGCTCTCTCAAATTTTATTCTGATTCTTCCTTTACTGCATAGGATACGTGGTCTGAGATAGGAATGTTCAAGCACAACGAATGAATTCATTTCAATTCCGCAGACGTTACAAAAAACCTTTCTCACCTAAAGTACCTACATTCTATCTGATTTTGCGTTGTAACTCAATTTGGGTAAGATAAGGCCAGAAGACCCAAATAACGTCAATATGACAAAGTTACCCTTGTGAAATGAAATAAAAACTACCACTCCTAAAATCTCACGACAAACTTCTGGGGCAAGACTCATCGCTAGAGGTGTGGGGCCCCAAAATGAACCTTACCACTAATCATCATTACAATTGAGCGTTTGTACCTGAACGCTCGTGTAAATCAGCTTCTTGACACATTAACTCAGTGATAAATTTACTTGGTTTAGAAAACCCTCTCGCTCCAGATATACCCGTACGTGATGAAAATGTCGCAACAGAACGTATGTAATGAACGTCGCTGACCCAACATAAATATCTCCAGATGAAACGATAGTGAAACATTTATAAACGTATAAATAAATCAGCCTGCACATTTTTACTCTCGCAGCCGCGAATGCAATACGAACAAGTCATGCAATGACCTCTTGACAGATGACCATGTTTGGGCACTCAATAACGTACGCGAGCGCAACTAGTTTACCGACTGTATCGGGGCCAATTACAATCCGAGAGTTTGAAGGCAGGAGACCAGGTGAAATATTTGAAAAATAAAATTCAGCGAAGTTTGAAAAAAAATTATTTTCAAAATCATTGGTTGAAAAAAAAAGGTCCTCGCTCCCAATAACTCGCCAAGTTGTTTGAATATTTCTGGGATTAGCTCCTCATTATGAAAACTATGAATTTTTTTGGATTTGAAAACTGGTAAAGGGCAACCAATATCATGTGATGTATATATTTTTTGCATATTTTTTTGTCGATGTGCAAAATAATTGTGAAATGTTATGGTCCTTGTGTACTTTCCAGCATTCATTCAACCTCGAAAGATTTCGCTTTGTTACCAGCAGAAAAATTACCCGTTTCACAATATGTAAATATAAATTTTTACTTAAATTATCAAATCAGATGTGCAGAATTCAGTTCGATCCCAAGAATTTACATATGATACGAAATCCTGAGAAACTGGCACAGAGCCACACCATTTTCCACAGGTAAATTAATTATTATTTGTTGTGGAACTTCGAGGTGAATAGCTTACCGATTTTTGTGGAGTAGTCACATTTTCAGCAACTGAAAAACTAGAAAAAAAACTGCGACTTGATTGGCATCTAATTAAGTCAAATGGCCATACTCAATGAATGTAAATTGACCCCTTCGGCCAAATCAAATCAACATTTTGAGGGGAAAAAATTATACATCCTGGAAAACACTTGGTATTCAATATATAAGTTAATTCGTGAAGTATATTGTGCAATATAATACTAAGCAATATGGATTCAGTGCAAGTTAATCTATTAATTAATTCTTATTTTTTCAGATTGCGTTAGATTAGAAACCCAGAAAACTACGGGGAAAAGATTTATTCACAACAAAATAAGGGCATTCGAATAGTACTTGAAATACATGACATTATTAAAATACAAAAAAATATATTATTGTGGATTATTCATTAGCTGGACATCAGAATTCGATGAAAGCAGATGAATTGAAAATCAAAATATCTATAATAAAAAGCCTGTTCGAGAATAATTTTTTTGTATTTCTATAATAATACACAATATTGTCCCTACACGTAGCTATAGATGATCCAATATTGCGTAATCATTAATTCATCATTTTGAATTGTATCATAATATCGCAACAGCCAATATTTTTCAAAATAATATTATTTTTAGAGTAATTGCAATCGAATAGTTTTTTTTTCTTCAGTTCGAACAGCGAATACAAAAAAAATCAATAAATCATGACATTGCGCCTCATTAACAAACGGCCGTTTCAAAAATAAGTAGTTTCTGGTACCCACACGAGGGTTCACAGGGAAGAGGAAGCGAGGACGGTTGTTGCAGGATTCCCTACAAATATTTTTGAATAGGAAAGTATTGCTCAGGTAGGATTTCCATTAGTGCACATTTCTCAATATGCACAGTAATTACGCAGTTTAAAAAGTGTTTCAAGTGCCTGTTTGGAAAATCAGCATTGTTCTCACAATACCAAATTAGGTACGAATTCACCTATATTATTTGGATCAATCGACCAGTTTCAAAAATTTTATTCGAAAGTTATTTTTCAAGGAATAATCGATATCGAACTCTACATATTTTCTCTGAATATTATTTCAATCGATAATAATTCGAACTGTTCCAAAACAATTTAATTTCGATATAATAATCGTCATAATTATCCAGTAGTAACTCACTCACCGAACATCGAATGACCGCTCGTTTTCCAGCACTGATTTCATATCTGACCTTTAGGGCGCATAGCACTGGGCTGCAGTTACAACACTTACGAGCTATAGGGAAATGAAACTAGGTTCGGGTCGGAGTGCAGCTCGAGCTACCAGGATGCACCTCCCCGTCTAGGTCTAGCCAGACGAATCAATACGAGATTGGGACACCGGTTTCCTGGACAACGGACGGATTGGCTCTCGGGGACGGGGGATCTACTGCGTAGTAATTTCGTTCAGAAAATTACGTCAAAACACTCTTGGAGACGACTGGAGGTCAGGGAATGACGAATGTGAAAAAAAAAATATATACCAAAAATGACAAAATTTATGGATTTTCTAAAAACTTCTTGTAGCTTTTCAGTCATGGGTTCACATGAAAAAAAAATCATACTACCCAAATTATGTTGACTGATCGAGGGGTTTTAGTCGCTGGAAATACCTCTCTTATACCCCAGAACAATCTGTTAACAAACGTCGCCCAGAAAAGCGAAGTTTCACGACTTTCTTGGCTCATAACGAAATGGTGAAAGGACTTCTCTCTCTGCGTTGTTCCAAAGAAGTAAACTAGTTTGTGAATTAAGATGTCCAACAAGATAAACTGCTTCTGAGAGGTCTAATAAATTAAAAGGTGACTAACATGTAGTATTGCAAGACAGATATCGATAAAAATCATAAACTTAATATATATATATATGTATATATAGATATATATATATATATATATATATATATATATATATATATATATATATATATATATATATATATTTTAAAAAAATGAGTCTCCTCTACTGAGTCCCACCAATCAATTTTGGACATGTTTTTCAGACCTTAGGCTTTCATTGAGTGAAATGATGTCAGAGAGATTGCTCACAGGATTCAAAATACTTGGAGAAAATAATCCCGTATGATTCTTGAAGGGATGGCAGTGTGGAAAATAGTGGGTGTAGTGAATATATCCTGGGAAACACCGGCATGTATTGTATATAGGTATCGGAAGTCAGGTACAACCTCTTCAACATCCACACGGAGAAAAGAAAGAACGGTAAATGTAGTGATAGTTTGGCGAATTTGGAAACAAGAACGTTACACCTTGCATAATGACCATTGAATCATTCTTCAATTTGCATTTTACTACAGGAATCGATCAACACAAAATTGAGTCGATAAACGCAAGATACTGCATGTAGACTGTAGCGTCAAGGTGGTCATAACAATAACTTTTATATCTACCTACCACCTCACAACTTTATGGAAATCAAAATATTTACGTATAAGGCAATAGGGTAAATATATTACAAACATAAATCGAATGCTTCTACACCATATCGTTGTAACCAAAAGTCGACTTACACTTCTCCTCTGATAATACTAACCTGGTTTGGGTGAACGTGCCAACTTCTCCGTTTTCCTTGCCTCTGTAAGTATATGATGTCACCATTGTCGGAAAAGTGATGGGGTGAAGAACCTCGTCCGGCGTCCTCGTACACACCGGGAATCAACCGCAGTCTATTAGCTGGACAAATACCCTGAAATGGATAAAATTACGATCGAAACAATGTACGGGGTTAAGTAATAGCTCATTTGATTTCTTTCCATTCTCTATTCAATAGCGCCAAGAAAATGGATGAAGCATAAATCATTCTTTGAGTATTAATATTTTAAAATAATGAATACTGATTGGTTGAAAAAAAGAATAATTAAGATCCTGCATGAGATTGGGCCAGAATTAGAGTTCCAAGTGAAAGGCTATTGTCCATATTTCAAACATGGTTTTGTTGGTATTATTGCAGTTGCACAAGTTTTGGGATCGAATTTATTGGGTGGGTGTAACAATCAATTACTAGAGAAATTCTGCAAAACGCAAGTGCTGATACTACATATGATTCATTTTGTCAGGAGATCAACACAGCATTTCAACGTTATTTGTAAGTGTTTCTTCCATAACTTTCCTTTTCATGGTAGTCTTTTTTTTTCAATGTTATCAAACTTCAGGTTACAAAAAACGAATTCTTTATTTATATAATACAACAAACCAAAATATTTTACAATTTATTTTTAAATTTATTAAAAATGATCTCTTGTCTTTAATAAATTTGCCCAACTCTGATATGCGCTTAGGTTTAACTAACTGGAGATTTTCCATCATACAACTCCTCTAACTTGGAGATCTGCCAATCATTAAGCAAATAACGTAAATCTCATAAATCGTGGAGAGTGATTCATTCGATTTGCAATAACAAAATGACCAAGGGTTGTTGGAATATCCCTCCACATATTTGGTTTGTCACATTTCGATATTGAAGTGTCATGCGATGTAATACAGATTTTTTATTCTCATCTTTATATATCCGGAAAATTCCTGTATGTTCAGAAAACAAAGATATCAAACCTTTTATTTGAATATTTGAAGATGCTTCTCTTTGAAAATACCTGAATAGGGATAAATAGAAAGGCGGAGAGAGATAAAAAAAAGTGACAAGGAAAATGATGTCGTGCAAAGGGTCCAATAAGTTCAATCAGATATTTAGCAGTATAGTTGAATGCCTGCTCCAAGAATTCATCATTCTCAAAAACTGCAAGAGACTCGGGAAAAATATCTCTATAGGAAATGATTTGACTTATGCTCAAAGGAAAGAATACAAAATACTGTTACGATATTTCCTTGAGCTCGTTTATTAATACTCTAAACAGTAAACTACTTTTATTACAACTCTTTATCACAGCACAATACAATACAATCACTCAAACTGCTCAGCAAAACTATCCAACGCTCATTACTGAAACTCTCTGATAAAAACTCTATACACTTCGACTTCTGCACTAGCAATACCAAAGCTCTCTCTACTAAAAACTCCGAAAAACTCTTTCTGTCGCGAAGAAGTGCGTCCCTTTTTATACTTGCGTACGCCTATGGAGAATCTTCCAGAGAGATCTCGATGACGAAAATTTCTTTCCATCGCTAACGTTTTTAAAATTTTGCATCAGAGTAATGCCGGGACAGTGGTCACTTCCTTTTTCCAAATACGGAGTCTAGCTCGCCTGCGCGAAGAAATCGAATATCGATGAAGATCGTAGGTAGGGATAGAGAATTTTGGAGTGACGGAAAGGGCTTTTGCTGGCGAACTTTGGAGTTGAAAAGGTGTACCGTGGTCCTGAGTGGAAGAAGTTTGATATCTGATAAAAGACCTATTTATCTTAATTCTTAGTAAATTGCACAGGAAAAGTGGATTGCATATTTAGATAACTATTTAAATAATACTATTGAACTGCAGTGGACGATATTTCTGATTTTCCGAGTCCGCCAGGGGACTGAGGTTAAATATCTATATTTCTATTTATTTCATTAATCGTTGCATGAAATAGAATTTCATCGTTACTGTTACGAATCTCCTAACGCTCTCCTAGCGCCGGTCCTGACGAGATCGTAAACGCAGATGAGGGGTCGCGTCGTCATTTTCCAGGAACTGTTGATTGTCGCCTGGAGAATTCGAGACACGTCATCGGGGCTTCTCTCGAGGATTCTCGATAGGTACGCAGGTATATAAGCATCGGGATATAGCGGCGGAGACAAGTTTTTATTCGGAGAGTTAGTTAAGTGGCAAGTTTTATTCAGAGCTAAGTGGAGAGAGATTTTATTTGTTATCGCTGAGTGCGAAGGTGAAGAAATTTTAGTACAGAGAGTTTAAGTACCGAGCATTGGAAATTTATCGGAGCGATTCAAACGATTGTGTTGTAGTGTATTGTGATAGAGAGTTATAATAAAAGTAGTTTAGTGTTGTTTGGTGTTTTAATAGACGAACCCAGGGATAAGCCGTAACAATACGTTTAGGATTTTCTCTTTGAAAGGATTGATATCATATTTTTGATAATCAGTGAAATTTTGATTTTTTCCAACAGCCTAAACCTCCCTCATTGTCAAATTTCCTTCGGGGACAGAAATTGCTATCTGAGATCATGCGAACACGAATTTGCCTAAACAGCGTCTACTCGTATAATTTCTTCAGATATCAACAACATATAATTGTTCCTGTGACTGATTACCTATCCTGCATCTCATCTTGATAAGAATACCAGGAAGTCTGACTGGAGGATAAGTACGACTGCTAGTGACAACCAGGCAAGGAACCAACAGAGGAAGTAAGGTAAGGTCAGGTAAGTATTTATTTTCTATAATAATATATGATTTAATTATGGTCAATGATCTCTTTGTTAGCAATAAATGCGAGAATTCGTTCTCTGTCTCACTGAGCTGTAGAGCGTTCAACGTCGTAATTTTACCTTCATTTTGAATATTCGATCACTTGTACAATTTGTATCTTGGGTCTACCGGGTAGTATCTCTTTCACTTTCCATCTGTACCTGCAACTTGTATCAACTGGAAAGTAGCTTTTTCTGATTACCTATCTGACATTATTGTTTGGGAGTTGTTACCCTAGCATATCTTCATTATTAATTCATATATCTTTATTGATATCTTAATATCATAGGAGAAAACTGATTTGATATTTTCGAAATCTATGATATTTTCAGTTTGCAGAGATCAAATATCTCATCTTAAAATTCACTTTTGCTGCATACCAATAGATGATGGTTGGACAGATTGGACAGATTTTCTCAATAAAATTTCTGAAGATTTGATTTGAATATCAATGGTTGAACAATGGTAGTATTGGAACCTATTATCATTTATATTCTCTAGAGAACACTGGTTTCTCTTGTATTTTCCTGATTTTCCTTGAGAATATACCTTCTCAGTATAATTCATTTTATTGTATTAAATTTCCATCAACATTTGCTTGGTTTTGAAAGTAAAAGTTTTGCTCATTAAAATTCAGAGTATACCCTGACGTTCTAAGAATATCCTTCGTCCCATAACACATTGTATGCAAAAATTTTGATTCATTCCGTTTACTTCGCATGCAAGTGAGGAAGTCCTTCTCTGGGTTGAGGATTGGTATCACCAGGAGGTCCCACCGTGGTCCACCTAAGATCAAAGGGCTCAGTTCATAGGCACAGTCAATCGTCCTGCTACAGAGAGACCAGCTAGTTTCCTAGTATCAACCATCCAAACTCTGACAAGCCAGGTACGACTCAAGTGTGACGATCGTAAAGACTACCTACGTGCCAGTTTTGAATGAACACCCATATCAGATCCATCCAAGCGCTTCGTAAGGACCAGCTTCGTTCAAACCAACCACCCCAGGTATTAACCAGCCAGGACCACGTTCGTTTGAATCAAATAGAAGAGTTGTGAATTGTCTGAATTTTAGAAGCCTTCAGATTTAAATCTGTATCATTCAGCTTTTGAACTTATTCACTATAGCCTTCAGCTCTTAATCATTTTCGGTAACTTTATAGCCTTCAGCTTATTGTTTGTAACAATTCAATATTAAAGTTGTTAATCGTTACCTGCATATTTATTCTGCCTTCTCATTCAAGCTAGACACCTATTCTTTCGGTAGTAAATTCATATTTCTTTTGGGTTTTGATTTTATATATAACTTTTGCTACCTGGAGCCCGTTGTCTGAGCCAGCCAAGTCAACTCATGTCAGATTGGTAATAGTCAGTAGTAATCCGTCCTCGACTGTTACCAATCATTTGTTGAAACTTACACCCTCACCGTAACAATCTGAGCAGCCTATCAGCACATCACTGATAACTGTTATTAGTTTAATTTTGATATATTCACATTTGCATTTTAAAATTTCGGAGGGTTACAGTGTATCGAATTCCCCACGCGAATCAGGATTTCTTGGAAAATAACGTTCTCTCTTCGACCCCTCATATTATTTTGTGTTTACGAGCGACAGGGCCGGCGCTAGGAGATTTCGAAACATTATCCCCCTCTCAATTTTCATTGTTGTGAATTCTAGGTGAACCACTCATTTTTGTTCTTGGCCTACGTTGAACCCTGTATACCACATTATTCATCCTACGACGAGGGTTGTACAGCCACACTCGATCTCCTTCTTGAAATCCGCCAGTATTTGCATTCAGATAGTACCGGGGCTTCATCCTGTTAACGCGCTCTACCATCACTTGTCGCTTGGCGAATGGAACTCTTCTTGATGGTTGTTGAAACGAATGTACTTGGCCAATGTTGACGTTCTGTTCGACCAAATTAGCCCTTCCTGTTGTTTCCTACTCGGAGATGTCACTTTCACTTCTAATACGACTCTTGGCGGCTCTTACAGGGATGGCTTGTTTTGTCTTCACCCGGGATCATGGGAAAATCGAATTGTTGGTGGATTCATCCGATGGCCGGACGCTGCATTCAGGGACATTATTCACTGTAGCACGAACTACTTTCTTCGATAGTGCAGGAATTCTCGCAGTTTACGATAAATGCGGCAGGCATCTTCCTCTGTCCTGGAGTTGTAGGGAGAAATCATTTTCCTCCAAACTTCATAATCTTCTTTTCGTTGTCGAATGAAAACCCATAGTCACTAATCAAATCCATTCCGAGTATAAATTCATCTTCTACGTCTGCGACATACACTGCGCCTGTGACTGTGAGTCGCCAAGAATCAGCCTTCCCTCGAATAGGTGCATTTTCACAAGTGGCTGTTCGAAGCATGGAGTTGGAAGACAGGTAAGTTGTGTTTTGGTGGCATTCTCACCTTGCGATCTTTCATGAAATGTCCTGATCTTCTACATCTATAACATTTCCTCTGTGGATTCTCTTCCTGCAGTTTCTTATAAAATTTTCGAGATTTACACATTTGTAGCATGTTCTTTTCTTCTGCGTGCTCATTCCACTTATCATTAATTTGATTTCCTTCAGAACCTTCTCGACTGAACTCTTCGCTGTGGCAAATCGTTCTTTATGTTCTTCTATTGAAACTGCGCGCTTCGGCCTCGACGTGCTGAAGGCCGCCTCCACTTCCAAAGAGCGAACCAAAGCATCGCTACTTCTCTTGAAGTTTGTCAATCGCATAGCTCTTTGGATTTCTGGGTCTCCTAGTCCGTCTATAAATATCTGCACTGCTAGTTGCTCCTCAAAATCTTCAGGTGCTCTGGATCCGCCAGCTGGATGAGGCGTCTCACATCTGCTTCAAATTCTTGTAGACTCTCAGCCGATTTTTGTGCGCTAGTTTTCATTTGAGTCTGGTACAGCTGTGTCGGTGTTGATCGCCATACCATAACTCTAATGCAGGTCCTCATATTTCTTTTGCTGTTCGATAGGTATGTTCTGCAATATACCCAAAGCTGACCCTCTCAAAGCTACTATTAGTGCCGTAACTTTATCTTCTTCGCCCCATCCATTAGTCTCTCCCGCAACCTCAAATTGTCGACGATATATGGACCTAGACGACTGTCCGTCAAAAGTCGGTGGTTTTACGGAAATCGTTGATGTGGAAATTTTATCTCGGCGATTCTGGTTCTTGAGAAGAACTATTTGCTTTTCTAGAACTCTCATTTCATTTCTCATTTCCTCTTGCAGTATATCCACTCTCTCATTAACCTCGTCGATTTTCTTTAAGTCTTCCTTCAGTTCTGCTTTTGGTCCCCTCTTCAGTTCTTCCATTTGCACTTCGAAATCTGATTTCCAAATTCATTCTTTTGCTTTTCTAGAATTTTCTGGAGCGCTTCTTCTCGTTTTTATTTTCCTCCTGCCGTCGCTTTTCCTCCAGTTCTTTTTCCTCCAGCCGTCGCTTCTCATCTTCCTGTCGTCGTCTTTCCAAATCCGCAAATTGGTTTTGGATAAATTTCAATATGTCATCCATAGCATCGTATGATGTATATCTCGTATTCACCATAAATATTTTTCAATTCCCACGAAAATTCCTACTTCTGACACCATTGTTACGATATTTCCTTGGGTTCGTATATTAAAACTCCAAACAACACTAAACTAATTTTATAACAACTCTTTATCACAGGACAATACAATACAATCACTCAAACTGCTTAGCTAAACTATCCAACGCTTTCTTCTGAATCTATCTGATAAAAACTCTAAACACTTCGACTTCTGTACTCAGAAATACCAAAGCTCTCTGGACTAGAAACTATGAAAAACTCTTTCTGTCGCGATGAACTGTCTCCCTTTTTATACCTGCGTACACCTATGGAGAATCTTCCAGAAAGGTCTCGATGATGTGTATTGAATTCTCCACGCAAATTGAGATTTCTTGGAAAATGGCTTTCTCTTTTCGACCCCTCATTATTTTGCGTTTACGAGCGACAGTGCCGGCGCTAGGAGATTTCGTAACAATACTTAAACATTACCTGACACGTGAACTTAAGCAACAAAATTACCAAGAGGGTTACATAAAAGGAAACAAGCTGATACTCTACGATCTATTCACAGAGCAGAAGAACTTTGTCAGCTTGAAGCTACCGAAGGGGGGTGTATAACAGAAAAAAAAGGAGAAACTGTCCCATCTTCCCCTACATATTTGGCGAAAGAAACAAAGTACAAAAACCATATTCCTGACAAGAAAACCTCAGTAACTCAGAATAAAAATCAGCAGGCAACTCCAAAACTAAGGAAATAAAAACAACCAGAAAACCCTCTCAACTCTGCGTTCCACTTCATCAAAATGGCACTAGTTGCGGGAAATGATTTTAATAATAAACTTTTATTCAGATTTTACCAATTTTCGAGTTTTTTGTTAGAATTTTAACAGGTTAGCAACAATATTATGAAAATTTTATAGGTATATATATATATTTTTAGATATGAGTCAAATGTCTAGGATAGTAATGCCTTATTTATAATTTACCCATTCAGTGTCATTTGAAAAATGGATGACTTCATTAGGTTTTATGAAAAAGACCCAGAAAAAAGCATAGTAATCAATAACATCAAAGAATTCGAGATGTATCAGGACAGAAATGATTTCAAAATAATACAATTCAATATACGTAGCATTCAGAAACATCACGATGAGAATTTGATGTTGTCTGCAGTCTGTATTGAATTTGATGTAATATCAACTCAAACATTCCGAGTAGAAGACATCACGATTTACTCTCTGAAAGAATACGATACAATCTATATAACAGACTGTATATTGTTCAAAACTGTTCACAAAAATATTACTATTCCGGAGTATTTGCAGCTCAGTAGTGACAGACTAGCTATTTCAACAAGTACAAAACTGTTGGGGATTCATATAGATGATAAACTGAATTATGAAGTACATATTGACTATCTTGCAAAAAAACTAGCAAGTAAGTGCAATAATGCAATAAGAGTATTGAGAAGTCACTTGAAAATCGATGCACTGAAAACGGCATATTATGGGACTGTTTATCCTCTGCTGAAATATGGAATTTTAGTATGGGGAGGGAGTACACAACTGGAACGTGTATTCCTTATGCAAAAACGTATCTTGAAAACAATGTTCAATATGAATTACAGAAAAACTTGTCGTGGTATCTTCAAGGGTAACAAAATGCTTACTGTATATGCTATATACATTTATGTTTGTGTACTTTTTGTACACGACAACAAATCGAATTTTGAAGATGACAAATATAGACATGAGTATTCCACCAGACAGAAATCCAATTATATTGTTCCTAAACATAGATTGAAAAATACAGAGAATGGGCCGCATTACGCATCAATTAAATTTTACAACCATTTACCCTTGATTATCAGAGAACGGACAAGACAAACTTTCAAAAAATGTGTTTTCGATCTGTTGTGTGACATTAAGCCATACTCATTACAAGAATTCTTGGACAAATAACCAATTCTCAGTTTGTATTAAATTTAAGCTCCCTAGTAACTTCATTTATATTAATATTAAGATACATTTGTGTTGTTAATGTGATCATTTCTGACTTGAGTTTTATCAATTGTCTAAATTGAAAACTTCAATAAATCTATCTACCTATATGAGGGAGAATTGAATTGAAACGATGGAATAATCATTTTTGTAAAAAATACGTTGAACCATAATCAGTCAATTGTCGAACTGTTCGACATTAAAGCTGCTCAAATGGAAGTCAAGATACTCCCCAAAAAATTTTTACTAACAGCTGTATATAGATCACCGAGTACTTGCGTCAAAAATTTCATCAATGAACTAAATAACTACTACTACTACTTACACGAAAACGAGTCAACAGGAATATGCATATTTTAGTCGGTGACATGAATATCAATCTTCTAAATAACAGAGACATAAATGTAGAAGACTACAAAAATGTATTGAGTTCGCATTGCTTTACTTCACACATAAATGAATTTACACAGACAAAACCTTATTGAAACAGAACATCGTAGTTTCAGGTATTTTACTGACTATGAACTTGACTTGAGAAAAAGTCTAAAAACCGAAACATGGATGGGTGCTGATACCGAAAGTCATATCAATTATATGACGGATAACTTCATTACACAATTGAACTTCCATACCACAAAAAATACGAAAAAACAAAATAAGTTAAGAAATTTCAGAATACAAAATTGTGGATTACAATGGGACTCCTCAAATCCATAAACGAAAAAAACAATTTATAAAAGAAACTGAAAAAATCTCCAGAAGATGACCAATTGAAAACAGAATATAGTATTTACAAAAATAAATTGTCAAAGTTAAAAGAACAATCTGAAAAGAATTACATCAATCAGATGCTAAAAAAGAATAAAAATCAAAAAAATTGTGGAAGTGCGTAAATGATATATTTGCAACAAATCTCGACCGAAAATGAAATTCCAGGAAATCGAACACGATAACCAATATATTAAAGATAACCGGGTTATGAACAACTTATTCAATGACTATTACAGTGAAATAGGAAAGTCTCTTGCAGAAAAAAATCACAGTTTATGAAAATATCGAATCATTGCATAAAACAATATATTTACATCCAACCAATGATAATGAAGTGTACAACACGATACATCTATTAAAGAACAAAAAATCACCCGGTGTAGATAATATAAGAGATGAAACCCTCTAAATGGTTTCAAAAGATATAGGAGGCCAATTGCCATATAGTGAACAAAATTTTCGAAAAGTAGGAAATAATTGAAAAACAATCATCAAATATCATTTAACATCATTTTTTAAATCAATTAATGTAATTCATGACAGGCAGTATGGATTTCAAGAGGGAAAATCAACAGAAGACGCAATCCTGAAAGTAAGGTCGGAAATCTTTGACGCTATCGATAAAAAGTTAGGTACCAAATCTTTGGATCGAATAGATTAAAACAGGTGAGTATTAATGGAGTCATCAGCGATAAGGAAAAGGAAAAAGGGTCAAATACGGTGTCCCCCAAGGAACTGTTTTGGGGGCCTTTACAGTTCACTTAAACAAGAACAACTTATTCCACTTAGATTTAAAAGACAAGGTAATCAGCTTTGCTGATGATACAGCGATTATTTTCAAAGGTGAGGAATGGAATTCGTTGAAAAGTGCTGATTAAGTTAAGTAAGTATTTTTGAGTATCAGATAAGCCTTTTTCTAAGGCTCAGAGAAAAGCGCAATACGATGTTTCAAAGATGCGAAAAACAAAAACAAAAGTTTGGATTATGGCTTCGTTTTTCAAGTAGTATATTTTGTGCACTCGAATTTAGAACACAATTAGCAGTAACAGAAAATTCGAGAAAACCCATGCAAAAACATTCAACAAAGTACTAGAGAATCGCACAGATATATTTTGAGGAAAAGTAGTTGCTTGATAACCACTTGAACATTTATTAGATTTGATTTTCATTTGTGATTATTCAATATTTTCAATTTGCTATAACAGCATAATATAAGGAAGTCAACAACCGAATCCTGAACTTACAAAAATTGCAGCAGAAACTTGCCAGTTGAGTGACCATGTATAAAAATGGAGGTAAAATAATTCAAAAACAATTTGACTCATAAAAACAGCATGACTAATAATGATAACATGGTACGACATGTTGTCTGACCTCCTTATGACCATTAGGTACTTGTTCGAAAAGTTTGTTGAGAGAACTTCCGAGAATACCAGTTTCAAATGATAGTAGATAGTCCCACCAACTGATTTCTGTATAAAGCATATATAAATAATGAATATTCTTCGTGGCACAAAATAAACTGTATATGCAGATGACGACTTACTGATTGTTGGTATTGCATTTGCTTTGCAAACGTATGGAAACCCGAAAAACACAGTTACACCTAGACAGTTAGTGAAGATTCAGAACAGTTTTTTTATCGCAATTTCTTCGCTGATTTGCCAATCAAGATTACACAACAGCGATTAAATTACAATGAATTATTGACTTGATTGAAGCCACCGCTAGCAAATGGCAAGCCGCCTTGAATGTCTATAAAACGATCATAATCGTGGATTAAATGTTTGTTTATTAACAGTTATTAACTGAAGTTAATCGACAAAGAATACACGCGGCTTATTTCAATTGAATAGAAAGCCGGCTGGCGCCACCCAAGAAGATTTCATTCACGACATCATTTCACGTTGTAATCTGAAAAACAGACGAAAAAAATGACAATCTACAGAGGCAGACGCCACAAACACTAATATAAACATTTCTTGGAAACTATCAATATTGGAGTTGCTCATTATTTCATGTTAAGACCTCGATCAAGACAAATAATATTGTGTCGCGACGGTTCTGATAAGCGAAACAGACTCATTTCTCATTTAGCATTCTAAGAATTGAGGCGATCCTGTGAACTTTGTCGATAATTATACTGAATATCTCGAAATAAACAGATGAATCTCGGACAACACCTTCTCTCATACAAAAAAAATCGAGTAATACCTATAAAAAAACAACTCCTATGACAATGCATCGTTATATGAATGAATACACTAAACGACAAGAAACAATGGTTCATGCGAAGAATAATAATATCTGTTATTCCTCATTCTTATAATTTCTATTCCAGAGGTTAGCGGGCATTCAAGAAAAATGAATTTATGAAAGGAAAACATTTTCACAGTTTCAATCTATCATGTTTTATGGTTTATCTTGACATAGGTCTAAATATGGTAGGTCCTCATTCGACTGATCTCTGGACGAGTTCCTTCTGAAAATAGCTCTTGTTTTGTCAATTTTGCTTTTTAATCATAGGTATCTACTTCCTTCTCTATTTCATGCTCGATGTTACTGTCATATTACATGGATCGGTGTCAAGAAGCTGTACTTACGAGTTTCTGAAAAAATCCCTGAATCTATTGATTGAATAGAGTTTGTAATGGTCTTGCTAACTTATATAGACATGATTTCAGAATGTACAATGGAATCCGGCCAGGACCGAAAGACAATTTGTTAGGAGCACTAATTAACGTATCTAAGGGCGGGTACTTTACGACACGATAAACAGCCCGTTAAAATAATCGGTGCTAAGAATAGACACCACATACTTTCAATTATTGCTCAACTAAAGGCACAGCCTAAGCACCGATTATTTTAACCGATTGTTAATCAGGTCGTAAAGTACCCGCCCTAATTTATCGAAAACTTCATTATCATTTTTGTCTTCAGCTCTCGCATCAGCAACAAATTTCTGCTGAAGAAATGTGGTAGGTTCTACAAAAGGCTGCGTTCCTCACACTAATACTTCTTGCTTTATTCTAACAATTTCGACATATTTTGGTTTGAATAATGGCCTCAGTGAGGATGGTTTCAATTTTCGCCGGGGTGGTGAGTATACCGCAATTTGTTTATGTGGATCACTGATGGGTTCGAATAACTTTTGCTTCAGAATTGCCCAAATTCAGCTCGCCAAGTACATCCTTCGAACTCCTTTTCGTTACTGAATCATTTTTCATTTACGCCCAGCATCAATGATTGCATCATCTATACTTGTCTATGGCATCATGCCTACTGAAGAGTTACTTGGATCAAATCATCTTTAGAACAATTTGTACAAGCCAGTAAGTTGAAAACTACCAGGAGGAACAGTGAATCGAGCAGGTAAAAAAGTTCACCTTCGATAGCTCCTTCATAAATTCTGCAAACTCGTTCCAACTCAAAGTCATCATCAAAAGTTCAATTTATCCGAGGTATTGCTGTCCTTCTTCGATGATATTGTATTATATCATATTTGTGTTGACCTAATCCGCTTCAATCAGTGTCAATCATTCATTGAATTATTGCTGAAAAAATGGATCTACTTCATCAACCAAAACGTCTTCGTCTTCTTGTTCTGATACCTCTTGGTTATTTTGGAGAATCGTAATGAGACTTGAATTCTTTTTCCGAATTTCTCTTTGGTAAAAACAATATCCTTCTTTCATATCTTCGAGTGATGTAGTATAAACTTTTTGCAGATGCTTCAATCCATCAGTTATTTCCTCAGATTGTTCAGGGAAGTTTATATAGAGAAACTTTTCGGCATTTGATATCCGTTTCTCAAGAGCAAACGTAAGTTCCCGAACTTTTCGACCTCCCAATTCGAATACAAATTCTAAATGTTGTTTTCCTTAAAGACAAAGTAATGCAGGCTTTGTCCTTTCGTAACTTCTAGTTGCGATTCGTATTGTAATATTATCCATCAATGTTTTTAACGTATTATCCATATATTGTTTATTGGACACATCAGTTGGCATCTTCACATGTCATATCTTCAGATAGTCTGCATTGATATTTCCATCTCGAGAATAGTTGCTGCCAGAAAAATCAGAAGAACATTCAGTTTCATGATGAAACTGATGCAGTAGAGCTAAAACCTTCTTCAAATCCCCAATACTTGCAACAAATACATCGTGTACACGTTGCCAGCCGATTGACTTGCAATAATGAGTCACATGTTTTCAACCAGTTCATCAACATCATCCCAATATTCATATCAGAATGATTGTTCGGTAAAACTATTGATTGGAACGTCGATAGCAGTAGTGTGGTGTCGAAAGAGGCCTGATAATATGCCTATATTTATATTCTGGTGGTACCTCTCATACGGAGTTATCATAATAGTATATTATGCAACGATCGTGTAATGATGGTTATTAATACATGAGCATAAACCGGGATACGAAACGAGCCGAAGGTGAGTTTCGTATGGTTTATGCGAGTGTATTAATAACCATTACATGAGAGTTGCATACGCTATTTTATCTACACCCAATTAATAATGAAGAACTAAAAATATTATATTATTAGTTATTTATATTGAACACAATAATAGTAGGTAATCAATCGTATTTCTTTTCTACAAAATTATAATTAATGGTATAACCACGGAAAATACAAGAATGAGAAATGAAAAGAAGAAAAAAATGAAAAAAAAACTCTGCCGAGGTCAGGATTTGAACCTGGACGTAATTTTCCACTACCGGCGCCTTTGACCATTTGGACATGATAGCCAATGTAGTTTGGTTGGAAATAATAGTATATTATGCAACGATCGTGTAATGATGGTTATTAATATATGAGCATAAACCGGGATACGAAACGAGCCGAAGGTGAGTTTCGTATGGTTTATGCGAGTGTATTAATAACCATTACATGAGAGTTGCATACGCTATTTTATCTACACCCAATAAATAATGAAGAACTAAAAATATTATAATATTAGGTATTTATATTGAACACAATAATAGTGGGTAATCAATCGTATTTCTTTGAAAAATTCTACAGAATTATAATCAATGATATAAGCACCGAAAATACAACAATGAGAAGAAAAAAAAATTAAAAAAAGGCTTTGCCGAGGTCTGGAATTGAACCCGGGACGTTTGTGATCACTGCCCGCGCCGCTGACCATTCGGCCATGAAAGCACATTCGATTTAAACGAAAATAACAACATATGTGTTGCATTTGTCAAATGAAAAATATAATCCTTTCGATTGTATTTTTTTCTTGTCTAAGACATCTGTGGAGTCGCTGGTAATTCTTCTATATCACTGCTATAAGACATTTTCATTCGATTATCGAAAATTGACTGAATTCTTCAAAAATTCAATACCTACTGATTTTGACTTGACAAACGTCAAAATGCAAAGCTTGCACATCATGCTTGATTGAAAAATAATGGGTTTCTATTGGTTGAAAATCTGTATCGTAATGAAAATCTGTATCGTAATGGATTTCATTATAAAACGGGTGGTGAGCATATAAGGGTATTATTAGAGTACGGGTGTAGATAAAAACATATGTGTTCCATTTGTCAAATGAAAAATATGATCCTTTCGATTGAATTTTTTTCTTGTCTAAGACATCTGTGGAGGGTCGCTGATAATTCTTCTATATCACTGCTATAAGACATTTTCATACGATTATCGAAAATTGACTAAATTGTTAGAAAATTCAATACCTACTGATTTTGACTTGACAAACGTCAAAATGCAAAGCTTGCACATCATGCTTGATTGAAAAATAATGGGTTTCTATTGGTTGAAAATCTGTATCGTAATAAAAATCTGTATCGTAATGGATTTCATTATAAAACGGGTTGTGGGCATATAAGCGTATTATTAGAGTACGGGTGTAGATAAAATATCAATTGACACAGGCCTGGTGTTCTTCTCTTATGATTTTCCCTTCGCGAATATCCATTTCATTCCTCCCAAGAATCATTTTGAATCATCAGAGTATAGGACCATAAACGAAGTCAATCTGCTCATTTTTGCCATAATTATCTGTTATATATTATCGTGAAATCGGTGTATATTCATTTCATTCATTTATTTACAGAAAATCCGTTTTCACATACAGTAACTAAGTTTTGTTGAATATGATACTAGTGCTTAATTAATGTAGATATTACAATCTAGCTAGAACTTCCAGTTGATTTCTATTCGACATGCATAACAAACTAACACTACAGGCGACTTCAGGATTAGCTAAGAGATCTTTTTTATTTGATTTTTGAAGGTAGGTATTGTAGAGTTGAATAAATCAATATGAAATTAATGTGTATTCTGAAGTGAGCTACCATTGATAAGCTTATGTAAAAAACTGAGATCAAGTTCTACTCTTCGGAGTTCAAGGGTATTCAGATTCAAATCCAACAGAATATTATCATATCCATAAGTACTTTTCGTAAGAGCTATCTTGAATGGGCATTGAAGGAGAAAACGGCGTTGCACCTTCCAATTGTATCCTTATTAATACTATACATTGGGTTTCATTCTATTCTGCGATAGTAAAGATCTTACTAAGGAACAGTACAATATTTTATATGAACTGATTGATAGGTCAGTGGATGGTCAAGAAACAAATCCCAACATATTCAATGCTTTACAAGCAGAATTCGTAATGTGGGTCTTAAAAGTCAGTTCTGCATAAAAAACCACCAAGGCCCTTGAAAGTGTCAATTATTTGTAAATTTACATTATTCATTTCGTAGTTTAAACATAAGGAATTGATAACTTTTGTGATACTCATCTGAAAACATTTCTTGAGATTTACTTTCAGTTAATCAGTATCGCACCATCTAGATGAAATATTTAAATCTGCTTGTGAAAGCTCACTATCTTCTTTACATTTGATTGTCCGGAATATTTTGAGATGTTACTGTCGCAGAAAGTCAAATTTCAAATTTTATTTATGCGTCATTAGACAATAGAATGCATTGATACAGACATGTTTCATTCAGTACAGTTACATCCAGAATAATCTTGTTCAGGATTGAACCTTTCAATATTATAGATATGGCCTCAAATTTCTGAACAATTGTTTGTCTTTGTTTATTTTTATGGTTTTCGCTCTTGTACACCTGACGAGTAACTCCACTTTTCATAAGCTAACTATTTTTCAAATATAAAAAAATTACCAATAACCACAAAATTTTTCGAACATTACTTCTTTCAGGTAAACACTGATGACTTATCTAGTTGAAAGCGCTCTGTTATGATTTTAATAAATATATTTCTGCAGGTCCAAAGTTCAGCTGTTCTATCAAAAAAATATCCATGAGCAATAGAAACCCTACAGGTCTCAAGGCTCACAACAAAGGGTCGAGAATTCTGCACTCGTCGGGTCATCTGTGCTGATACTGACAAGGGTGGACGATTGACGACAATTCAGAAGAGCACCGACCGTGGAAATATCTATAGAGAAGAGACGAGTCTCCGACCCTTCTACGATGTTCCAACGCAGTGAGCGAAGAATCAGCAACAAGACGGATTGCTTTTCTCTGAATAGAATCAAGAAGTTTCAATGAATCTTTTGGTGCCGAGCCCCATACATGAGAACTATACTCTAAAGACTAAGTATCTGTGCCTAGTAGATCATTAGAATCTGACGAGAAGTGAAGTATGTTTTTGTACAAAATAGAACAAAAAGCTCCTGGGAAGCACTTTTAGCGATCGATCTCACATGGTGTTCCCATGAGAGATTATTACTTATCGTAATTCCTAGTATCGATATACTTGACTTCGAAGGAATAGTTACTTCTGTCAGAAGAGAAATTTCTGGGTTTTTTCCATCATCAATGTTTTTGTTGCTCGTGCTGATATGGGGACTCTGGAAGAGAAAATAGGTAGTATGAAGAGTACTGTCGTCTGCAAAACTATCATAAATTATAGATATGAAGCAGAAGCAAAGTGGACGACAGACTGAACCTTGTGGACACCTGCATTCATTGAGAGAATATCAGACGATACTCCATCAACAACCCCATATAGAGACCTATCAGACAAGGAACTCTTCAACTAGGCACACCATTGAGGAAGTAAACCATAAGACGTTAGTTAAGAAAGGAGACCCCGATGTCAAACTCGATCAAACGCTTTTGAAATGTCGAGTGCAACAGCTAACGTTTCTCCGAATTTTTCGATGGTATTTTTATCAGGCACATAACCTTTATTGATAACCGAAAAAAAAAATCTAACATGGCAGAGTGTATTACCAAGGCCCATGTCCCTTCAATGTATTTTGTGGTTCATATTAGAGGATCAGAGGCCGGAAGATATGAAAAATGTGATTTTAATTCATTCCAGCTGAAGTTTTCATTGGGAAGTTTAACGTGTTTTTATTGTATTTGTATTATTGTATTGTATTATTTTTGATAAACCTATGATCATCGAACTGCTCGGCATATAACTATATGAATTTTCAAGCGTAATCCATACATCAAAAAATATTGATTCCAAAAAAACTTTGATGAGTTTTTATCTGAAACTTTTATGAGAAACCATGTACCACTATTTTATTCCTTCACCTGAAAGTTCTAATGGAAGTTCGAGGTGATAAACACTGTCGATTAAGTAGATAATTTCTGAAAGATTTCGAACGATGAGATGGATATCTTAAAAGATAGCGTTAAAGTTGAAACTTTTTTCAGAGATCAATTACCCCAGAATAAAATTCAAGCGCGTTTCGCTAAGAAGGCGAGCATCTTCAGAAGAACATCAATATTAAATCTGAATCTGGTGTAGATGGTGTGGGCCTCAAAGGCGAAACGACATCTACTGGATGACAGACTCCAAGTCCGAGTACACCAATAAGTATAGTATACAACAAACACATCGTGAATGCAATCATTTTGAATACCAAAATTCTGATAAAATACAGAGACTAGGGTTAGTTATTTGTAAACCTCACAGTGTACGGTAGTACAGCATTTCCTGTGGTCGTTTTTCTTGGTCCGACCAGGAGTTCGTCTAGTGATTATTCTGATTGATTATTATCTAAGTATGAAGAGTGATAAAGGGTCTATTTTTTTCAGCCCGCTATTCAATTTCATGTTGAGAAATAATTAGAATAATAATCATGTTATAGACGAACTCTGATCGGACCGAGGAAAACCTTACATGCAGTGTTGCACTAACTTTGATTGTAAGATATACGAATAACTAATCCTAGTTTCTATATTCAGTACCAATGTTCTTCTCTTGAATATGCGAACACTGTTAGCGAAAATGGTGTCCAACGCGCTTAATATTAATTTGGTGTTAGATTGAATGATCTCTTGAATAAGTCCTATCTCGAACTAAAGAAAACTATATTTCTAGAGAAGATTTATTATCGTCACCGATATTCAAATATTTATAACCCTCGATAATTTTTGTATGCGATTGAGTAGAAGGTCGCCGTGCTTCAGTACTGCCTTAAATACTTCGTTCTTGTTATCTTTTCTACGATTAACAACCGTCTCGCTGACTTTATCAATCATATAATTCAATCTACCAGCAGCGATCAGTTTACCGACTTCGTTTTCGATAAAATCCTTCGACACGCCGAACTGCTCCGCCATATACCGATATATTCACCGATATGTAAGTTGAGAGTAATTGGTCGTACGCTTTCACCTTCATTTCTCTCACGTAATACTTGTAGTGCGGGTTCAGCAGCATGTCTCTCTTCATCATCACCTCGCAATCAGCGAGCCTCTGGAAAAAAAGTTTGTACTCGCCATTGTACAGTGAGAATAAGTACTCTCTAAGTGCGTCGTTGGAATGCAAAGCTTGCTGGATATCGGGGTTTTCTATCAGATCCTTCTTCACCTCGGCGCGACTCAAGGCTAGCACGCCAGATAAAACTGTGTACTTTATGAAATTATCGAAGGATATCAGCTCCGTACAAACAAAGGTAGAGACGGCGCCAACTAACAACTTCGCGGCCACTGGATATTCTCTTGTATGCAGCGAATACAGCGCTTTTAGCATCCTGTAACAGTTTCGACTGTGCCAGTTGGCACCCTGTTCGATCAGAGTTTCGGCCCTCTGCAGATTTCGCTGGATCAAATCATGGTCCATGAAGAATAGTCCGATTCTGATACAATGAAAGACGTTGTCCAACTTGTAACCAAGAGCAACGGTTCTATCGAAAGCCTGTCTCAGTGTTTTGATTGCGTTTTCTTTATCCCCAATTCTACTGAGGTAGTTGGCTTTGTTCAAGTACGCCTCCTTGATGTGAAAGAAGAAAGGATAATTTCGCCGATATAAATTGGTAGAATAGGGATGTAACAAAGTATTAGAATGCATGCTCATACTTGAAAGATTCAAATGAAATCTTTAATGAGAAAATCAAAATTGGATTTGACAGAAAGTAAGCCAGACTATGAACAAATTAAATAATTTTTCAATCCATCCAAATTTAGTGAAAAAAACTGTTTTATTTTTGTTGAACATTCCAAAAGATGTGCTTAACTCAAGACTATACAAATCACGATTGAAAAGTGAAATATAGATATACAGTAAATTATACGGGACGATTTGAAAAGCTAAGTAAATAAAGTCATAAATCTGTAATTTCACCTTAATTTTGCCCAGAAATCATCATTTAACGTCAGAATTGCCTTTCAGTGGCTTTCCTCCAATAAATGGTCATTTATCGTGGAGTTGTTGAAAACTAGTGATCGGCTTTTTTTGTGAACAGGGGACAATATGCCCCTTACCCACCTAGGGTCATATCTTTCGATTGAAAGAAAAACGTAGCGGTTTTCTCCAGATTAGTGTTCTATGCCCGAGAAACGAGCCTTCACTCTCCTAAACAAACATTCAAAAAGTTTGATGCATCCCCTACTTCTTCCACAATTATTTCAACTACCTTCACTTCGATCAAACTTGCATTCATCAATGCGTTTTCTATCGCTTCATCAAATTCTTCAATTGCTTTGACGTTTCTGGATCTCATTTCTTCCAGTAATTTCTCGTCAATTGCCCAGTCCAGATCGCGACAAACAATTTCATAATATGGGGCCATATCTGTAGAAAAAATCATATTTTGAAGTTCCACTTTTTTGGTTTCATCTTTGTGATATTCGGGCAAACTCAACGCGAATTTCAGCTGAGCAATTTCAATGTTTGGGTTTCCTTTCTCTTCACCACTGTCTGATTTCTCTGGGTCCATTTTGATGTGAAAAATTTTTGTTCAACAATTAGATGATAATCTAGAACATTTTGATGTAAATATGACACAAATGTCATTGAATTTTAAATGTCTATAAAGTCACAGGACTTCTGGAATTATACATATGGGAGGAGAAGATTAACGAAACATATTTTTGATTATGATCTGTGACCAGGGGCCTGATTTTGAAATCGGGTGAACGCTCCCATCATGAGAAAATTCGGATGTCTCTTTCTATCTCGTGTCGTTTTCTATTCAAAATAGAAAAAGACAGTCGACTCTCTCTCGGTATGAGAATTCACCCGGTTTGAAAATCAGGCCCCTGGAAAGCGTTAATTCTGCTCGAATCTCATTACATACAAAAAAAAAATTCTTGTATCCAAATGAAATTCCTGGTGTGGTTTTGGATGCTTTCGATATTGATTATCGTGAATAATGGACGAAACACTGATTGTATCAAATCAATAATATCAGGACGTACAATGTCGAGGATTGCTGTGAAAAAACGAAAAGTCGGAATCCAGAGCTGCTATATCCATCTGATAACACAAAAAATTACCACGGGGAAAATGGATCTTTTTTGATTTACCCAGGGGGGGAAATTTAAATGAGAATTCAAGAACGTTGGCATTTTCCGAATATAATGGTCGATTAGAATCTTACTAGGTCATTGATTTCTCAACCCCAATAATGCCGAGGATTGAATTTGAATGACATCTGCCATGGAAAATACAAGCGAATAGTGAGAATTGGGTTCTTGGCCGAAAAAATCTATCTCTTTTGTTCACGATTTCTAGGTCAAAAATTGCTTGTAAACTTGGATACTTTTTGGCTCGACGGACCAATAAAGTGATTTCTGCTCTTTTTCAACAGTCAAAAGTATCACAACAAATGAAATTCAACAAATAACATATATCTTGGGGGCAAGTGAGTTGGTGATGTGGTTCTGTACCCGGCTCATGATCAAGTGGTCGTGGGTCCGATAATAATTTTCTCTTGAGAATTTATCTCTGTTTTATTGGGAAATGACTCTGCCACGTTTTTTGGTTCGATGATCTATAGTGCTCCTTATGTATGGCGTAGGGAGTTAGTAAAAGGCTACGTGCTGAAAAAAATCGATCTAATACGATGACGTTTGGGTATGGAGATACCATAAATAACATGAACTAACGATATAATGGAAATATATATTAATTACTGTCAGTCAAAGACTGACGATATCATACTATAACTACATGCAGACTGCAAATGCATTTTGGGTAAACAAAACCAGCGCGTAATAATCACGTGATCTGTCGATTTTCGCATCGTTATTGGTTGATCCCTGACCTGCCGAATGGACAGGTTTGTTTTGATGATTCCGGAGAGCTAGTGGACCATCACGATAACGGTTTGTAAGGCTAGAAATTCTAATACTGATGAGTCACAGCATGATAAGTCCGGTAACCATCACCTGGCACGCATCAGTCCTGCACGTCATCAACCTCTGTATTTTTGAAAGTGTACAAAAAAAATAAAAAAAAAAAACTTTCCGCTGTAAGCTTGAAATTTTTATAAGATTTTGTTCATTCCTTGTGGAGTTTAAAAGTTTTGTTCAAAGAATATTTACCGTTTGACTTCAAACTGAACATTCCGTGTACCGTCAAAGTGCTCATATATCTAAGATGTCTAGAAGGATGGTGCTGGGACCGATCGCTAGTTGACGCTAATTGGAAGTACATAGTCAACCGATCGATCGACAAACTATATTCTTTGATTCGAGCAGTCAACAAAATGAGCAAAATCTAATGTCATACTCATAAAAAACAAAATCGAATGAAAGGAACACAATTATAGGAAATTTGGCCAGTATTCTGAACAAATAATATAGGTTGTTGATCAGTCAGCGTCCAAAAGTAAAAGTATAGCCAGCCGTCAGGTCGGCCGTTTATACATTTCCTTAGAAATTTGTAACTCTTTTCGTTGCAAACGCCATCTGAACTGATTTGATGTCGAAAAGCCATGATGCTTATTATCATAGTAGGCATGTGTCGCCAAGTATACCCCAAACAGCCCAGGTATAACTCGGTACACCATCCTTCTAGACATCTTACATATATCTTCGTCTAATGGTGCATATATGTCATCACATTAGGTTTCTTGTTCTTTGAAAGCTGAAATATTCCAAATTCTCTCATGCAGACCTGTTATCATGGTATGCCTACACGTCTAGATACTGTGTCATTTGGGGTTTCGGATCGATCAAGTTATATCGTCAATTTGATTCTTTTCGACTCATATCTGTTATGGAAATCAAATCGATAATATTAAAAAAACCACATGCAATGAAATAGCTCTTTAGTTCTCAAATATATTTGGTGGTACTATGGTGTAGGAGAATGATGTCTCGATGTCATACTGAGGAAGCTTTTTCACTCTGATCGCATCACACCAACTCACGATTGGTATCGTTTGTGACTATCTGAGTATCAAATTGCATTAATTATACTATTCAAGAGTAGTAACATATATGTATTCATCTAGAAAAATTAATAGCTAAATTATCAGCAAGGACGTGCTAGAACGTTTATCAGCTTTGTCATATTCCTAGTTAAAACCATACGTTTTATAGTAAGTCATTTCTTCGATCAGTTACATTCAAATTTCAATTGTTCTTGCCGATGGATATTTCAAAATTTGAGATAGTTCATAATTCTCAGAGCTCTGAAGTCCCCCTTGAGTATGCCCCATTTCGAAACGATATGCATAATGTTATTCAAGTATAAGAGGCGATTCTTTGAGCAATTCTAAGACAAAAAGTTCATATAAACATAGGTCCTGTAATGCTTCGTTTCCAAGATACAGGGTGTCAACCTTTGTGAAAAATATAGTTTTTCCTGAATATCTCAATAATTCCTCAGCCGAATTTCTTGAAATTTGGTGGTGTTATTTGGGGTTGATTGGGTCATAACTAGATTCAATTCATTATGTCTAGTGGGTCCCGGAAGGTACCTCGACCAATATTTTTGACCAAAAAAATGTTTGCCACTGATATTTCGCAATAAAAAGAATCTTCCCTTTGAGTTTAGCCTTGTATCTCACAACCTTCGCTTCACCTGGCAGGTACTTGTGCTCATCGAAAACGCCTGTCAGTTTTTTTCTCAAACTTCACAATGAATGAACAAAATCGTATAAAAATCTCAAGCTCAAAGCGAATTTTTTTTTTAGTTTTTTGTAAACTTAAAACTAGAGCGGTTGATGACGTGCAGGGCTGAGACGTGCCAGGTGATGGTTACTACTCTTAGCATGATATCAGTCCTCGGCATAAAAATTTCTATACTTACAGATAAAACGTTACTAAGAGGCACGGCCCAGCTCTTCAGGTTGCCTGATAGTCATTCGATATCTGGAGTTAGGCAGCACCGAGCGCAGTTAGTACTTTAATGGATGAAATCATGCAGGGAAAGACCGCGTCGAAAGCCCATACAACTACAGCAAAATAGCATATTATAGCTCGCAGGCAATATATCAATGAGCCCAAGATATATTGACGATATGCCGTCCTTCGGAGGAGGCGTAAAGCCGGCGGTCCCGAGTCCATGGATGCTGGGCTCGTACAAGATCCCTACCTCTGGCTGGAATACCAGAGGGTTCCGCAAAATTTCCGGTTGGGAGAAGTGTGCTCACCGGCGTCGGTGATTGACCTTGGCAAAGAATTAAACAAAACGTTACTAGCATGGTCAACTAGCTCTTGATTGCTTCATTGAGTGACATTGGAATATTTTATTCGTTGGTGACTCTTATTGAGTTTGTACCTGATGAAGATTTTTTTTATTTGTCAAGTTTGTTTGGAATTGATTTGGTTACTTTTTGGCGGCCATAATTTTCTCAGACTACTAGAAAATAGTATAGAAATTTAACTATTGAAAATGGATGCATTTTTTAGTGTCTATGTCATTCGATTGAAAGTGATTCACTCAATTTCGAAATTCGTTAGTCGACTAAAAATAGCACACTGGCGAAAACCTAGCCTTAGGCCTAGGTCCGCAATATTCACATTAGACCAAATATTTCATTTTTCGCCCTTGTCATTGTACACAATTTTTTCTGAATAACGTTGCCAATAATGAGAATAGTTTTTTTCGAGAACAAATATTATCGCCATGAGATAGAATTTATTCTTCTGTTGATACTAGCTCTCAAAGGTATAATTGTCTCCCAACACGACGAAGCTGAAACTCTGATACATATTCTTTCGAAGATTCGTTATTGCAGACATTTTATTTCCCACATAACCCACATGCCCCAAAGCCTCGCCCAAAGCCCAAAGGTTCATTAACATTGGTTTTGCTAATGATTTGAAGAAACGAGCAATCGGCCATGGAGACCGAGGGTAATTAGTCGTTTAAACTGCCTACTACTTACTCGTAAATGCCTAAGTTAAGGAGAATGTTTTCTTGTATGGATTTTTATAAACTCGCTTTGGAAATAATTCCTGTACAACTTCCAGTTTCAGGAAAAATTTATCGAATTTATGCAAGCTGCGTATTTATTAGCAAGGGAATTCAGAACACTTGATGCGATTACTAATAGGCAATACTGTAAAATGAAAAGTGGAAAAAAACATCTTTCAATCGATATTTGGGAATGCAAGTAGGAAGTATGATCGAATACTGAAGCAACTATATTCTCTCCACAACAAATGGTAAACTTCTCCGTTATCAAAAAGTGTACAATGGTATTCCAGAGTTCGAAAAAAGAAAAGTCGATGATGAATATTGAAACAGAGTATTTCATTACTTCGAAGTAGTCCGTGCCATAAAATGACAGAACGCCACCAATTGTGCTATAAAATTGTCGTGATAAAGAAATACAGGGTATTCACAGTCTTTCCACATGATTATTATAGAGGTCATAAGAAATAAAAAACATCAGAAAATATCTTATCGAGATAAGCAAATCACAGGTAAACATATGTCAAAAACAATGGATATTTCTTGTTTTTTTTTTATGGCGAATTTTGTGAAAAATAAACGGTATTATACACTTCTGATAAGTATACGACTGAAGCGAGTCTGAGAATTCGGTTGTCTGGTAAATGCATGTATTTTAGTAAATTATATGATTCGTATTTCAACAAAATTATATGAGAAAATGAGACCAAGTTGACCTAGATAAATTTCTTGAAATGAGTTTCCCAGAAGAATTTTTTTGTTTGAATCGTCGAATTTCAACAATCAAATAGTTCGAACGAAGTCTTTTTTTTGGGGGGATAGCTTCAATTTTTGCAGCGTATGATAGTGTTACATAGGTTCGTTACCTTCGTAGAGACTGTAGAAGTTGTGCAGAATGCTCCTAGGGTAAATACGAAGTGCAGTATTGTTTAGCGAATGATGCGGCTTGAGCGTTGTATTGTTTGAGGAGTCGAAAGCGACTGAACACTGGAACGTAGTGAGTAAGCAGAGTCTGGCGGTCAGCGCTCCATTCTTTATTTATTTTCCAATGTTCTCAGTATATTCAGCCTCCCGTAACAAGATGATACCAGGTATTCGATATGTTCTTTACAATTCAGTTTTTGTCGAACGTCATTCCCAGAAATGGCATGCTATTTACGAACTTGATATATTTGTTAAAGAACTTCAAAGGAGTGGGGGGGGGGGGGGTTGTAAATTGCCTTTCTTGGAAAAAAGAATACTGTGTTTCCTTTGTGAAAATTGTTAAGCCGGAGCCTTATAACCAAGCTTCCAAGCCTGCGAGTGTAGTTGCCATCATAGACGATAAGTTATCTTGCTTTTTGATTCTGCCGTTAAGGACCAAGTCGTCAGCGTAGTGACGTCCTCTTAGCCGGAGCTGGATACTTTCCATAACGTCGTTGATGGAAACAGTAAAGAGCGAGGGGCTCATACAGATCCATGGGGGTTTCATTTTCCTCGAAAGATACAATCTGGTTGTAACTTTCGAGTACCCGAAAAAGTCTTTGATAAATGAGTTTTTCCATTAGTTTACACATTGTGCAAGTCAGAGCTATCGGTCTAGATGGTTCCGGATTTGTTTTCGGTTTCCTCGACTTGAGGATGGGCATAACTGTTGTCTGAGACCAAATTCTAGGGAATTTATGTTCTTACCAGATGGTTTTGAACAGCTGAAGCTGAAGTTTGTGTGCCCTCCGAAGAAGATTTTTCAGAAGACAGTTGCGATATTATCTGGACCTAGACTTGTGCCCCGTATAGTGGGCTTCTTATTCCATTACAGTCAGAGGTAGATTCAGTTCAGAAATCTCAATACTTGCAGATGTATCACTATTTGTTGCTCTGAGTGGCAAGAGAATTGCAGGTAGATCGATTTTCCGAGATCTTGCTCTGTAAATTCTGGTAAGCTCATCTGCGATTTCTTGGTTGTCGCTTCTGATTCTGTCATCTACTTCCAATATCCTTTTTTCATTAAAAATTTTTTGTCCTGAGATTCCAATTCTTAAAATACTATTGAAAGAGCTTTTGAAGGGTCTTGAAAAAATGAAAAACGTCAGAAATTATAGTTCATCTATTTTCATTTAATGAAGTTCGCTACAAGAAGTGGTTGAAGCGATTATTCGAAAATCGATAATTGAATTTCAGCAACTGAGAACTAATTTAGATCCAATTTGAACAAGTCGAAAGAGACAAGTTAGGTCAGGATTCGATTTGAGAAAAATCACCTATAAAACTGATTTTGCTTCCAAATTTATATGAAACGTATTTTCTTGACAAAAACAAAAGTTGTGAAGGTTTCCGGGAAAGCTGAAAAAAAATTGGCTCTATTCCTCTGACATCTGAAATTTCAATGCACTGAAGACATCTATAGCGGGTCGGAATGCCTGTCTAGCATTAGATTTGTGAAAACAATGATTTCGAATATCGAAATTATGATCACAAGTTTCAAATTTTGTACCACTAGTTTGAGAAATGAGCCAATAAACACCACAAAGTTGGACCAGATCATACAATACCGAGAAGTCGAAACATTATACAATGGAGTAATCAATCACAACAAAAGATAATTATGATATGAGTGTTGAAAGTAAGGTTTTGTGAGTGAAAAAGTTTGCGAAACAAGCGTGGCGAGTTGAGAAATTTCACGAACAAAATAAAACTTACTTTTAACACGAATATCATAAATAACTGTCCTGTTTCCATAATAAAATAGATAAATTTGATATTTCTAGAAAAACACATTTTGATATCTACTATTTTCATGTTATCGCATTTGCTATGAAGTGGCCGTGTCAGGTGACGCCGAATCACCTGGTTACCAACAAACAGTATTGTTTACAGCTCACGCGTTTCATTTGAAGTCAAATATAAAGTTCTTGCTGGTGTTTACTTTTCTGCATAATGAAAAACAATAGTGAAGAATTGTGTGTTCCTGACGATATTGAAGAGGTTACAGAAAAAGTATCAATTCAATTGTTACCGATAAAATCGGCTCAGCAGTACGTCATCGCATATTAAAATTTTCTTAGCTGGTGTAGTTTCAAAGAGATCGAAGAAAATTTCAGCGAAACCGTCCTCATAGCCTATCTAGAAGAGAAACCAAAAAAATGGAACTCGTCAATTTTGTGGAGCAAGTTTTCAATGATAAAGTCGAGGTAAAAATGGTGTTAATACAAGCAAATATTTCAAGGTAATAGCATTCTTGAAGCGGAAAAATGAAAGTTATAGGCCCAAAAAATCTAGAGGTTTATAAATGAGGGGGCAGATAAAAAATATTTGATGATAACAGAACAAGTCACTCTTTTTACATCGTTGGAAAAAATATTGACTATTTTAAAAATGCCCTCTATCATTGCTGAGTTTCTGAACATCCCGGAACCAAAGGAATATACAGGTCACTGATTCAGAAGGTCTTCTGGTTCTTTGCTAGCAGAATCATGAGCAAATATAACGGATAGGAAGCTCAGATGATGGAAGTATACAACAGGAGCTGAGTGTGACATCGTTCAATCCATTTCTAATAAAAAGGCTATTGCTGAAAGAATAATCCCAACAGCTAGCTCGAATGCGTTACAAGACTCTTCAACATCGCAAGGTATTAATATTGTTACGATATATCTTTGGGTTCGTTGATTAAAACTCCAAACAACACCAAACTACTTCTATTACAAACTCTTTGTCACAACACAATACAATATAATCACTTAAACTGCTCCGCCAACTTTTCACGCTCTATACTAAACACTCTGATAAACTCTCAGTAATAGAAATTCACACTTAGACTTCTGCACAAAGCTCTCTCCACTTAGCTCTGAATAACTTTGCTCAATTCTCTGCGAATAAAACTCTGCTAAATAACTGTCTCTGCTATTAACTAACTCTTCCCGCGATGAAGCGTTCAATATCAGCAGTTCTTCTAATTTTACTTTTCATATTAATGTTCATAAATAATAATAATAATGTAATTAATGGATATGATACATTCGTAACAGAATTTAATTGTATCTATATCTAATGTTCATAATAAAACTTTCTTGAAAATTGAATAATTATGTTTGGTTTATTGCTATTTGATCAAAAAAACTCGTATTAAAAATACTTTTAACACTAGCGTTAAAAATATTTTCAACGCGCTACTTTGCAAACATCATCTTTTAATACTCTTGACAATTAGAAAATTCCACTTTTGATGACAGTTATACAAAAAATATATTAACACTCCATTCATCCACATTCACTGCGAAATAATATACATCCAATTTACCTGTTTCCCTCGAAGAGAGCACAGCCACCACCCTTCGATATTCGCTGTATTCTGCTCGAGTACAATCAGTTTGTCTCCTTTGCGAAACTGTAGTTCATCAGGTGTGTCAGGAATGTTGTCATATAAAGCTCGTGCCAAACAGTGCTGAAAGTAAAGGATAATTATTATCGTTTGTTTGAATCTGATTGACAATGTTCAGTGGTAGTGGTTCAGACAAATGACTGTTTTAAAAAGGTATCAGATGCAGGCGATCGAAGTTGTGAATAAACTCGTTTATTATAATAATTACGATATTAATTGAATGAAAAAGTAATTCTTATTTTTCTCAAACTGAAATGAATGAAACTCGTTTTGTAGGAGTAAACGCAGAATTATATGAGGGGTCGAAGAGAGAACGTCATTTTTCCAGGAACTCTTGAATTGCGAGGAGAATTCGACACACATCATCGAGACCTCTCTCGAAGATACTCTATAGACGTACGCAAGTATAAAAGGAGACACTTCATTGCGGAGGAGTTAGTTATGCGCAGATAGTTATTGAAATAGTTATCAGAGTTTTCTATTAGTGGAGAAGTTTACAGAGTCTTATCGGAGAGAGAGCTTTGGTATTGCTAAGTGCAGAAGTCGAAGTACGGAGAGTTTCAGTACAGAGCGTTGGATAGTTAGAAGAGGGATTTGAGTGATTATATTGTGATAAAGAGTTGTAATAAAAGTAGTGAAATGTTGTTTGGAGTTTTAATAAACGAACCAAAGAGTAATCGTAACGATATTTCAAAATTCACGCATTTGCAATAAACAAGTAAAAAGTGAAGCGACGATAATAAGGATATTTCTCACAGAACATGAAAGAGTAAAAATTCACAATTTATTCATAAAAGTTACCCACCTACTAACAATGTGTAGTTTTTTTCTGCGTTTCGTTATCAAAAAAAGTTCAGTAGTTTGGAAGGGTGTCATTTCAACTACATGTTTTGCATTTCTAGCCAATAACAATTGAATATTTCCCAAATTCACTTCATGCCTAAACGATTCTGTTATTAAAATACAAGTATGCCAATAACTCGGATTGTCAAGTATATTTATGAAGTGTGTTGTCCAGATGCACAGGAAGTCACCGTATTGAACGAAATGACGTCAATTGAAGTGGTACACTTCGAGTCGTATGATACATTTTTTTGTTCTGAAGCAACTTCAATCAAGATTAATTATGACTGGCCCGCTTTGGATATATACACAATGGATTACACTTGTAACAAACCACCCTGAATGAGTCAGATGATATTGGGATAATAAAAAAAAACATGAAATACACCAACCTTTGTTTTAAGGAAAGCACATTTCTACAGAAACATTAATCTTCTATTTATATGTACAGTTCTTAGATCTGCAAAGAGAAATGGGAGTTTAGCTCCATATCACACCTAGACTTCATTGGATTTATAATATTTATAATAATAATAATTAATAAAATTACCAAGTAATCAAGCAGAGCATCGAAAGGTCGACAGTCAGCCAGCCCTTCGGACGGTGGACGCTTACCTTCGTCGACAGCCTAGACAGAACGGTGGGGTCAAATACATATTTCTTTGGCCAAAAGTGAATATGAATAGCCCAAATTGAGACTTAATCTTCCAAGATGCAATATTTAATATATCTGTCGCGTCGTAAGTCGAAGGTACTCCTCCCTTTTTGTCCAACTCGAATTGGGTTGTAGGGAAGCACATTTTTCATGAATAGAAGAAATATTCATACTTTCTCAAAGTGAAATAGTACACATGTTCAGGAAACATGCAGAAATTAAAACTGCGCCAAATAAATTTGAATAATCATCACCATGGTTACGTTATACTCTTAAGGTAGTACCTTCATTTGGTCGAAATTTATAGAAAAGGCTGAAATACATATAACTGTTAGATTTAGTGATAACACGCATTTTTGCGAAATTTGAGCGAGATTGACCTTTTCGTTACCGAGATAATGAATTCAACATTTGCATGGGCTCTTATGGGAAATCGGAAAATTTGACGCAAAATTGCGATTTTAGTAAAGAACGAATTTATAGACATGCGCAAAAAACCGATTGTATTAAACTATAGCAAGATTGAAAATTTCGTGCGAAGTTTGAATGCATTTCACCTTCTAGTTATTGAACTATGAGACAGAGAAGATTACATTATCGCACTCGTCGCAGTAGCGAGCCGGACTAAATAGCAACGTCGCACGAGTTGCTTTGTCGAAATGGTTGTCAAGTACTCGGCTCAACAAACTAAAGTCCCGTCTCACGCGCAGCTATGCCAAAACTTTTTTCTTCATAATTTGATATTTTATTGGAAATGGAAGGAAAATTATAAAATACTATTGGATACTATGAAAAATTATCGTGAATTATAAGAAATCACGATAATAAAAGAATAAATGAAAAAAAATATAAAGAATCACGAGAAACTTATAAATGATGGGGCATAATAAATTTATGACATTGATGAATGATGAATGAATCAGAAGAATGGCGAACTTGGAAATTTGGGCGTAGTGATAAAAACTCAATGTAATATTTCTACAACGAAATTGATCGAAAGCGATAGGAATTGCAAGAGTCCAATAAAGTGGAATTATACGCGTATTCACACAACTCAAGAGTCCCGCCCATTCCTCGCACAGCAGAGTATGCAGCTTGCCGGATCTACGGCTCCATGTAAAAGCATAAGGAGCGCGGTACACTCGGGCGGAAAAGCATACTCGCTGCCGCAGCGCAATAGCAGCGCTTCTTCACTCTCGAGAGGGCGAGAACTTTTGCGCCTGACGTTAGGGCTGGTACTACCTTAATGCCGCCGATAGTGAAAGTAATAATTTTCAACTTTGATTAATCAGTATAAAGATTTGCATTTTTCACTAGCATCCATAGAGAAACTAAATCTAGCATGTCAATTCAGAGAAGGAATATTCAATGCGGCTCGTAAGGTTCTACGGGTGGTTCGTCAACCTCCACGCCCGCCGCACAAAGCATTACTATTTCTCATAATAATGTTACGTCCTAGCGCCGGCCCTGACCATATCGTAAACGCAAGGCGAAGGATCGCGTCGTAGCGAACGTCATTTTCCAAGAACCCGTGGATCCGCCTGGAGAATTCGAGACACGTCATCGGGGCTTCTTTCGACGATTCTCGATTGGCACGCACGAGTTGGTTATTCGGAAGTTTGTATTCAGAGCTAAGTGGAGCGAGTTTAGTAGAGCTAAGTGCGAAGGTAGAGAATTTTTAGTACAGAAGAGTTTAGTACCGAGCATTGGAAAGTTATCGGAGCGATTTAAGTGATTGTGTTGTATTGTATTGTGATAGAGAGTTTTAATAAAAGAAGTTTAGTGTTGTTTGGTGTTTTAATTGACGAACCCAGAGGTATATCGTAACAGTGGTGTCAGAATTGAGATTTTCCAAGGGAGAAATCGTAACAATAACATATTATGCTATTATTTTGGCTGACCCTCATGGACTTCACTGAATGTGAAGAAAGATGGAATCAATCGTTTGTCTATTCGAGGGATATAAATCCAGCATTACGAGAAAACTATTTGAAACATTCACAGTAAACATTCCTGAATGAAATGAAGGTTTTTATTTGTATCTGAACAAAAACTACTTCGTTGTTTTCTGAGCAAATCTCATTTAGTACTATTAGTCCAGTGAATAGTTACTTCATTTTTTCTCCATCAGCAGACACGTCTACATCGCTTTTGTCAACGACATACCATCATCCTGAAGCAGTTTCTCCTTGATTTTCAAGTTTTCAATACCAATAATGAGCATACACTTTACTTACTGACAGATAATCTAGCATACATTTTTTGGCTTTCGATACGAGTTCTGAAACAAACTGCACAATACTTTGTCCCACGACCTGCTTGCATGAGAAAAATTTGCTTCTCTCGTGAAATACATATTTCTCTGGAGAGTATCTGTCGATATTGTTCGACAAAGTTTGAAGTATATTCACCACATTTTTCTGGTTAGATTGTTCGGTACTCTCTTGAGAACATTCCTCAGCTATCGAATGTAAAGACTTAGCAACATCGGTTGATTTCGTCAAAGTAGAGTTTTTAGAATCGTTAAGATTATTTTCAGATGTTGATATATGTAAATTAAATTTCTTTGGTTTGACTCGCACCGAATTCCGATTTACACATTTGGCGTGGCCCATTTTCTTTGTGGTTTCTGTATACTTCTCACTTCTATTGCGGTACTTTCAACATAGATGTGTGCTTGTCTTGAATTTTTGGTTCCCTCTTTGTATCATTTCATTTCTCTTTATTTTTTCAGTTCTCGAAACAACCCTTGAGTGAGGCCAAAGCTAACTGATTGTCTAGAGCAGGGGTGCTCAAACTTGAACTGTTGGCGATCTACCTCAATATTGTTAGACTACGATCGATAGACTCTGAGTGTAGGTCTACTCTAAATTGTCAATAATTTTTTTTTTCAAAATTGCGAGTTCATTGGTTCTTAAAAACAAACGAGTTGTAGTGTCTAAACTCAACTAAAGGGTGACTTTGGATATTGAAGCGTGGCACTGCATGTCCTCAGCATACTTTTCATAAGAGGGTACGTAATTACCGAGTGCAAATCATGTTCGTCAGTAAGTCGATTGCGATATTTTGACTTAATTATCTTCATATCAGAAAATGCAAACAAGTACCGCCGCCTTTTCATGCTAGCAGGGGTTTATTATGATGAGAGAAAGTGGTGAGGGTGTTATTCTGGCCTAATTGTGGATGGAATAAATTTTGGTAGTTTATTCATTTCATTTTGTTCTAGTGACCTATCCTCTAAAACAAAATCTGTAAATAGTTCTATATCGGAAATTTCTTCTCAAGATCGACTCAAAAAGCACTCGCGATCGACCAGTCGATCGCGATCGACCGTTTGAGCACCCCTGGTCTAGAGCATTCAGAATCTCAATTATCATGAACAAAGTACACAATCTATAAGTTACAGATGAAAAAGTTATCAAAAGCAGATAGCGCGATACTATCAAGTTGAAAAACAAAAAATTATGAAATTTGACTTACTGCAGAAATTGCACGTGTGCACTTTGTTCATTAGAAATGTTCACTATGGATATTTCATCAAGTTTTCTCGTAATGCTGGAATGATATTCCTCGCCATCGCCATGGAACAATCCTGTTATATCTACTCTGGTGGGAAAAACGAAAATTGCTTCAATTAGACAAACGATTGATTCCACCTTCCTTCACATTCAATGGAGTCCATAAGGGCCCGAAACTGAATCCAATAACTCTGAATGTGCTTTCTGGATAATGTTTCATGCATAAAATACTAAAAAGTTTACGAATTTTCTGGTGCTCTGGGGTTGGAAATTCATAACCTGAATGCTGACACTTCGGAAATGGATGTAGGGGCAAATTTTCAAGTGAAAATTGGTCCATGAAGTTATCCCGAAATATCTTTATTTTCCAAGTTATTTGCTATTGGAAATTTTGATTTTTTGTTGAAAATTTATAATGACCAAAAATGAAGACTTTGAAAAAATAAAGAGACTGGTTTGTCCTAAGAATGCTTTAGGTCCAAATAAAAATAAATTATGAAGAATCCTTTTTTTCTGGGAACAACTTTTCTAGAAGTATTCAAGGTTGAATATCGCCAAACCGATGCATTTTTTGGAAGGAAACTTATAGAACATTTTTTATGGTCCTTGAACAAGCCTTTGAGTTCAGCATTGCATGGAGTTGCTTTATAACAAAGCGAATTACCATGCAGAAACTAATGTATCAAGTTATTATTATTAATATATCAAGTTAGCGAGAAACGTTTCGAAATATGGATAACTATTCCATAATTTGATGCTATTTTGTTCTTCATAATTTCGACTGGACCATTAGAATCCTCTAATTATTCGCTAACTAGTTGCGGAGGAAAACATTTTCCGCTCCTTTTTTTTCAAATACATGATGTCTCGCTAACTTGACGTCAAGTTAGCAATAAAAATTTTTTGTTATTGAGTTTTTCATAATTTTGAATAGACCATTAGATTTCTCTAATTATTCGTTAATTAGTTGCGCAGGAAAATCTTTCATTTCATTTTTGTTTCAAAAATATATTTCTCGCTAACTTGACGTCAAATTAGAAATACAACTTTTTTATTATCAAATCCTTCATAACTTTGGCTAGACCTTCAGATTCCTTTTATTATTCGCTAATCAGTTGCGAAAAAAATCTTTCATTTTTATTAAAATATCTGATGTGTCGCTAACTTGACGTCAAGTCAACAGTACAACTTTCATATTGATGAGTTTTTCATTATTTTCACTATATCATCAGATTTCTGCGATGATTCACTAATTAGTTACGGAGGAAATTAATTTTTTTTTTAATATACATAGCATCTAAGAGTTCTATGAGGAGTAATTTTAATAATTCATTTTATATTTTCATTTCATATTTTATATATTTCAAAGAAACACTTATGTGGCTATACCACTTCAGAGGTGCTATTGTCTATGTATTTTCACCTTATAATGAATATGAGCGAAGTTGTGATTATTTTTGATAGAAATAATAACAACAACAAGGGTGCAAAGTGCTAATTTTCCTCCCGAGGATGAAGTTTACTGCCTGACGCGTAGCGGAGGACAGAAATCATTCAAGGGAGGAAATGGCGAAAGAGGGCAATTGAATTTCCAGGTTATGCCGTGATTGGTCAACTCGTTAGCAAATGGGTCAATTTGAAGCTCATCGATAGCCTCTAATAGCTCACGGTTTGCTCCTCTCAAGATTTGTTCCATTACCTGACCATATCACTTCAACTTGGCCCCTTCTGGATATAGGCCAGTAGATATAACAAAAGTTTTGAAACTTCATTAGAATGAAAAGTACGTTCAAATTATATTGAGTCTAATTTTGCAACCCTTCTTTCTGAACGGAACATGTTGAAAAATTCGCATTATTTGTACGGAGATGAGTGCTCGCTTGAAACAGCCGATTAAACGTTCCCAACTTCCACCCATAAATGGCGAAAGAGGGCAATTGAATTTCCAGGTTATGCCGTGATTGGTCAACTCGTTAGCAAATGGGTCAATTTGAAGCTCATCGATAGCCTCTAATAGCTCACGGTTTGCTCCTCTCAAGATTTGTTCCTTTACCTGACCATATCACTTCAACTTGGCCCCTTCTGGATATAGGCCAGTAGATATAACAAAAGTTTTGAAACTTCATTAGACTGAAAAGTACGTTCAAATTATATTGAGTCTAATTTTGCAACCCTTTTCTCTAAACGGAACATGTTGAAAATTTCGCATTATTTGTACAGAGATATTTGCAAAAGTTCTGCAAACTCTCGAAGTAATGCAAAATAGCAGTTTACATCTTCTGGTGAATTTGCAACCATTCAAACAAAACGGAACGTTTCGTTATATCAAAAAAAGTTGGTAACAATCCTAATTTTTCCGAAAAAAATCCAAAAGTTCTGCAAACTTTCATAAATAACCGAAATAATCTTCTTGAGTAGTACTTCAATTTGCAACCTCTCGCGTTTAACGGAAAATATATTTTTGCAATAAGTTGTTCAATGTCATCAAAACAAGTATCGAAATTTTTACAAAAGTTTTAAATACGGGTTGCAACTGAAGAAGTCCTCACATACAACGTTTTCATGGATTTGCAACCACGGCTGCAATACGGAAATGAGGGTACAATCAAAATGAAAAATATTATGGTATTTGTTCTGTACCAAAAAAAGCAAAAGTTCTGCAAATTTGTGAAGTGTGGAGAAATAGCTGTTTACATCTTCTGATAAATTTTCAACCATTTAAAAAGAACGGAACTGTTTGTTTGAAAAAAATGTTATCAATCCTAATTTTCCAAAAAAATTCCATAACGTTGTGCAAACTTTCATAAATAACCGAAATAATCTTCTTGAGTAGTACTTCAATTTGCAACCTCTTGCGTTAAACGGAAAATATATTTTTGCAATAATTTGTCAATGTCATCAAAAAAGTTTCGAAATTTTTACAAAAGTTTTGAATACGGGTTGCGAATGAAGAAGTCCTCACATACAACGTTTCCGTTGATTTGCAACCACGTCCGTAACACGGAAATACTCTTGTACTCTTTCAAAAAAAGCAAAATTTCTGCAAATTTTTGAAGAGTGGAGAGATAGCTGTTTACATTTTATGATGAATTTGCAATCATTCAAAAAGAACGGAACTGATCGAAAAAAAATGTTATCAATCCTAATTTTCCAAAAAAAATTCCAAAAGTTCTGCAAAACTTAGAAAGATGACCAAAATCTATTTGTTGAGAAGTACTTCAATTTGCAACCTCTTGCGTCAAACAGAAAATATATTTGCGCAATAAATTGTTCTACTCCACTGATGAATTTGCAATCATTCAAAAAGAACGGAACTGATCGAAAAAAAAATTTTTATCAATCCTAATTTTTCGAAAAAAATTCCAGAAGTTCTGCAAAACTCAGAAAAATGACCAAAATCTATTTGTTGGGAAGTACTTCAATTTGCAACCTCTTGCGTCAAACAGAAAATATTTTTGCGCAATAAATTGTTCGTTTTGATTGAAACAAGTGTCGAAATTTTTACAAAAATTTCAGATTAAAGTTGAAAATGGAGAAGTCCTTCCGTCGAACGTTTCCGTTGATTTGCAACCACGTCCGTAACACGGAAATAAGGGTAAAAACAAAATAACGATAATTTTGTATTTGTACTCTTTCAAAAAAAGCAAAAATTCTGCAAACTAATGAAGTGTTGAAAACTAGTAGTTAATATTCTTTTGGCATATATTTGCCAGCATTCAAATGAAACGGAAACGTTCTGAAAACTCGAAAAAATACCACACAAAAATCTATCAATAAATCAAATGATATCAAATACCGGTACCTACTAACAGAGGAATTCAGATCCAATAAACCAGTTCAATATGTAATGAGCATAATCCGAATAATAATCAAGTATTCAGCTGGACAACTGTGATGTTAGTCCCTTCCTGAGGTTGTAAAAATACGATTAGTTTTTCTTGAATAATCGAGGTTCCGTTTTAAATTCGAGGTTGCAAAGTTTCATATCCACTGAAACCGATTTTATCTTCATTTGCAACCACGTATAAAAACTTTTGTAATTATCTCAATATTTGTATGTACTGGACATGGCGGCGTTGAGGGAACAAATTTAATAAATACATATTCCGTTTTTCAGAAATGGTTGCAAATGTAAGTAACCAAGTTGAACATTTTTTTCATGCCATTATGAATTTTGCAGAACTTTTGTAATTTTTTTAAACAAATTGCAACGGAAAACTACAACAAATGAGACAAACATGAGGTTCCGCAACTGTAACAAGGTTGCAACTTAATGCATGTTGTAAAACAATATCACTAGCGGTATTCCTAGTTTGCAGAACTTTTGCAATTTTCTGAGCGAAAATAAAGCATTGAAACGTTTTTTGCCATTTAAACAATGTTCCATTCATCGCAGGCTTATGCAAAATTTTATAGTTTGTTTTCATTCACGCACTAACATACCGGTAAAGTTTGAAAACTTTTGGAATTATTATGAATTGATTGTCTATATCTACTGGCCTATAGAGGGATAGCGAAGTATTAAAGTAGGTACATATAAACAAATATGGAACGTAAAGGTATCCATGGGGCATATATATATATATATATATATATGGTATATATATATATATATATGGTATATATATATATATATATATATATATATATATATATATATATATATAATACATATATGTATTATTTTGTTCAAGTGGAATCTTATATTGGAGTTGACAATCGCAGATATCATTTTTAATTATGATTATCTTTATCACTGATCAAAATGTTCAATTGGATTTTGTAGTAATAGTTGCCTATTTAATATTGATCAAGTTTTTCATTAGTGCTGTCTCTTGGATCACATAGGTGGTCTTGTCAATCTTTGAGTCAATGAGTGATTCTATTATATATTATAGTACCAAGGGAATTCATTCAGTCCATTCATGCTCGTTGTACATAGAAGATTTTATTCCTAATCGATTTCAAAGCAAAATATGTGAAATTTGAACATTCATCATTTGCAATGACGTAAATAAACAATAGTGTAACGAAATGTGCTAGCGCCGGCCCTGCCACCTATCGATGCGAATTCCAGGAACGAGTATACTCGCGTGATCGCGGCTCATCCAGAAGATTCGACTGTGAAGATTTGTCTAGATGGTTCTCCACTGTATGAACGAGCATATAAAAGCGGGAGCGCGCACGCCGACGGCAGAATTTTTAGTACAGAGAGTTTAGTAGCGAACATTGGAAAGTTATCGGAGCGATTTGAGTGATTGTGTGGTATTGTATTGTGATAGTGAGTTATAATAAAAGTAGTTCAGTGTTGTTTGGTGTTTTAATCGACGAGCCCAGTGATATATCGTAACAGTGGTGTCGGAAGTGGAATTTTTGATGGTAAATAAAAACAATTTATGGTTAATACGAGAAGTACATCCTACAATACGATGGAGGATATGTTGAAATTTATGCAAAACCAATTTGCGGATTGGGAAAGACGACGACAGGAAGATGAAAAGCGTCGGCTGGGGGAGAAAGAATTAGAGGAAAAGCGACGACAGGAAGATGAAAAGCGACGGCTGGAGGAAAAAGAATTGGCAGAAAAGCGACGGCTGGAGGAAAAAGAATTGGCGGAAAAGCGACGGCAGGAGGAAAAACGAGAACGAGAAGAATCGCTCAAGAAAATTCTCGAAGACCAGAGAAAAGAGCGAGAAGCTGAAAAGAAAGAACGACAATTAGAACGAGAAACTGAAAAGATAGAACGAGAAGAAGGACTCCAGAAAATTCTCGAAAATGAAAAGAAAGAACGGGAAGAAACACTCCAGAAAATTCTCGAAGAACAGAGAAAAGAGCGAGAGGACGGAATCCAAAAAATTCTCGAAGAACAGAGGAAAGAACGAGAACGTGAAAAAATAGAACGAGAAGAAGCAATCCAGAAAATTCTAGAAGAACAGAAGAAGGTGAGAGAAGAACAAAAGAATGAATTAGTTCTAATAGGAAAACAGTGGAAAGCAGACTTCCAGAACGTTCGAGAACATCAAGACAAGTTATTCGAGCATGCTTTACATAAAACAAAAGTACAAATGGAAGAACTGAAAGGAGAACTAAGAGTAGATCTGGAGGAACTGAAAGGAGACCTAAAGGAAGAACTAAAGGGAGACGTCGAGAAAATCGACGATGACGTCAATAAGAAAGTGGATATAGTGCGAGAGGAGATGAGAAATGAGATGAGAAATGAAATGAGAGGTCTAGAAAAACAGATAGCTCTTCTCAAGAATCGAGATCGCCGAGACAGTGTTGCCATGTACCGTCGACAATTTGAGGCTGCGGCAGAAACTAATGGATGGGGCGACAAAGAATAACCTACGGCACTAATAGTAGCTTTGAGAGGGCCAGCTTTGGGTATATTACAAACGATACCCATAGAACAGCAGAAGCAATATGACGACCTGATTTCTGCACTAGAGTTGAGGTATGGCGATCAACACCGAGAACAGCTGTACCGGGCCCAAATGAAGACTCGCACCCAAAAATCTGGTGAGAGTCTGCAAGAATTTGAGGCAGATGTTCGACGCCTAATCCAGCTGGCGTTCCCAGATGCACCCGGAGATTTCAAGGAGCATTTGGCTGTGCAGATATTCATTGACGGACTTAGAGACCCAGATCTCCAAAGAACTCTGCGACTTACAAGTTTCAAAAGGAGTAGCGATGCCTTGGTACGTTCGCTAGAAGTGGAGGCGGCCTTCAACATCTCGAGGCCGAAAGTGCGAGCGGTAACAATTGACGATCCCGAACATAGATCTGGCGCTACGAGTGGTTCATTTGAGAAATTTCTGGAGGAGATCAAATCGTTGATAAGTGGAATGAGCACCCAGAAGAAGAGAACGTGCTAGCGATGTGGAAAATTAGGACATCTTATCAAAGACTGTAGGGTGAGGATGCCATCAAGACCTAGCTCACCTGCAAGGGTTCCATCCCCATTTCAAGTCCACGTCAACGAGGCCTGTTTGTTTTGGACACAGATGCCAGTAATAATGGTATTGGAGCCGTACTATCACAAGAGCAAGATGGTCAGTATCACTTCAGGATAAAACATCGACCAGGACGATTGCATAACAAAGCAGATGCCTTGTCAAGAAGACCTTGTTCGGGTACTTGTAAACATTGTGAGCGAATTGAACGTCGCGAAGGAATCAACCAAGTGAGATTGATAGTAGACGACAATTGGACGACAGCAAAGATGCGACAAGACCAGGAAAATGATCCAAACGTTGCAGAATTTTTGAAATGGAAAGAAAATAGAGCGGAAAGACCCACCTGGAAGGACATCTCAGATCGATCACCAACGTTCAAAGCATTGTGGGCACAATGGGATTCCTTGATTGTGGAGAATGGCCTACTGAAGAGGGCTTGGGAGTCAGTCGATGGCAAGAAAGTGAGTTCCCAACTGGTTGTGCCTATGTCGAGAATAGAGGATGTTTTGTTAGAGATTCATGGTGGTAAATCAGGTGGACATCTAGGAGTTAACAAGACCTTGGATAAAATACGGCAAAGGTTCTACTGGGTCCAATGTCGAGAAGATGTCGAGAGATGGTGCCGAAGATGTCCAAAATGCGAAGCAAGCAAAGGTCCGAGAACAAGATCCAGGGGCGAGATGAAACAATACAATGTTGGTGCTCCCTTCGAACGAATCGCCATCGATGTAGCTGGACCGTTCCCGATGACGAATGATGGCAACAAATACATCCTCGTTGCCATGGATTATTTCAGTAAATGGGTTGAAGCTTACGCCTTGCCTAATCAAGAAGCATCCACCGTTGCAAGAACCCTGGTGGACAACATGTTTACAAGGTTTGGAGTGCCAATGGAGCAACATTCCGATCAAGGAAGAAATTTCGAATCGAATTTATTCAGGAAAGTTTGTGAATTGATGGGAATCAGCAAGACCAGAACAACTGCCCTCCACCCACAGTCTGATGGCATGGTCGAGAGGTTCAACAGGACTTTGGAAGAACACCTTTCCAAAGTAGTAGAAGAGCATCAAAAAGACTGGGATCGACACCTTCAACTATTCTTAATGGCTTACCGGGCAGCTGTGCACGATTCCACAAAGCTCACCCCAGCCAGTATCATCTTCGGGAGAGATCTTCGTTTGCCCTGTGACTTGGTGTTCGGATCCCTAAGTTCGGAGGAAAAAGAGGTACAGGATTATGCAGATGAAGATTACCAGTGACAGGATGAAGGCTCGATACGATCTCAAGGCAAATACTGGTGGATTCAAAGAAGGAGATCGAGTGTGGCTGTACAACCCTCGTCGTAGAAAAGGAATTTCTCCCAAACTAACACCATGCTGGGAAGGACCCTATTCGATAGTCAAGAGAATAAATGACGTGGTGTACAGGATTCAACGTAGCCCCAGAGCAAAAATGAAGGTCGTTCACCTAGAAAGACTTAAACGTTACAATGGCGATAATGACGTATTGTTTGATCGGGACGATCAAAATTGAGAGGGGGATAATGTAACGAAATGTGCTAGCGCCGGCCCTGCCGCCTATCGATGCGAATTAGTGCGAGATTCCAGGAACGAGTATACTCGCGTGATCGCGGCTCATCCAGAAGATTCGACTGTGAAGATTTGTCTAGATGGTTCTCCACTGTATGAACGAGCATATAAAAGCGGGAGCGCGCACGCCGACGGCAGAATTTTTAGTACAGAGAGTTCAGTAGCGAACATTGGAAAGTTATCGGAGCGATTTAAGTGATTGTGTTGTATTGTATTGTGATAGTGAGTTATAATAAAAGTAGTTTAGTGTTGTTTGGTGTTTTAATCGACGAGCCCAGTGATATATCGTAACAATAGTATATCTTCGGTTTTTCGGGCTTAAGGGCCGTGTGCCGGAATTTTGACTTCCGGAGCTTTCGGCTACATCTGCGGCAGCCATCTTCAGCGGCGTGGTCTTAGTTGGAACCTCTATGTGACTGTCGACAGTCGTAGTAAACTCACATAGAGGTTCCAACTAAGAACACGCCGCTGAAGATGGCTGCCGTAGATGTAGCCGAAAGCTCGAAAGTCAAAATTCCAGCACACGGCCCTTAAGCCCGTAAAACCGAAGATGTATTAACACCGGCCGTGAAAGCCTACATTCTTTCATCAAACAATACTATATTTCGCAACGATCATGTTATAATAGTTATTGATACACGAGCATTAACCAGGATACGAAACGAGCCGAAAGTGAGTTTCGTATATAGTTTATGCGAGTCTTTCAATAACCATTACATGAGAGTTGCATGCGCTACTTTCATACAACCAATAAATAATGAAGAACCATAAATATTGTATTTATATTTGTATTGTGGGTCCCACTGATCTGGAAATGGGAGGAATGATTACATTTATTTCATGATTGCTAGTCTCAATAGTCAATATTGTATTGGAAATGCTAATTTTATTCTGAACTGAATTTTCAACGTAGCTCTCCGCCACTGAATTGGATTTTCAATTGCTAAAAAATCTGTATCATAATGAGCTCATGAAGATACAGATTTTTCATTACGAGTTAAGGAGTTTCATAATGGATATCATTGTAAAACGGATTATGTGCAGAAAAGTGTATTGTTATAGTACGGGTGTGAGAAAAAAATGGTTTGGTTTTAATTTCACAAATACAGGCTGCCCCATATGAAACTCCGCCGGCAAATATCTGGAAAATGAAGGAGAATATCCACATTTCGTGAAAGCAGATGATTTCGAAGTCAAAGGGTCCTCTTTTTTAGTCACGTTCCAGCATAAGACATCATCTGTAAGGGCGTCGCGACACCGACGCCAAATTTTTCAATTCGTTTTTGGATTCCGCATCAAATTCTAACTTTAGCCAGCCATATAACACTTTTAGTTTGCCTTGAATACTGATGAAAAAAAGGCAATTTCATTGCATATTATGAAAAAGGCCATGAATAAGTTGAAATAAATGCAATAATACGAATTTAGTCAAATTAATCCATCAGCATTGCCTGTTCAGTTGCATCTAGTTGTATGTTTCTGTGAAATCGCAGACAATACAAAATAAAATAAATAATTCAAATTGCCAAAAAATAGTTTACTTCGACCATAGCTCGACCAACATGATAATAACGAAAACTTTCACTTATAATAAAAATCATTTCAGTAAGTGTTCGAATAGCTTATCTTCACATAGAATACATATATTGCATCTTTTTAGTAATTCTCGATTCGTGACAGCTGAAAGCGTCTCTCGTGATATGGAAGCACAAACATTCGTGATACTTTTTTTGTGGACGTCGCATATAAACTAAGACGTCGTACGTCTTTAATATATCCCTACAAAAAAATCTAGTGGAGTAATATCTGGACTTCGAGCAGGCCATGGTATTGGACCCTTATTTCCGATGCATTTCTCATTGAAAGTGTCATCCAAATATTGGGTAACTATTCTATTATTAATTATGCGGAGGGGACCCGTCTTGTTTTTTGCATACAATGAGGAGACCAATAGTGACAATTATGTTTGTTTATTAAACCGTTGTTATGGAAACGGCTTTCATCACTCCATAATATTTTTTTCAGAAAATTGATTAAATTGATGATTATCCTGAATACGGATGGACAACAATGCAATGAAGTTCAATCATCTATCAGCTTCTCCTGAATATTGGACAAGATTATAGTTATTGAAAATAAAATGAAAAATAAGATTATTACCTGGATGTAGGGCTTGAACCAGATGTATTTTGTACAGATGGAACCGGTTTATTGACGATTTCGAAATATCACAATACATTGCTTCTTGTTTGGTAGAATTATGTGGTTCCGATACCATGTGAGCTAGCACTGCAAGAGTGTGATTCTCATATAAAGCAGTTTTTTGTTTTTTTCGCTTCCGTTCATTAAAACATTCATTTTGTGCCAAAGATTTGGCTAAGCTTGCGAATGTTATGACTGGCGGTTATTTTCTGTCAGCATACCAATTAGCTTATATTCTCACTGCTTCTTTTGAATTCCATCATACTTCGCGATATTTACATATCATATCCCAATTTTTTTCATTTGAAAAAACTTGTTTTTGTTTTCACGGAAAACCAACACAAAACTGAATACACTTTTGTCAAACCTGACAGGTTTCTGACACATCGATAAATATGTTATATTTCGACTTATTCATGGCCCTCTCTATAATATGCAATAAAATTGTCTTTTTTCGTCAATATTCAAGGTGAACTACAAGTGTGCTATATGGATGAATTCAGAATTTGGTGCAGAAACCGAAAACGAATTGAAAAATCGATATCGAAATCATCTGCTTTCACGAAATATGGATATTCTCTTTCATTTTCCAGATATTTGCCGGCGGAATTTTATATGGGACACCCTGTATATACACATATATGTATCTTGGCATGTCTCATTTATTTTTTATTCGTAAAAGGGAGAGCGAATCGAAGTATCTTCGATATCGTAAGGCAGTTATAACCTCCTTTTCAATAACGTAACTATGACGATATAAACGAGGGGTGCTTGACCTCCATAAAATGTGTACACCAAATCAGGATTTTCAGTGGATTTCTCCAAGGATTTCAGGTGGGATTTCTGGATTTCAAGAAGATTTCTAGTAGATTTTGTACAACAGATTTCCGAAGTGAAACACCCCTGGGATATAAACCTATAATATACCGATCAGAAATGAATAAAGTTAAATTTAGTCTTTGAGAGTTATTCCAATGTATGTGAATAAGACAAAATTGAACAAGACAATTCAATTTTCATCTGCCATGTTGACATGACTATTGTATGGCACGCCGTTTTACTTTTTATTCGACATGACCGTAAACTCCAATTTAAATGTCACTTCTATTTTATGCCACTTCACTTAATATAAATGAAATAGATATTATTATCGTTGGCGGTAATTTCATTGCTAATAGCAATTTGAACTCTTATTTTCATGTCACATGAGCCTATCGATCTAATTTAAATTTCAATTGTATACTTTTCTTCCTATGGGATATTGTTATTTTTGTACATGATATGTTGGTGTCTGATTTTCTAACATCACATCTCCTATCATCGACAAATCCAATGGCACACAATACTTCCATTTCCATTTCACATGCATTGTTATCATTTCATACTATTGCAATATAATAAGTCTTCATGTGCAATAAATATACGTCTGATAAGAGAACTCGTTTGATGTCACATCTACTCATATGACTTGGAAATTCAAGTGCTATTTGAATCCTTCTTGAATTTAATTGTGACTTCGATGTGCATGACAGTAGACTGCACGAGATATTCCATTGACAAAAAAATTAAACAACATTTATATTAGATTTCGATACCTGCGATATCATGTTATAAAGCCGAATAGAAAAGAAACGGCATTCAACTCATTTATTGCGAAGTCATCATTAACTGTATATTACAACTGCAGGCCTCCAAGTGCCATTCAAATGCAACTTGAATTTTATTGTCACATTGATGTAGGCGACATCGAAGTGTAACGGAAACGCAAGTAACAAAAAAATGGAATATCATTTAAATTCGACTTCAATACCTACGACATCAACGTGGACCATACAATCATGTTGAATAGAAAAGGTATTCAAATTGCTATTACCAATGGAAATGCACAAGACACCATAAGTCCAAGTCGAATAAAAATGCATGTTCCATTTAAGTCGAAGACACCATAAGTCCAAGTCACATAAAAATGCATGTCCCATTTAAATTGGCATCCCAAAGGCGTGCGTAACATTTTACGTTGGGGTTTAAAAATAAATGGATGGAGTAAATAATTCTTCTTCTTCTTCTTCATGTATTGGCCTTAGCTGCTAAGACTATCCGGCCAATGGACAGAGTAATGAATTAAATTTGTTTATCTAACACATGACAGTTATGACTGTCATTATTATTGTCATTTTAGACAAGTAAACTATCAAATAACACATGTTCGCTCATGTTACGCTGGGGATGGCGCTGATATGATATCATTGTCAACTGTCAAAATGGACTTGGGGGTGACAAGTCATAAATAGTCGGAATTCTTCTAAAGTTATCCTGCGTTCTGTTCTTCATTTGTGATCGGTTTCATTTTATTGTTTGAATACTTTATAAATTTGAATTATGATTTTTCTGAACCTCAATCATGAGAAATAAATGATGTGTGACGAGCTGCAGTCAATATAAAAAACATCGATTTCCCAAGGATAATCCGGAAATATTTGCGGCATGGATAGCAAAAAGCCAGTCTTCTTGTTTGAATAATATGCCATATGATGAAACATACGACAGGGTTCGTGTTTGTGGGAAACATTTTAGAAATGAGGACAAAGTTGATGGAAGAAGAGTTCTTAAACGCCCGTATGCACCGCTTCTACTTGATGGAGGTTTAACTAAGCTTGGCTCCATCACTAAGGAACAAGGCATCTGATTGGCAAATCCATAGCAACAAAACCTAGCTTACTTAAACCATCATTAAATAGGAGCGGTGCATACGAGCAAAAAGAACACCAATTCCGTCATTATATCTTTCTGGTGAGAATTCAAAGACGAGAGGTAATATTACTTGATTTATTTATCAATTTCATTTCAGGTAATCATAATGTTAGTGATGCCGAATTATCTAGGAAACCGCCTGAAAAAATTATGAAAAATTCTCTACTTTGAATACAAGTGAACCATCTACGTCCATGGAGGGTCTTGAACAAATTTCGAATAGCCCCAACAATCATGAGACCAATTCAGAATATTCGGAGGAAGATGCTGTTTGTCCATTGGATACAAGCACAAACACATGCATTTCGCCCATGAAGAGAAAGATGATTGCACTACCTAGAGGTAAAATGCAATAATAATTAATGAATTGTTCATTGTCTGTTTCTCAATTTTGAATCAACGACGAAAAGTTTAGTGGAGGGCTCGCTAGTTTTTGAATAATACTAATGTGAGCTAATCTTTGAGACTTTTGACATTTAATTTGATGGAAATTTTGATAATTATACGGTTTTCATTGTTTTTAAATACTTTCCTATAATGTATTCTATTTAATACTATCGTTAGATATAACAAAATAATAAAAAGGTGAAGATGTAGATCAACCCCTTTTTGATTTAATATTTACAGTTTTCTACAGTTTGTTTCAAGCATATCTACAGTTTTGCTCTATGAGGGGGTTGACAACACTGGTGTCAATGTCAATACTATACATCACACATCAAATCAAGTGATAAGTGGTTTATAACGGAAATTTGAATCGTCTATTGTGTGTGTGGGACTATGAGTTTGTTTGAAGTTGAGGTTGTTCAGGAAACTGTGGCAATTGACCTTATTAAGTGATGCGACCCCATGGTATCTTTCTGAGTTCCAGCAAAAATAAGCACACAGAAAGCACATCTACAACGCTACAAGGACATAATACAAGACCAAAAATGAAAATGCAGAAGGAACTCGGAAAGAGAGGTTATTTATTCATTAGCAAATGTAAAAATTTTACCAGTTGGCAATCATGGGGTCGCATCACTTTTGCAGTTGACAACCATGGGGTCGCATCACTTAATAAGGTCAATTGATGCCACAGTTTCCTGAACAACCTCAACTTCAAACAAACTCATAGTCCCACACACACAATAGACGATTCAAATTTCCGTTATAAACCACTTATCACTTGATTTAATGTGTGATGTATAGTATTGACATTGACACCAGTGTTGTCAACCCCCTCATAGAGCAAAACTGCAGATATGCTGGAAACAAACTGTAGAAAACTGTAAATATTAAATCAAAAAGGGGTTGATCTACATCTTCACCTTTTTATTATTTTGTAATATCTAACGATAGTATTAAATAGAATACATTATAGTAAAGTATTTAAAAACAATGAAAACCGTATAATTATCAAAATTTTCATCAAATTAAATGTCAAAAGTCTCAAAGATTAGCTCACATTAGTATTATTCAAAAACTAGCGAGCCCTCCACTAAACTTTTCGTCGTTGATTCAAAATTGAGAAACAGACAATGAACAATTTATTAAGTATAATTGCATTTTACCTCTAGGTAGTGCAATCATCTTTCTCTTCATGGGCGAAATGCATGTGTTTGTGCTTGTATCCAATGGACAAACAGCATCTTCCTCCGAATATTCTGAATTGGTCTCATGATTGTTGGGTCTATTTGAAATTTGTTCAAGACCCTCCATGGACGTAGATGGTTCACTTGTATTCAAAGTAGAGAATTTTTCATAATTTTTTCAGGCGGTTCCCTAGATAATTCGGCATCACTTACATTATGATTACCTGAAATGAAACTGATAAATAAATCAAGTAATATTATCTCTTGTCTTTGAATTCTCACCAGAAAGATATAATGACGGAATTGGTGTTCTTTTTGCTCGTATGCACCGCTCCTATTTAATGATGGTTTAAGTAAGCTAGGTTTTATTGCTATGGATTTGTCATTCAGATGCCTTGTTCCTTAGTGATGGAGCCAAGCTTAGTTAAACCTCCATCAAGTAGAAGCGGTGCATACGGGCGTTTAAGAACTCTTCTTCCATCAACTTTGTCCTCATTTCTAAAATGTTTTCCACAAACACGAACCCTGTCGTATGTTTCATCATATGGCATATTATTCAAACTAGGAGACTGAATTTTTGCTATCCATGCCGCAAATATTTCCGGATTATCCTTGGGAAATCGATGTTTTTTATATTGACTGCAGCTCGTCGCACATCATTTATTTCTCATGATTGAGGTTCAGAAAAATCATAATTCAAATTTATAAAGTATTCAAACAATAAAATGAAACCGATCACAAATGAAGAACAGAACGCAGGATAACTTTAGAAGAATTCCGACTATTTATGACTTGTCACCCCCAAGTCCATTTTGACAGTTGACAATGATATCATATCAGCGCCATCCCTAGCGTAACATGAGCGAACATGTGTTATTTGATAGTTCACTTGTCTAAAATGACAATAATAATGACAGTCATAACTGTCATGTGTTAGATAAACAAATTTAATTCATTACTCTGCCCATTGGCCGGATAGTCTTAGCAGCTAAGGCCAATACATGAAGAAGAAGAAGAAGAATTAATTTCTCCATCCATTTATTTTTAAACCCCAACGTAAAATGTTACGCACGCCTTTGGGATGCCAATTTAAATGGGACATGCATTTTTATGTGACTTGGACTTATGGTGTCTTCGACTCAAATGGAACATGCATTTTTATTCGACTTGGACTTATGGTGTCTTGTGCATTTCCATTGGTAATAGCAATTTGAATACCTTTTCTATTCAACATGATTGTATGGTCCACGTTGATGTCGTAGGTATTGAAGTCGAATTTAAATGATATTCCATTTTTTTGTTACTTGCGTTTCCATTACATTTCGATGTCGCCTACATCAATGTGACAATAAAATGCAAGTTGCATTTGAATGGCACTTGGAGGCCTGCGGTTGTAATATACAGTTAATGATGACTTCGCAATGAATGAGTTGAATGCCGTTTCTTTTCTATTCGGCTTTATAACATGATATCGCAGGTATCGAAATCTAATATAAATGTTGTTTAATTTTTTTGTCAATGGAATATCTCGTACACTCAACTGTCATGCACATCAAAGTCACAATTAAATTGAAGTGGAATTTAAATGATACTAGAATTTCTACAACATATGAGGGGATATGACCTTACATGAGTTTTCTTGACACTTTCATTTTTATGGCACATCAAGGATTATTGCTGATGGTATGCAACGAAATTCATGCACAGTAATAATGCATGTAGAATAGAAATAGAAAGAGATTATGATATTTTTTGAGGCATATTACCCTCAAGTGCCATGTTTGAACATTGCATAAAAATGTAATATAATAAGAGGAAAACCGGCGCCTTCAATATTCATTCGACCTAGCTATCTAAGAGCCATTTTAATTTGTTTTCATTAAAATGGCTCTTAAGATAATTTCGGTGAGTCTCGTTTTCCTTGTAATTTCCAATATAAACCTTTTTTCCATTCTGAATTGAAGGATCTGTCATGTATTCTGCCAATTGCTGCGAATGACATAATTTCATTTATTTTGGATATTATACATAACACCATAAGATACCATAACACTACATGAGCTATCGAAAACATTCCAAACTTTTTTGGTGCACAAACAAAATCAATTACAATTGTTATTTATAATTGAAATACCGGTTGACATAATAAAAATGAATTTTTGATAATTGAATGGAAATAAATTCCCTTGCAAATTGATAGACCGAATGTTTAAGTTTTGCTATTTCCAATAGGAAAATACATTTGAATTGCTATTAGCAATGAAATTACCGCTTACGATAATAATATCTATTCCATTTATATTAAGTGAAGTGGCATAAAATAGAAGTGACATTTAAATTGGAGTTTACGGTCATGTCGAATAAAAAGTAAAACGGCGTGC